>CM068592.1:7409288-8009288 GCA_035048485.1 Pteria penguin
AAATATTGTAAGAGAGAGAGAAAACCTGACGTGGAACGCTCAGAGATGGGGTAACTCATGCCTCGAGTCTCATGGTTTCAGTAGTCAGTTGGGTACCTGTTGACCCTCTATGAAAAAGAGGGTATCGACCTTGACCTTGCAGTAGTTCAGTCCATGTCTGGTGTATGATGTGCACAGTCATAACCAAGACATATACAACTACCTATCACTTCTTGAAATTGCAATGAATTCAAGAAATAGGGGCCTTAGTGGGACATCTGTCATCCTTTCGAAAAAGATGGCATCCTGACCTTGACCTTTTGCAACAAGCAGCCCATGTCCCAAGTAAGATGTGCACAATCATACTGTGGAGACAGAAGACTACCTGTCATTTCTTGATATTGTTGTGAATACAAGAAATAAGGGCCTCAGTGGCCCATGCGGTATAATCCACTAAGTGACGTAAAGCAATAAATAGAAACATTCCACCGGCATATAGATCATTAACAATAATAATATTATCAATAATAGAAAGAAAATGGTATTCCCTTATCTGAATATGGGGAAGGAGTGTTGCCTTCCCCTTTCTCCAATGTCCTCCATCGTTGGCTGGTATTTTCCAGCATCACCTCCTGGGACGGTCTGCAATGAATACATGCAAATAGGGTTAGAACAAAGACATTCATAATAAGGAAAGAAAAACCTGATGCAAGCTGCACGGAAATGGGAGGGCTGCTGGTCAAAATATCTTCTTTACCGAGTCAATTTAACGTTGTCCTGTTGCAGAAACATCCAAGTGGCGTCACTGCGTGTTCCATTGAAGGAAGGGTCACAAATTGGGAGCTTGCATTCGATAGTCTACAAATACAGGTTGAAATGTTTTGAATGGAAATACATTTAAATATAAATATTGTAAGAGAGAGAGAAAACCTGACGTGGAACGCTCAGAGATGGGGTAACTCGTGGCTCGAATCTCATGGTTTCAGTAGTCAGTTGGGTACCTGTTGACCCTCTATGAAAAAGAGGGTATCGACCTTGACCTTGCAGTAGTTCAGGCCATGTCTGGTGTATGATGTGCACAGTCATAACCAAGACATGTACAACTACCTATCACCTCTTGAAATTGCAATGAATTCAAGAAATAGGGGCCTTAGTGGGACATCTGTCATCCTTTAGAAAAAGATGGCATCCTGACCTTGACCTTTTGCAACAAGCAGCCCATGTCCCAAGTAAGATGTGCACAATCATACTGTGGAGACAGAAGACTACCTGTCATTTCTTGATATTGCTGTGAATACAAGAAATAAGGGCCTCAGTGGCCCATGCGGTATAATCCACTAAGTGACGTAAAGCAATAAATGGAAGCATTCCACCGGCATATAGATCATTAACAATAATAATATTATGAATAATAGAAAGAAAATGGTATTCCCTTATCTGAATATGGGGAAGGAGTGTTGCCTTCCCCTTTCTCCAATGTCCTCCATCGTTGGCTGGTATTTTCCAGCATCACCTCCTGGGACGGTCTGCAATGAATACATGCAAATAGGGTTAGAACAAAGACATTCATAATAAGGAAAGAAAAACCTGATGCAAGCTGCACGGAAATGGGAGGGCTGCTGGTCAAAATATCTTCTTTACCGAGTCAATTTAACGTTGTCCTGTTGCAGAAACATCCAAGTGGCGTCACTGCGTGTTCCATTGAAGGAAGGGTCACAAATTGGGAACTTGCATTCGATAGTCTACAAATACAGGTTGAAATGTTTTGAATGGAAATACATTTAAATATAAATATTGTAAGAGAGAGAGAAAACCTGACGTGGAATGCTCAGAGATGGGGTAACTCGTGGCTCGAATCTCATGGTTTCAGTAGTCAGTTGGGTACCTGTTGACCCTCTATGTAAAAGAGGGTATCGACCTTGACCTTGCAGTAGTTCAGTCTATGTCTGGTGTATGATGTGCACAGTCATAACCAAGACACATACAACTACCTATCACTTCTTGAACTTGCAATGAATTCAAGAAATAGGGGCCTTAGTGGGACATCTGTCATCCTTTAGAAAAAGATGGCATCCTGACCTTGACCTTTTGCAACAAGCAGCCCATGTCCCAAGTAAGATGTGCACAATCATACTGTGGAGACAGAAGACTACCTGTCATTTCTTGATATTGCTGTGAATACAAGAAATAAGGGCCTCAGTGGCCCATGCGATATAATCCACTAAGTGACGTAAAGCAATAAATGGAAGCATTCCACCGGCATATAGATCATTAACAATAATAATATTATCAATAATAGAAAGAAAATGGTATTCCCTTATCTGAATATGGGGAAGGAGTGTTGCCTTCCCCTTTCTCCAATGTCCTCCATCGTTGGCTGGTATTTTCCAGCATCACCTCCTGGGACTGTCTGCAATGAATACATGCAAATAGGGTTAGAACAAAGACATTCATAATAAGGAAAGAAAAACCTGATGCAAGCTGCACGGAAATGGGAGGGCTGCTGGTCAAAATATCTTCTTTACCGAGTCAATTTAACGTTGTCCTGTTGCAGAAACATCCAAGTGGCGTCACTGCGTGTTCCATTGAAGGAAGGGTCACAAATTGGGAGCTTGCATTTGATAGTCTACAAACACAGGTTGAAATATTTTGAATGTAAATACATTTAAATATAAATATTGTAAGAGAGAGAGAAAACCTGACGTGGAATGCTCAGAGATGGGGTAACTCATGGCTCGAATCTCATGGATTCAGTAGTCAGTTGGGTACCTGTTGACCCTCTATGAAAAAGAGGGTATCGACCTTGACCTTGCAGTAGTTCAGTCCATGTCTGGTGTATGATGTGCACAGTCATAACCAAGACATATACAACTACCTATCACTTCTTGAAATTGCAATGAATTCAAGAAATAGGGGCCTTAGTGGGACATCTGTCATCCTTTAGAAAAAGATGGCATCCTGACCTTGACCTTTTGCAACAAGCAGCCCATGTCCCAAGTAAGATGTGCACAATCATACTGTGGAGACAGAAGACTACCTGTCATTTCTTGATATTGCTGTGAATACAAGAAATAAGGGCCTCAGTGGCCCATGCGATATAATCCACTAAGTGACGTAAAGCAATAAATGGAAGCATTCCACCGGTATATAGATCATTAACAATAATAATATTATCAATAATAGAAAGAAAATGGTATTCCCTTATCTGAATATGGGGAAGGAGTGTTGCCTTCCCCTTTCTCCAATGTCCTCCATCGTTGGCTGGTATTTTCCAGCATCACCTCCTGGGACGGTCTGCAATGAATACATGCAAATAGGGTTAGAACAAAGACATTCATAATAAGGAAAGAAAAACCTGATGCAAGCTGCACGGAAATGGGAGGGCTGCTGGTCAAAATATCTTCTTTACCGAGTCAATTTAACGTTGTCCTGTTGCAGAAACATCCAAGTGGCGTCACTGCGTGTTCCATTGAAGGAAGGGTCACAAATTGGGAACTTGCATTCGATAGTCTACAAATACAGGTTGAAATGTTTTGAATGAAAATACATTTAAATATAAATATTGTAAGAGAGAGAGAAAACCTGACGTGGAACGCTCAGAGATGGGGTAACTCGTGGTTCGAATCTCATGGTTTCAGTAGTCAGTTGGGTACCTGTTGACCCTCTATGAAAAAGAGGGTATCGACCTTGACCTTGCAGTAGTTCAGGCCATGTCTGGTGTATGATGTGCACAGTCATAACCAAGACATGTAGAACTACCTATCACCTCTTGAAATTGCAATGAATTCAAGAAATAGGGGCCTTAGTGGGACATCTGTCATCCTTTAGAAAAAGATGGCATCCTGACCTTGACCTTTTGCAACAAGCAGCCCATGTCCCAAGTAAGATGTGCACAATCATACTGTGGAGACAGAAGACTACCTGTCATTTCTTGATATTGCTGTGAATACAAGAAATAAGGACCTCAGTGGCCCATGCGATATAATCCACTAAGTGACGTAAAGCAATAAATGGAAGCATTCCACCGGCATATAGATCATTAACAATAATAATATTATCAATAATAGAAAGAAAATGGTATTCCCTTATCTGAATATGGGGAAGGAGTGTTGCCTTCCCCTTTCTCCAGTGTCCTCCATCGTTGGCTGGTATTTTCCAGCATCACCTCCTGGGACTGTCTGCAATGAATACATGCAAATAGGGTTAGAACAAAGACATTCATAATAAGGAAAGAAAAACCTGATGCAAGCTGCACGGAAATGGGAGGGCTGCTGGTCAAAATATCTTCTTTACCGAGTCAATTTAACGTTGTCCTGTTGCAGAAACATCCAAGTGGCGTCACTGCGTGTTCCATTGAAGGAAGGGTCACAAATTGGGAGCTTGCATTCGATAGTCTACAAATACAGGTTGAAATATTTTGAATGGAAATACATTTAAATATAAATATTGTAAGAGAGAGAGAAAACCTGACGTGGAATGCTCAGAGATGGGGTAACTCATGGCTCGAATCTCATGGTTTCAGTAGTCAGTTGGGTACCTGTTGACCCTCTATGAAAAAGAGGGTATCGACCTTGACCTTGCAGTAGTTCAGTCCATGTCTGGTGTATGATGTGCACAGTCATATCCAAGACACATACAACTACCTATCACTTCTTGAAATTGCAATGAATTCAAGAAATAGGGGCCTTAGTGGGACATCTGTCATCCTTTAGAAAAAGATGGCATCCTGACCTTGACCTTTTGCAACAAGCAGCCCATGTCCCAAGTAAGATGTGCACAATCATACTGTGGAGACAGAAGACTACCTGTCATTTCTTGATATTGCTGTGAATACAAGAAATAAGGACCTCAGTGGCCCATGCGATATAATCCACTAAGTGACGTAAAGCAATAAATGGAAGCGTTCCACCGGTATATAGATCATTAACAATAATAATATTATCAATAATAGAAAGAAAATGGTATTCCCTTATCTGAATATGGGGAAGGAGTGTTGCCTTCCCCTTTCTCCAATGTCCTCCATCGTTGGCTGGTATTTTCCAGCATCACCTCCTGGGACGGTCTGCAATGAATACATGCAAATAGGGTTAGAACAAAGACATTCATAATAAGGAAAGAAAAACCTGATGCAAGCTGCACGGAAATGGGAGGGCTGCTGGTCAAAATATCTTCTTTACCGAGTCAATTTAACGTTGTCCTGTTGCAGAAACATCCAAGTAGTGTAACTGCGTGTTCCATTGAAGAAAGGGTCACAAATTGGGAGCTTGCATTCGATAGTCTACAAATACAGGTTGAAATGTTTTGAATGGAAATACATTTAAATATAAATATTGTAAGAGAGAGAGAAAACCTGACGTGGAACGCTCAGAGATGGGGTAACTCGTGGCTCGAATCTCATGGTTTCAGTAGTCAGTTGGGTACCTGTTGACCCTCTATGAAAAAGAGGGTATCGACCTTGACCTTGCAGTAGTTCAGGCCATGTCTGGTGTATGATGTGCACAGTCATAACCAAGACATATACAACTACCTATCACTTCTTGAAATTGCAATGAATTCAAGAAATAGGGGCCTTAGTGGGACATCTGTCATCCTTTAGAAAAAGATGGCATCCTGACCTTGACCTTTTGCAACAAGCAGCCCATGTCCCAAGTAAGATGTGCACAATCATACTGTGGAGACAGAAGACTACCTGTCATTTCTTGATATTGCTGTGAATACAAGAAATAAGGGCCTCAGTGGCCCATGCGGTATAATCCACTAAGTGACGTAAAGCAATAAATGGAAGCATTCCACCGGCATATAGATCATTAACAATAATAATATTATCAATAATAGAAAGAAAATGGTATTCCCTTATCTGAATATGGGGAAGGAGTGTTGCCTTCCCCTTTCTCCAATGTCCTCCATCGTTGGCTGGTATTTTCCAGCATCACCTCCTGGGACTGTCTGCAATGAATACATGCAAATAGGGTTAGAACAAAGACATTCATAATAAGGAAAGAAAAACCTGATGCAAGCTGCACGGAAATGGGAGGGCTGCTGGTCAAAATATCTTCTTTACCGAGTCAATTTAACGTTGTCCTGTTGCAGAAACATCCAAGTGGCGTCACTGCGTGTTCCATTGAAGGAAGGGTCACAAATTGGGAGCTTGCATTCGATAGTCTACAAATACAGGTTGAAATATTTTGAATGGAAATACATTTAAATATAAATATTGTAAGAGAGAGAGAAAACCTGACGTGGAATGCTCAGAGATGGGGTAACTCATGGCTCGAATCTCATGGTTTCAGTAGTCAGTTGGGTACCTGTTGACCCTCTATGAAAAAAAGAATATCGACCTTGACCTTACAGTAGTTCAGTCCATGTCTGGTGTATGATGTGCACAGTCATAACCAAGACATGTACAACTACCGATCACCTCTTGAAATTGCAATGAATTCAAGAAATAGGGGCCTTAGTGGGACATCTGTCATCCTTTAGAAAAAGATGGCATCCTGACCTTGACCTTTTGCAACAAGCAGCCCATGTCCCAAGTAAGATGTGCACAATCATACTGTGGAGACAGAAGAGTACCTGTCATTTCTTGATATTGCTGTGAATACAAGAAATAAGGGCCTCAGTGGCCCATGCGATATAATCCACTAAGTGACGTAAAGCAATAAATGGAAGCATTCCACCGGTATATAGATCATTAACAATAATAATATTATCAATAATAGAAAGAAAATGGTATTCCCTTATCTGAATATGGGGAAGGAGTGTTGCCTTCCCCTTTCTCCAATGTCCTCCATCGTTGGCTGGTATTTTCCAGCATCACCTCCTGGGACGGTCTGCAATGAATACATGCAAATAGGGTTAGAACAAAGACATTCATAATAAGGAAAGAAAAACCTGATGCAAGCTGCACGGAAATGGGAGGGCTGCTGGTCAAAATATCTTCTTTACCGAGTCAATTTAACGTTGTCCTGTTGCAGAAACATCCAAGTGGCGTCACTGCGTGTTCCATTGAAGGAAGGGTCACAAATTGGGAGCTTGCATTCGATAGTCTACAAATACAGGTTGAAATATTTTGAATGGAAATACATTTAAATATAAATATTGTAAGAGAGAGAGAAAACCTGACGTGGAATGCTCAGAGATGGGGTAACTCATGGCTCGAATCTCATGGATTCAGTAGTCAGTTGGGTACCTGTTGACCCTCTATGAAAAAGAGGGTATCGACCTTGACCTTGCAGTAGTTCAGTCCATGTCTGGTGTATGATGTGCACAGTCATAACCAAGACACATACAACTACCTATCACTTCTTGAACTTGCAATGAATTCAAGAAATAGGGGCCTTAGTGGGACATCTGTCATCCTTTAGAAAAAGATGGCATCCTGACCTTGACCTTTTGCAACAAGCAGCCCATGTCCCAAGTAAGATGTGCACAATCATACTGTGGAGACAGAAGACTACCTGTCATTTCTTGATATTGCTGTGAATACAAGAAATAAGGACCTCAGTGGCCCATGCGATATAATCCACTAAGTGACGTAAAGCAATAAATGGAAGCATTCCACCGGTATATAGATCATTAACAATAATAATATTATCAATAATAGAAAGAAAATGGTATTCCCTTATCTGAATATGGGGAAGGAGTGTTGCCTTCCCCTTTCTCCAATGTCCTCCATCGTTGGCTGGTATTTTCCAGCATCACCTCCTGGGACTGTCTGCAATGAATACATGCAAATAGGGTTAGAACAAAGACATTCATAATAAGGAAAGAAAAACCTGATGCAAGCTGCACGGAAATGGGAGGGCTGCTGGTCAAAATATCTTCTTTACCGAGTCAATTTAACGTTGTCCTGTTGCAGAAACATCCAAGTGGCGTCACTGCGTGTTCCATTGAAGGAAGGGTCACAAATTGGGAGCTTGCATTCGATAGTCTACAAATACAGGTTGAAATATTTTGAATGGAAATACATTTAAATATAAATATTGTAAGAGAGAGAGAAAACCTGACGTGGAATGCTCAGAGATGGGGTAACTCATGGCTCGAATCTCATGGTTTCAGTAGTCAGTTGGGTACCTGTTGACCCTCTATGTAAAAGAGGGTATCGACCTTGACCTTGCAGTAGTTCAGTCTATGTCTGGTGTATGATGTGCACAGTCATAACCAAGACATGTACAACTACCTATCACTTCTTGAACTTGCAATGAATTCAAGAAATAGGGGCCTTAGTGGGACATCTGTCATCCTTTAGAAAAAGATGGCATCCTGACCTTGACCTTTTGCAACAAGCAGCCCATGTCCCAAGTAAGATGTGCACAATCATACTGTGGAGACAGAAGACTACCTGTCATTTCTTGATATTGCTGTGAATACAAGAAATAAGGACCTCAGTGGCCCATGCGGTATAATCCACTAAGTGACGTAAAGCAATAAATGGAAGCATTCCACCGGCATATAGATCATTAACAATAATAATATTATCAATAATAGAAAGAAAATGGTATTCCCTTATCTGAATATGGGGAAGGAGTGTTGCCTTCCCCTTTCTCCAGTGTCCTCCATCGTTGGCTGGTATTTTCCAGCATCACCTCCTGGGACTGTCTGCAATAAATACATGCAAATAGGGTTAGAAGAAAGACATTCATAATAAGGAAAGGAAAACCTGATGCAAGCTGCACGGAAATGGGAGGGCTGCTGGTCAAAATATCTTCTTTACCGAGTCAATTTAACGTTGTCCTGTTGCAGAAACATCCAAGTGGCGTCATTGCGTGTTCCATTGAAGGAAGGGTCACAAATTGGGAGCTTGCATTCGATAGTCTACAAATACAGGTTGAAATGTTTTGAATGGAAATACATTTAAATATAAATATTGTAAGAGAGAGAGAAAACCTGACGTGGAACGCTCAGAGATGGGGTAACTCGTGGCTCGAATCTCATGGTTTCAGTAGTCAGTTGGGTACCTGTTGACCCTCTATGAAAAAGAGGGTATCGACCTTGACCTTGCAGTAGTTCAGTCCATGTCTGGTGTATGATGTGCACAGTCATAACCAAGACATATACAACTACCTATCACTTCTTGAAATTGCAATGAATTCAAGAAATAGGGGCCTTAGTGGGACATCTGTCATCCTTTAGAAAAAGATGGCATCCTGACCTTGACCTTTTGCAACAAGCAGCCCATGTCCCAAGTAAGATGTGCACAATCATACTGTGGAGACAGAAGACTACCTGTCATTTCTTGATATTGCTGTGAATACAAGAAATAAGGGCCTCAGTGGCCCATGCGATATAATCCACTAAGTGACGTAAAGCAATAAATGGAAGCATTCCACCGGCATATAGATCATTAACAATAATAATATTATCAATAATAGAAAGAAAATGGTATTCCCTTATCTGAATATGGGGAAGGAGTGTTGCCTTCCCCTTTCTCCAATGTCCTCCATCGTTGGCTGGTATTTTCCAGCATCACCTCCTGGGACGGTCTGCAATGAATACATGCAAATAGGGTTAGAACAAAGACATTCATAATAAGGAAAGAAAAACCTGATGCAAGCTGCACGGAAATGGGAGGGCTGCTGGTCAAAATATCTTCTTTACCGAGTCAATTTAACGTTGTCCTGTTGCAGAAACATCCAAGTGGCGTCACTGCGTGTTCCATTGAAGTAAGGGTCACAAATTGGGAGCTTGCATTCGATAGTCTACAAATACAGGTTGAAATGTTTTGAATGAAAATACATTTAAATATAAATATTGTAAGAGAGAGAGAAAACCTGACGTGGAATGCTCAGAGATGGGGTAACTCGTGGCTCGAATCTCATGGTTTCAGTAGTCAGTTGGGTACCTGTTGACCCTCTATGAAAAAGAGGGTATCGACCTTGACCTTGCAGTAGTTCAGGCCATGTCTGGTGTATGATGTGCACAGTCATAACCAAGACATGTACAACTACCTATCACCTCTTGAAATTGCAATGAATTCAAGAAATAGGGGCCTTAGTGGGACATCTGTCATCCTTTAGAAAAAGATGGCATCCTGACCTTGACCTTTTGCAACAAGCAGCCATTGTCCCAAGTAAGATGTGCACAATCATACTGTGGAGACAGAAGAGTACCTGTCATTTCTTGATATTGCTGTGAATACAAGAAATAAGGGCCTCAGTGGCCCATGCGGTATAATCCACTAAGTGACGTAAAGCAATAAATGGAAGCATTCCACCGGCATATAGATCATTAACAATAATAATATTATCAATAATAGAAAGAAAATGGTATTCCCTTATCTGAATATGGGGAAGGAGTGTTGCCTTCCCCTTTCTCCAGTGTCCTCCATCGTTGGCTGGTATTTTCCAGCATCACCTCCTGGGACGGTCTGCAATGAATACATGCAAATAGGGTTAGAACAAAGACATTCATAATAAGGAAAGAAAAACCTGATGCAAGCTGCACGGAAATGGGAGGGCTGCTGGTCAAAATATCTTCTTTACCGAGTCAATTTAACGTTGTCCTGTTGCAGAAACATCCAAGTGGCGTCACTGCGTGTTCCATTGAAGGAAGGGTCACAAATTGGGAGCTTGCATTCGATAGTCTACAAATACAGGTTGAAATATTTTGAATGGAAATACATTTAAATATAAATATTGTAAGAGAGAGAGAAAACCTGATGTGGAATGCTCAGAGATGGGGTAACTCGTGGCTCGAATCTCATAGTTTCAGTAGTCAGTTGGGTGCCTGTTCACCCTCTATGAAAAAGAGGGTATCGACCTTGACCTTGCAGTAGTTCAGTCCATGTCTGGTGTATGATGTGCACAGTCATAACCAAGACATATACAACTACCTATCATTTCTTGAACTTGCAATGAATTCAAGAAATAGGGGCCTTAGTGGGACATCTGTCTTCCTTTCGAAAAAGATGGCATCCTGACCTTGACCTTTTGCAACAAGCAGCCCATGTCCCAAGTAAGATGTGCACAATCATACTGTGGAGACAGAAGACTACCTGTCATTTCTTGATATTGCTGTGAATACAAGAAATAAGGGCCTCAGTGGCCCATGCGATATAATCCACTAAGTGACGTAAAGCAATAAATGGAAGCATTCCACCGGCATATAGATCATTAACAATAATAATATTATCAATAATAGAAAGAAAATGGTATTCCCTTATCTGAATATGGGGAAGGAGTGTTGCCTTCCCCTTTCTCCATTGTCCTCCATCGTTGGCTGGTATTTTCCAGCATCACCTCCTGGAACGGTCTGCAATGAATACATGCAAATAGGGTTAGAACAATGACATTCATAATAAGGAAAGAAAAACCTGATGCAAGCTGCATGGAAATGGGAGGGCTGCTGGTCAAAATATCTTCTTTACCGAGTCAATTTAACATTGTCCTGTTGCAGAAACATCCAAGTGGCGTCACTGCGTGTTCCTTTGAAGGAAGGGTCACAAATTGGGAGCGTGCATTTGATAGTCTGCAAATATAGGTTGAAATATTTTGAATGGAAATACATTTAAATATAAATATTGTAAGAGAGAGAGAAAACCTGACGTGGAATGCTCAGAGATGGGATAACTCATGGCTCGAATCTCATGGTTTAAGTAGTCAGTTGGGTACCTGTTGACCCTCTATGAAAAAGAGGGTATCGACCTTGACCTTGCAGTAGTTCAGTCCATGTCTGGTGTATGATGTGCACAGTCATAACCAAGACACATACAACTACCTATCATTTCTTGAACTTGCATTGAATTCAAGAAATAGGGGCCTTAGTGGGACATCTGTCATCCTTTCGAAAAAGATGGCATCCTGACCTTGACCTTTTGCAACAAGCAGCCCATGTCCCAAGTAAGATGTGCACAATCATACTGTGGAGACAGAAGACTACCTGTCATTTCTTGATATTGCTGTGAATACAAGAAATAAGGGCCTCAGTGGCCCATGCGGTATAATCCACTAAGTGACGTAAAGCAATAAATGGAAGCATTCCACCGGTATATAGATCATTAACAATAATAATATTATCAATAATAGAAAGAAAATGGTATTCCCTTATCTGAATATGGGGAAGGAGTGTTGCCTTCCCCTTTCTCCAATGTCCTCCATCGTTGGCTGGTATTTTCCAGCATCACCTCCTGGAACGGTCTGCAATGAATACATGCAAATAGGGTTAGAACAATGACAGTGATAATAAGGAAAGAAAAACCTGATGCAAGCTGCATGGAAATGGGAGGGCTGCTGGTCAAAATATCTTCTTTACCGAGTCAATTTAACATTGTCCTGTTGCAGAAACATCCAAGTGGCGTCACTGCGTGTTCCTTTGAAGGAAGGGTCACAAATTGGGAGCTTGCATTTGATAGTCTGCAAATATAGGTTGAAATATTTTGAATGGAAATACATTTAAATATAAATATTGTAAGAGAGAGAGAAAACCTGACGTGGAACGCTCAGAGATGGGATAACTCGTGGCTCGAATCTCATGGTTTCAGTAGTCAGTTGGGTACCTGTTGACCCTCTATGAAAAAGAGGGTATCGACCTTGACCTTGCAGTAGTTCAGTCCATGTCTGGTGTATGATGTGCACAGTCATAACTGATGTGCACAGTCATAACCAAGACACATACAACTACCTATCATTTCTTGAACTTGCATTGAATTCAAGAAATAGGGGCCTTAGTGGGACGTCTGTCATCCTTTCGAAAAAGATGGCATCCTGACCTTGACCTTTTGCAACAAGCAGCCCATGTCCCAAGTAAGATGTGCACAATCATACTGTGGAGACAGAAGACTACCTGTCATTTCTTGATATTGCTGTGAATACAAGAAATAAGGGCCTCAGTGGCCCATGCGGTATAATCCACTAAGTGACGTAAAGCAATAAATGGAAGCATTCCACCGGCATATAGATCATTAACAATAATAATATTATCAATAATAGAAAGAAAATGGTATTCCCTTATCTGAATATGGGGAAGGAGTGTTGCCTTCCCCTTTCTCCATTGTCCTCCATCGTTGGCTGGTATTTTCCAGCATCACCTCCTGGAACGGTCTGCAATGAATACATGCAAATAGGGTTAGAACAATGACAGTGATAATAAGGAAAGAAAAACCTGATGCAAGCTGCATGGAAATGGTAGGGCTCCTGGTCAAGATATCTTCTTTACCGAGTCAATTTAACATTGTCCTGTTGCAGAAACATCCAAGTGGCGTCACTGCGTGTTCCTTTGAAGGAAGGGTCACAAATTGGGAGCGTGCATTTGATAGTCTGCAAATATAGGTTGAAATATTTTGAATGGAAATACATTTAAATATAAATATTGTAAGAGAGAGAGAAAACCTGACGTGGAATGCTCAGAGATGGGATAACTCATGGCTCGAATCTCATGGTTTAAGTAGTCAGTTGGGTACCTGTTGACCCTCTATGAAAAAGAGGGTATCGACCTTGACCTTGCAGTAGTTCAGTCCATGTCTGGTGTATGATGTGCACAGTCATAACCAAGACACATACAACTACCTATCATTTCTTGAACTTGCATTGAATTCAAGAAATAGGGGCCTTAGTGGGACATCTGTCATCCTTTCGAAAAAGATGGCATCCTGACCTTGACCTTTTGCAACAAGCAGCCCATGTCCCAAGTAAGATGTGCACAATCATACTGTGGAGACAGAAGACTACCTGTCATTTCTTGATATTGCTGTGAATACAAGAAATAAGGGCCTCAGTGGCCCATGCGGTATAATCCACTAAGTGACGTAAAGCAATAAATGGAAGCATTCCACCGGCATATAGATCATTAACAATAATAATATTATCAATAATAGAAAGAAAATGGTATTCCCTTATCTGAATATGGGGAAGGAGTGTTGCCTTCCCCTTTCTCCATTGTCCTCCATCGTTGGCTGGTATTTTCCAGCATCACCTCCTGGAACGGTCTGCAATGAATACATGCAAATAGGGTTAGAACAATGACAGTGATAATAAGGAAAGAAAAACCTGATGCAAGCTGCATGGAAATGGTAGGGCTGCTGGTCAAGATATCTTCTTTACCGAGTCAATTTAACATTGTCCTGTTGCAGAAACATCCAAGTGGCGTCACTGCGTGTTCCTTTGAAGGAAGGGTCACAAATTGGGAGCGTGCATTTGATAGTCTGCAAATATAGGTTGAAATATTTTGAATGGAAATACATTTAAATATAAATATTGTAAGAGAGAGAGAAAACCTGACGTGGAATGCTCAGAGATGGGATAACTCATGGCTCGAATCTCATGGTTTCAGTAGTCAGTTGGGTACCTGTTGACCCTCTATGAAAAAGAGGGTATCGACCTTGACCTTGCAGTAGTTCAGTCCATGTCTGGTGTATGATGTGCACAGTCATAACCAAGACACATACAACTACCTATCATTTCTTGAACTTGCATTGAATTCAAGAAATAGGGGCCTTAGTGGGACATCTGTCATCCTTTCGAAAAAGATGGCATCCTGACCTTGACCTTTTGCAACAAGCAGCCCATGTCCCAAGTAAGATGTGCACAATCATACTGTGGAGACAGAAGACTACCTGTCATTTCTTGATATTGCTGTGAATACAAGAAATAAGGGCCTCAGTGGCCCATGCGGTATAATCCACTAAGTGACGTAAAGCAATAAATGGAAGCATTCCACCGGTATATAGATCATTAACAATAATAATATTATCAATAATAGAAAGAAAATGGTATTCCCTTATCTGAATATGGGGAAGGAGTGTTGCCTTCCCCTTTCTCCAATGTCCTCCATCGTTGGCTGGTATTTTCCAGCATCACCTCCTGGGACGGTCTGCAATGAATACATGCAAATAGGGTTAGAACAATGACAGTGATAATAAGGAAAGAAAAACCTGATGCAAGCTGCATGGAAATGGGAGGGCAGCTGGTCAAAATTTCTTCTTTACCGAGTCAATTTAACATTGTCCTGTTGCAGAAACATCCAAGTGGCGTCACTGCGTGTTCCTTTGAAGGAAGGGTCACAAATGGGGAGCGTGCATTTGATAGTCTGCAAATATAGGTTGAAATATTTTGAATGGAAATACATTTAAATATAAATATTGTAAGAGAGAGAGAAAACCTGAAGTGGAATGCTCAGAGATGGGATAACTCATGGCTCGAATCTCATGGTTTCAGTAGTCAGTTGGGTACCTGTTGACCCTCTATGAAAAAGAGGGTATCGACCTTGACCTTGCAGTAGTTCAGTCCATGTCTGGTGTATGATGTGCACAGTCATAATCAAGACACATACAACTACCTATCATTTCTTGAACTTGCAATGAATTCAAGGAATAGGGGCCTTAGTGGGACATCTGTCATCCTTTCGAAAAAGATGGCATCCTGACCTTGACCTTTTGCAACAAGCAGCCCATGTCCCAAGTAAGATGTGAACAATCATACTGTGGAGACTGAAGACTACCTGTCATTTCTTGATATTGCTGTGAATACAAGAAATAAGGGCCTCAGTGGCCCATGCGGTATAATCCACTAAGTGACGTAAAGCAATAAATGGAAGCATTCCACCGGCATATAGATCATTAACAATAAGAATATTATCAATAATAGAAAGAAAATGGTATTCCCTTATCTGAATATGGGGAAGGAGTGTTGCCTTCCCCTTTCTCCAATGTCCTCCATCGTTGGCTGGTATTTTCCAGCATCACCTCCTGGGACTGTCGGCAATGAATACATGCAAATAGGGTTAGAACAAAGACATTCATAATAAGGAAAGAAAAACCTGATGCAAGCTGCACGGAAATGGGAGGGCTGCTGGTCAAAATATCTTCTTTACCGAGTCAATTTAACGTTGTTCTGTTGCAGAAACATCCAAGTGGCGTCACTGCGTGTTCCATTGAAGGAAGGGTCAGAAATTGGGAGCTTGCATTCGATAGTCTACAAATACAGGTTGAAATATTTTGAATGGAAATACATTTAAATATAAATATTGTAAGAGAGAGAGAAAACCTGACGTGGAATGCTCAGAGATGGGGTAACTCATGGCTGGAATCTGATGGTTTCAGTAGTCAGTTGGGTACCTGTTGACCCTCTATGAAAAAGAGGGTATTGACCTTGACCTTGCAGTAGTTCAGTCCATGTCTGGTGTATGATGTGCACAGTCATAACCAAGACACGGACAACTACCTATCACTTGAAATTGCAATGAATTCAAGAAATAGGGGCCTTAGTGGGACATCTGTCTTCCTTTCGAAAAAGATGGCATCCTGACCTTGACCTTTTGCAACAAGCAGGCCATGTCCCAAGTAAGATGTGCACAATCATACTGTGGAGTCAGAGGACTACCTGTCATTTCTTGATATTACTGTGAATACAATAAATAAGAGCCTCAGTGGTCACGAGCCGACCACCCGATCCGCTAAGCCACACAATCAATAAATGGAGTACATGTACTTCTTGAGCTTTTATACTTTATGTAAAGTGGGTCATTACGCTTTGTGTTCTGGTTTGGAGAAGGGTCTATATATTCAAACTGGATTGAATAGGTTTTAGGGAACTTGAGTTATCCGCTAGAAAGGAATGATTTCAATCTACTTTATTACGAAACTCGTTGACCTTGAGTTTGTTAACGGCAAAATGAATAGGCATCTTTTCTGTTTGATATGGATTCTTTTATTAAAAGTGGTTACGTTGTGGATCGTTGTTGGAAAGTAAATGTGTAATGTGGTGACCATGCCTTGACAGAGGAAGAAAATGCTACTCACATTGATTTGTGGGATTCTTCCTTTCTAGTACATTTCTTTGAATCTGAAGTGAACATGAGACTTTGTGGTTAAAACTGAACAAGTATGCACAATCAGTTGTGAAATAAATACATTGATTCAATGTCCTAAAACTTTCATTCAATCAATCTCACATCATCCATACACTGGCCTGAGATTTGCTTTCATACATTATAATAAACAGCTAGACAAAAAGAAAAATAGAAAAGTACTTTCCTGATTTGTTGATGTTTCTTGTGTATAATTTGTCTTCTATACCCATTCTCTTCTTGAAAGCTGAAATAACTATGATACTGTGTGGTTAGAACTTAATGAATTTCACAAATTTCTGTGATTAGAAAGAAGGAACTCATCAAAATTTACTTTCTTTAATTTCATTTACTAAAATTTTCATTCCAACATCCATACATCATCCATACACTGGCCTGAGATTTGCATTCATACACTTGTAATACAGTTTAAGATGATAACCTTCCTGTTTTGTTTGTGTGTTGATGTCCGGGCTGAAATGGGGAGGGGTGGGGGTGTGTGGATTTCTTCGTCTGTTTTTGCTTCTTGAGTACTTCTATAGATGGTCTGAAATTGCAAGAAAGAATTATAAGAAACTGTTTGCAAGATACTAGTTGTTATGTTGGTTTACTAAATAGTTGCTTGTTTGTATTAATTCACCCTTCCATTTGTACTGGAAAAATTGTGAAATGAATCATGAAATTCAATAAATATTCCACGGAAGCGATGGGACAATATGGATAGATTTCTATTATGGCGAGCTTAATAGAATGTACTAAATTTCAATAAAATATCTCACAGTATAACCTAAAAAAGAAACTGCTAAAGAAGGTCAAGATCCAGTGACGTAGCTTGGTAAAGAAAAGTGTGGGGCACAACTTTTCAAAATATTGAACAAAACCGCAAAAACGAAAACAAAACGATAGGCATGAACACGTCTTTGTGTATACTATTATAGTAGATGAATTCATTTACGTCAAAAAGTGGGAGCTAGGGCACAAACCCATTTGTGCCACCCCCACCCCCCTTTTGAATGTGAGGGCACTCAGCCCTCCCCCCCCCCACCTTTTCACCACCATTCTCCTACGCCCTTGAGGTCAAATGTCTGTATTAATTAAATTTGAAAACCCTGATGACAAAGAATATATGTGTGAATTATCAAAGCTCTACCCGTATTAATTCAAAAGATATAGCCAAAATTAAAGTTAAAGGAATGTTAAAGTCCAAGCTTAAGACCACTCCATTGTCATGTCATACTCTGAAAGCTCTGGTCACAAGGAACCTATGAGTGAAGTACCATGTTTATACTCCTTTTAGTCGCTTAGATTTATAATTTTACACCGTATTGTTTCTACAATATCAGATGTTTATTTGAACATAAAATTTTTATATAATACATCTAAAAATAAGCAAAATAATAGATCCCCTTTAATTTGACACAAAATTGATGTAAATTGTAAATTGAAATTAATGTGGTCAGATATAATAAATCAGAATCATGGTTAAGACCTTTAGTTTTGTTACTACTATAATATATATGCTACTTTTTATTAACAATATATACATGCATCATTGATTTACTGTGTAAAATCAACAAAGTTTTATCTCCCCTAACCACCCCCCCCCTTCCTTTTTTCCCCTCTTTTGACGGAATAGCTATGACATCACCCAAGGATCGATAACCCTTAATAATTGTAATGAATATCTATTTAAAGACCTGTGTATTGAAACATTGCGCATTTTCCATGATTCTCATAATATTCTATTTTATTGGTGTTACCATGGATACCATGAAATATTCAGTAAAACAGATACCATATTTTGGTATTATATATTGGTCCTTGATTATATACAAATTTGCTTGAAAATCTGTGACATGCTATTAGGCAGATATTTTGGACATCTCGGAGAATTCATATTAAAACTCTGTAGTGCCCTGTACAGTGGTAGTTAAAAAAGGGCCAGAACTAAGGCAAGGATGTTAACTGGTACATATAGAAAAAGGAGTGAGGACCAAGAATAAAACTGTCAACTTAGGGAGCAACCATTTGATTTTTATAGGAGGGGGGGGGAGGGCAGGAAGACTTTCACCGGCCTGAATATATTTTTTGGCAAATTTCAGAGCCGGATTATTTTTTTTTTTATTTATTTATGGTTTTTTTTTTCTCCCTTAGTAAAATAGGTAAAGAAAACACTGCACATACTGACTCGCTACTCTTACACAATGGAATATCAGAAAATAGGAATAAACAAACTTAAAGAACTGCTAGATGTAGAGATAGGAGAGAATTTAAAGAATGAAAATATTAAAAAAATGATAAAGACCCAACATTCTACATACGGAATACAACTAGAACAAAGGCGGAATACTCGAACTCGAAGAATATCAAAAGAGCCAGACTTCAAATCCTAAACACCATTGCCTGTGTATGACTGACTTCAAAGATAGACCTATCCCATGATAAAATACTTTATTTATTAACATTGTTATATGAGATAGTACCTTAGATATTTTGGCTAAAATCTATTAGACACCTCCTCACCTTTTGCCAAAGCCTAAACTCTTAGCCCCCCCCCCCCCCCCCCTCTTTTTTTTATTGTGCATAAGCTTTAATATATTCAAGATATATTTTTTATAAGATACTATTGATCATGACTTTTTCCTCTATTAATTAGTCCCCTACCGGCATCGCCGAAGGGCACTATAGGTTTGCACTCCGTCCGTCTGTCCGTCGGTCCGTCAGTCACACTCAAGTTTTCCGGACTTTACTAAACGCTTGTAGATATTCATCCAATTTTTGGTGTGTGAGTATACCACCATGAGTTACAGATCAAGTTCGAGTTTCGTTACGGTCCACTGATTTTTGTCAGAATTACGGCCCTTGGAATTACAAAAATTTCTTTAAAATGGCAGTTTTCCGGACTTTTTTTCTAAACGCTTATAGATATTCATCCAATTTTTGGTGTATGAATCTACCATCATGAGTTACAGATCAAGTTCGAGTTTCGTTTCGGTCACACTGATTTTTGACGGAATTACGGCCCTTGGAATTAGAAAATTTTTTTAAAATGGCAGTTTTCCGGACTTTTTTTCTAAACGCTTGTAGATATTCATCGAATTTTTGGTGTATGAGTATACTACCATGAGTTACAGATCAAGTTCGAGTTTTGACGGTCCACTGATTTTTGACGGAATTACGGCCCGTGGAATTAGAAAATTTCTTTAAAATGGCAGTTTTCCGGACTTTTTTCTAAACGCTTGTAGATATTCATCCAATTTTTGGTGTGTGAGTCTACCACCATGAGTTACAGACCAGGTTCGAGTTCCGTGTTGGTCCACTGATTTTTGACGGAATTATGGCCCTTGGAATTAGAAAATTTCTTTAAAATGGCAGTTTTCCGGACTTTTTTTCTAAACGCTTGTAGATATTCATCCAATTTTTGGTGTGTGAGTATACTACCATGAGTTACAGATCAAGTTCGAGTTTCGTTACGGTCCACTGATTTTTGAAGGAATTACGGCCCTCGGAATTAGAAAATTTCTTTAAAGGTTGTGATCAAATAATTAACTTGCTGGCAGCCTGAAAGACAGTATGTTGTGTGTGTGTGTGTGTGTGTGTGTATGTGTGTGTGTGTTTGTAGGTGTGTGTGTGTGCCGGTAGGGGACTTAGTATTGCCTAAGCAATACTTTCAGAATGCTTGTTTTCTCTGTAGTTATTGACGTCACAAGTACGTATATGTACATGTACATACTGGGTATAAATCCTATGCCCAATTTAGCTCAAACCTCGAATGATGTATGATAGAATTAAAGATTGATTGATTGATTGATTTTTGTTTAACGTCACACCACGAATATTTCACGTATATGGTGACTGCTAGAATTAAAGAAAAGTATGCACAGTTAATATAGGATCTGAAATGAATTTTGATTTCATGTGGTATTTATGAAACGACTTGTTTGTCAGAGGCCGATTTAGGGGGTGGGGGTGTCCACATTTGGCACCAAAAATGGCTGAGTAGTTTGGTTAATACACGTCCCCCCTTTTTGCGGAAATCCTGGATCCGCCACTGTTTGTTTTGAGCCTTGGCGAGGGGATATAAAACACACAACGAGTTCATAAATACCGTATGAAATGAAAATTCATTTCAGATTATTTATCATATGTTTACACTCAGTGTCTAAAGGTGTTTATTTCATCAAACACTGACTTGACACAATTCTTTTCCACGCTATGACGTCACCTATGCCATAAATTAATTTATGCCAGCGATATTTCACTGCATGCTGCATAAACAGTAAAACATGTGATAAAACAAGATTCAGATACAAAGAAATTTTGACTTAAATCTTTCAATATATAATATTTATCTGTCTTATTTAAAAATTAAAATTTTCTCGAAGATATCTCTACTAGCCTTGCGAGATTCACTGTATACAAACATTGCACGAATACATGTTTGTTAATCGCGAGGAACTCCGAGTAAACGTGTTTATACACTTACATGTAAACTGTTATTCTGAATCTGGGACACAAATTTATGTATGCGCTTATGATTTTAATATACAGCAGTTTGCGCTCACATGATTTTAACATCCATCAGTATGCGCGCGCTGCGTTAAATATAAAAAGACCATGTTTACAAAACAAGAATCTTATTTACGTTTATCTGGATTTTCAACATACTTAGAATCTTGCATGATTTATATTTTTGTCTTATTTTTTTTTAGATTTTAACATGGTACCTCCATGGATAACCTGGAGAGTGCTCCGTGAGGCGGAGGGAATACTAAGGAAGAAGATGGTGCTAACATGATGTTTTCTTCTGCTAGATCCTTGTTATATCCAGTTTATGTTTTGAGATATTATTGAAAACTAAAATGTGAAACCAAGTTATGCTTGTCTTGAATTAAATTAAAAGAGTTATCTTTTATAATTTTGAATTTTAATAAAAAATAATATGGTTTGATGTGGTGTACACTCTGTTTTATACTCCGCGTGTGTACCATGACATACCAAATTATTTTTCAATAATGATAATAATAATAATAATAATAATAATAATAATAATAATAATAAATGATGATGATGATGATGAAATGAATAAATTAATAGATATCATATAATGTTCTCATTCAACCTCCAACCTTGTTTTCAAACAATTGGTTAGAGTTATCTCCCTCAATGGATTGCATCTCTCGGAGTTTATCCATCTCTGCCGATACAAAAATTCATGATTTTCTAATATCATTGCATCGTATATCTAAATGTTTTATTTTAACCGATTGATTATATTTACTGGATAATTGAAACTGAAGTCACGAAATCTGCTCTAATAATTTGTAAGTTAACATGGTAGAAGTGAAAAAGTCCGAGAGTTTTAATCCATTATGGCAGCAAGACACATGAAGAGTTTCGTTGGTTGGTTGGTAGATTGGTGTTTTACGTCGCTTTCAACAATTTTTCAGTTATATCACGACATGGAAGCAGGAGGTAACCAACCTCTTAAAAAGTGACGCAACCCGGGAATCGAACCCGGATCGTCGGCCAAGCGCTTAACCGCCAAGTCTGCCCCTCGTCAAGAGTTCCGATGATAAGCGATAACCTATGCATGTTTTGGCGCATTTCTGGAATCGAACCTAGATCTTCTGCATCACAATCGAAGTACTAAGCACTCCTGTGTACTCAACATACAGGGTATAGGGTCCCACGTCCCAAAAGCGTGCAAACAACAACAGAGGTGTTCTCAACTCCATTCAGCAATAAATTACATTTGAAAAGACAAATAGTTTATGAAATCAGTATAATTAATGTTAATTTAATGCAATTTAATTAATTAACTCACCACTCTTCTTAAGCTTTTCAGAAGACTTCGAAATGAAAAAATCTCTTTTCGTTTCATACAACCACTCACATTGAACACTCGAGCTAGAATGAGCGCATAATGACCCGGGCAGTCCGTGCTGGCGGGAAATATTTCGGCCAATCAACGTCCATGATATAGATCAAGTGACCTGTACCAATTAGTTGATCACGGGGGTAAAAAACATGGGGCTTGTTTCAAAACATCTTTGTAAACACACACTAGTGGTGGATCCATGTTAAAAATTGGGAGGTGGATCGCCATCCACCCCTTCCGTAAAATGTAGATATATACGCTTCTGTAATATAACTGGAAATGATGAAGACAACAGTTCAGAGACATTCAGAGATGACGGTGTATTTTTGTGACAGAGAACAAGGGTCGTCTGTAGGCTGTAACACCCGATGCCATGCTTGATCCTTGAGAGTTTTAGAGGTCAACAGCCCTCTGCCTTCATGTCGCGGTAAACATAGACTTGTTGAATACGACGTAAAACTCCAACATGCTACACTAAACAATCGTGGATCCAGGAGTTCACTCAATTCAGAAAGCGGCCCCACTCGGGGACAAGTCGAAAAAAGCAAAATAATCAATATAATAACAAAAAAAAAAAAAAAAAAAAAGAAAGAAATCTGATTCTACTAAATTTCGGTCATCTGGCCTATATTTAATGATTTTCAGAAAATATACAATCCTTTTACGATATGAACGCATGTAATATCAGCAGCGTGAAGGATCCGTGTATTTTCTGAAAACAGGTGGGGGTGTAACATGCATAATTTGGCCACGCCTACAGAAGTGTAGCTGGAATCGTTAGTACCCTACCTATTTATATATTGGACATATTGTGAAACATACGTGTTCCTATTCTATTCATATAATTATACTTGAGTCAAATCTTTAGATTCTAGATGTGCTGTCAAAACCGCCAGTTTGCTCGTTGTAAACACCAAACTATCTTATGTTTATAATAACGTACATTTGCTATACGTGCCTCTTTGATATATATGCACATTTTACTATTCTAAAATTTATTAATGAAATCAATATCCATTGGTAAATATTTCAATTGATCCAATGATATCCAATTGCCTTAAAAGTATAAATCATCCAGTCGCACGTTTTATATACTTGTATGTATCTTAAAATTTAGTAAGTTGCTACCCCCTCCCTTTCCCGTCCCGGTATCTGAAAACCACTATATAGACCAAGTGGCCGAAAATTTGTGGAAACCGTGTGTTATTGTGTATAATTTCCTATTCCCAAATGCAGAATTCTAATGAATATTGTGTAAAAGTACACATTAATATATAAATAGTTAAATATATATATATATGTATATATATATATATATATATATATATATATATATATATATATATATATATGTGTGTGTGTGTGTGTGTGTGTGTGTGTGTGTGTGTGTTTGTGATAAGTTAGTATATTCATAAATGAAAGAAAATAATGAAATACGTAAAGAAATAAATAGACAAATAAATAAATGAATAAATAGATAAATTAATAAACAGAGATGGGTCCTCAAAAATAATCCCAAAAATAAAATATCGACTGTTATTGATTAATTACAGTTTGATTTAGATCGAATAAATGAACTTTATGCATGATCATTTGTTGGACACCCTCTGTTGGACTCTCCTCTAGTGTCGCCCCGGTCAAGCATTAATTACAGAAAGTATTATAGGTCAGGGTTGGATATAGAAATTTTCTTTGGGGTCAAATTAAGTGAGTTTCACCATTTTGAAAAAGTTTTCCCAAGGATTTATCTTTTTCGAAAATGGGGTATAGTGCAGCACCGGTAATCCTTCTGGATCCGCCAGTGTGTATGATATACTTTTATTTTATACATCCTAAGCTCTTACTGGTATGTTTTACAATAAGGTTGGATCTTTATCATTTACTCATATCGAACACTCCGACAGTTACAGCAAAGTCGGGATCTATATTTACTCATATCGAACACTCCGACGGTTACAGCAAAGTCGGGATCTATATTTACTCATATCGAACACTTCATCGGTCACAGATCTATATTTACTCATATCGAACACTTCATCGGTCACAGATCTATATTTACTGATATAGAACACTCCGATGGTTATAGCAAGGTCGGGATCGATGTTTACTCGTACCTAACACTCATTGGTTACATTAAAATCAGAATCTATGTTTACTCATTATTTTTAAACTGAGGAACATTTTCTCTATATCATATAAGATACCTTTCATCACATTCAAACCAAATTTGGATCGGTGGTAGTAACTTTGTTCACTGACCTATCGACTTTAAAGTAAAAAAGAATCTCTTTTGCAAAGTAATCATATCCAACTTCTGTTATTTTTCAAAGACGGTTAACTATTTTGTAAGGGTGAGATAAAGGGAGGGGGGGGGGGGTTTATCATCAAAAGGTTAAAAATATCACATGCTTAAAACCCACTTAGACACGTGGCTCAGTGGATGAGGTGCTCGGTTCGTGACCGATAGGTCTCGGGTTTGACTCCCGCCGTAGGTATACCGGTGTCCTGTCTTTCGGATGAGACAGTAAAAACCCAGGTCTAGATCTTTTAAGTTAATAAGCATCTGCTTTTGATTATCAGTACGCCCAACAAATATCTATTGGACAAATGAACACATACCCAGGGATTAATTTAACTCTGTATATACCCCAATACCTTGAAAATTTATCATAAACCAATATCTCCAAGAATTGTCTATTGGTTTGAGGGGTAGATCTACAGCATTGTTCTTTTGGAATTAGGGACCCTCTCTTACTGGCAATCCAATGTTTTTTACACAATAAACCATAAAATCATGTAATGATCATATGCGAGTTTGAGTGAAATTCGTTGAAATCTGTAACTCTTTTTAAATTGGTCTTAAGTTGGTCCGCCGTTGTACAGAAATGATGGTATGACGTTGGTTCAACCTGGAACCAACGTTGATACTGCGTTGGCGCAACTTGACCCTATTGTCAGCATTATGTTGCGCTAGCATGTTGTTTCTCTGTTGACTGAATGCTTTACTTGAAAGCACAATTATTGAGTTTAGTGTGGATCAGTATTTGAACCCTTTTTCTTTCTGCTATGTGAAATGTATTTCAATCTAGACTGATGAACATCAATGAACCTAACAAACGAAATGAACACTTTATTTCTAAATCCACCCCTTCCCATCCATAATCATGTTATGAGCATTGTCGTGTATCTGGGATGATCTATGCCAGAAATGGATCTGCAAGAGCCGTCATATCTAAGTAGGTAGAACGCCTAGCCCGGGACCGAGTGGTCCCAGGTTTGAATCAGCGACTCGGCCATGTATTGACTTTCTGATTAGAAAGTTAAAATCGACGCGGCGTTTCACGGCAGACATTTGAATGTGAAAGAATCCCTCTCTGTTCTCAATGGGTTTGTATATTACATGTATTCTTGGTGACCTTGGCATACCCAGCATAGTTCATGGTCACCTTGGCTTACCCAGCATAGTTCATGGTCACCTTGGCGTACCCAGCATAGTTCATGGTCACCTTGGCATACCCAGCATAGTTCATGGTCACCTTGGCATACCCAGCATAGTTCATGGTCACCTTGGCATACCCAGCATAGTTCATGGTCACCTTGGCATACCCAGCATAGTTCAGGGTCACCTTGGCATACCCAACATAGTCTGGACATGTCTGGACCTGAAAGCTCCAGGGTTAACGAAATATACAGTTTAAGTGTTCATGTCTATTTTAAAATAATTAATTTTTATTTTACCAAAATCTACAGTTGTTAAACAAGAGGCCTATGGCCTACATGTATGGGCTGAATACTAAGAAATGTTATAATCTGCTGTGTGTATTTTTACTTCCCATAACAACCAAGTTTTGTTAAAAACAGCTGACGGCCATTCAAAGTTGTAATAGGACACATTTCAATGATACTTTTTTTCCTCAAATTTTGTATAATTTTTAGCTTTTTGAGGTCTTTTTTGAATTCTCCGTTTTTGTTTTTGGGGGGTTTTTTTGATCTGTTTTGTTTTTTGTTTGTTTTTGTATTTATTTATTTATTTATTTGTATTTGCATTTTCTAAAAGATGAACTACATTAATAGTTTTTCTTTGAATGAACTGCTACATGTGATTTACACAGACCGTGCGTGTGGATCTTAAAACAAATTTTAAATGATGAACTAGCTTTCTCGTTTTTATTTACTAATAATCTTCCCCTCAAGTAAAATGCAGTCTTGTATCCGAATAAACCTGCAAACTGTATGGCAGGATTTTCAAAACTTATTCAATTTATCTCCCCTTGTATGTTCCTTCACTTGTCAGAATTTTATCAATGAGATTCTGGAGAAGATTTTAATTCAAATCGCCTTTTCCTAAGGATGGTTTGTGTCAGCATCGTGCGATATTGGCCAAGTAGTTCTAAAGTAGAAGATTAAAAAATCTTGTTATAGATGTATAATTTTTTAGCTCACCTGAGCAGAAAACTTTTGTTTTTTGTTTTTGTTGTTTTTTTTCATGACAGAAAGAGTAAAGATTTTCAAACATTAATTAAGATGATTAAACCATATGATCATTTGGGCTCACCCTGCAGCTTAAACCCTAACCCGAGAGTTCCTATAATTTACGGTTTGGCTGAAGAACTGTAAAATATTTGTCTTCCTACACATGCATTCAGCTTTTATTTAATATCTGCAGCAAAAGAGAAGATTTTGTTCATAATTCAAGATCAAATTGTCAAGATTTTACCTATCACTCAAAACCTTTACTTAAAATCAGCATGTAGCCAGAATATTATTGAAGTGTAAGGACGATTTTATTTATAGGGTAAAAATAAAATGACAAAACTTTCGCTATTCATGGACCATTTAAAACACATCGTTGTTAATAAAATTTATAAGAGTTATCCCTCTTTGCATAAGACACCTTTAAATTCACTTCAATGGACAGGCATAATTGATGCTTAGGAATCAATTGCTAATTGTTTACAGAAAGATCTGTTTATGCAGAGATGTTGAAATTTTTCTGATCCTGTCAGGCATTTGGACTTACAGATTTATAAAGTCTGCCAGTCCGGAAAGAATTCTGTCAGTCCGAAAAAGATTGTATGACAATCTTTTAATTGTTTGTAAATTAAAAGCTGTCATTTTATCATTTTGTTTAAATATCCATTCACTTTAATCCAGAGATTGTTGACGCACATATGTACATGGTACTTGAACATAATACACATTCTTCAGCAGATTTTTTGAATTTTTTGGTTGCGTATTATACATAGGATTAGAAATTCGTTATTTTTCATCCCTCTCACCAGGTGACCAGGCTGAGGAAGAATAAGCACCCCTGTTGTGCTAGCACACCCGAGAAACAATGTATATTTCATGATCCTTTCAATTATCTCTAATCTTTTTAAACATTTGGTTTTGAGTTCGATACCCGCATACCATTAACTTTGATACGTCCTTTACGGCTAAGGTACATGTAAAGTAAGGGAAAGGTTTAAAAGTTAACGATTTACAGAGTTATTAAGGTGTCGATTATGTCGATAATATACCATCCCGTCAGTTGTGTTTATCGATGTTTATTTAGACGAATCGTTTAAACTGTAATCACTTTCGCTGGCAGCTGCCGGTTTTGATATAAAAATAGAATTTGATTGTAACGTTACAGATAAATGACGCAGTACCTGAATATGAGCTTTGAATGCATCAATATTGTCTAGGTGTTTTACGATCTCTTTTTACTCTCCAGAAAGTTGTATTTTATCAGTATCAAAGACCGTCAATAGATCACAGCAGGCATCAGATATTAACAAGAACACTTCACGGTCAATTAACTTTCTCATTTACTAAATGTTTGCTGCGAGTCTTGCCATCATGTTTAAATGGACAGTCATTACACAGGCACGATTTTATGGAAATCTTGTTCAAAATAATCATAGGTCACTAAATGTAAAAAAGAAAAAATACTGGCCAGCCAGGCTACATATTTCCCAAGTCTCACTAAAGCCGGACGTCAAAAATCGATATCATCGGGCGTTGATCTAGCGAGTTTTAAGAATGCATATGCGTTGCTGCCATGAACGCCGGTCATTTGGACCGGTGCAAACGGACATTCTGTCGGTCATTGGAAATTTTAGTCGGTCTTGCCGGCAGGACCGACGGATTTCAACATCTCTGGTTTATGTACAGTTCAATTTTCCATATCTGTTAAGTCAGACAAATGTATTTTTGTCAGTTTTATCATACCTATGCAAGAGGGGTTACATTAATTCTAGATGATCGTTTGAGTTCCACATAAATCCTGAACTCCTGTCTCAGGCAGAATCATATTTACTATATCTTCTTCACTAGCCAGTTGCACTAGTTGGAAACACAATTCAATACACTAGGTTCAAAATTCAAACAGTAAAACTGATGACTGATCCCTGACCTGCATCAAATTAATGGATGATTCCAATAAACAGGAAGCCCTTATTCCCCCCCCCCCCCCCCCCACACACACACACACATTTACAGCATATATTTTGATGAATTTCACAGCAAAACATTTTAATTCTTGAGTGCCTGAAATAAATCTAAATTGTTTGTGTCGTATTAAAAATATCTTGGGAAAATCCATCATTGCAACTGTGTTTATACAATTTTTTTTTCAAATTTTGATGAGAAGTCTGGACAGAAAGACTAACAGACAGACAGAAAATACATCCACTTTATGCCCCGTTATTTATAAAAGAGCATGAATAGTTGGGGTTCCATAAATATAAATTATTCATGAACATATGCTGGTGAAAAATTGCCGACATATAAGCCTTTTTCCTTGTTTTAAATTTTAGTAGATGATTAACCTTGACCTTTCATAAATAACGAGAATGATCTCTCTCTCTCTCTCTCTCTCTCTCTCTCTCTCTCTGAAAGTTCATATCCCAAGTGACAATTAATATTTGTATGGAGACTGTTGCAATCACGGGAGGAGGGGTTTGGGAGGGGTAACTTGCAATGATTTTAGGATGGACATTCGACATGAGTCGTTAGCACCCTACATACATATACTGGTCAAAGTGTGTCCATAACCATATACTGTGAAAAGTCTACCCTTTCAAATTTTGCATTCTGGATTTAACTATAAAATTGCCACTTTTTCTTTTATATGCGTTCTACTTGTTGATATATACTTTTATTAAATTAATACCCATTGCTATATAGTTTACGTTAAAAATGATAACCAGTCATTTATTTGAAGGCATGAAAAGCATATTCCAACAGCACGTCTGTATATAACTTTATATCGGAGATTACCCACCCCAATCCCATTATGTGTGTGTGTGTGGGGGGGGGGGGGTGTAGAGGGGAGTGTTTTTACTTTAAGTTTCGAAAATGGGCTTTTTACGGAAGCCTACATTTCGGATTACAATAGTGTAAAGTATAATCAAGTTCTGATGATCGTTTTATTTCAGGAGATGCAAGTTCGATTAGACAGACAGACAGATGGGCAGACAGACAGATGGACAGAAAAAAAGCGACTGATTTGCTCTCTTGAACATTTGAAACTTTCAAGCTACTGTTAGCTTCATTATATATAATCACTAACCATGCATATTTTTTCTTACAGTACATTAAGACATTGTTTACCGATTACATTTCTATCTATCTTTTTCTTCTCTCTATCACATACTGATTTAACCTAGAAATATGACCAGGGACATATACACAAGGGTAAATTAGATTATACCAAATTAAAATAATATATTCTATATGCCTATATAAATGATTATATATATCTTCGCGTGTAACTCAGAGACAGGGTATAAAGTATCTGAAGTAGGTATGGAATCTCAATATTGCTACATGCAGTTTGATTTTACCAAGTCAGGATTGGAATCTGAATCTCTCGTAAGTTAACACAAGTGCTCTACCTTAATCTACCTGGTATTTTGATCTGCATGTGAATTTCTATTGTTGATAAATATCTGTTCTTAAATTATTCCACTCTCTGTCCAGGTTTAACACCACATTTTCTCTGATCCATGCTACATTACTAATAAATTTCTATCACAACTACTGCCAGTGTACTCCTTGATATCTTAAATTCCCAAACTAAATGTAACATTCTACAAACACTTGATTTAGTGATATTATTTTGGTTTCTGAAATTCATTTCATGGAGAACTTTCCTGACACATTTTGAGTGTTTCCTTGATGATATCACAAACCTGGTCTTTATTTTCTGTATTTCTCACCGTATTTTTTCCGGCCACCTTTTGGAATGTCTGTCATTCTCTGTTGGTCCATTGTTTTTGAATTTCTTCGGCACTATTCTACAAAATTTCCATTTGTTTCGCTGTTTAAGGTAAGGATAAATCTTCTTCATTGTTTTGATGACATAACCAGGAGCCCGTTTCATCAACATGTGTAAATATTCGACTAACTAAATCTTACGCCAATGGCGTAAGTCTACTTACGTACATTCTTAGTTCAACGAAAGGTGTGTTTCATCAACTGCCGACTGGTGTACTGTAAGTGTGTACGTACGTAAGGATCCGACTAGCGAGTTGACTAACTTTACGCAGTACAAATGCATGTATGAAATATATTGAAATATTACGTTCCAAGTTTACTTTTTACAGATGTTTAACTTAAAATACATTTATTTTGCAACACACTCCAACATTTGTATCTAGATCTAGATGATCTATAGTACACATGATGCGCTTGTAAACATGTACTGCAGTAGTGACGTCATTGAATCGTATGCAATACTTGAAATACGTCATCAAATGAAAGAGATTAACTGATAAACTTGTACATACGTACGGAAGTCAATTAGGGCCACATAGTTTTTTTTTTATTTTATCTTGAAAATTCAAGATACAATGTTGAAAATTCAACTTAACTATCTTGAAAATCCAACATACTATTTTGAAAATTCTACTCATTATTTCGTTCTTTCTTTAAAAGTTCAGAGTAAATTCGCGGTAATCTTTCTCTGTTTATACGACGTTCGTCCGTATCAACATCTACACACTAAACTACCAAGAAAACCGTTTTGTTAACTAGTATGTGGACAACAGTTGTCAACGTTTTTAAGATTTGTTCTTAATTTAATAAACAACACTGATTCGCTCTGCTATCATTTTACCTAAGCTATGTTGCATATATATATATATATATATATATATATATATATATATATATATATATATATATATATATATATATTTTTTTTTTTATTTTTGTTGGGTAAATACATTATTACTATTTTCCTTTGTATTACACATGCATATGTATATAAGTGATTTAATGTGTATGTGTATGTATAAACATATGACATGTATGTAAATGATTGAATGTGTGTATGTATATATTGTCGAATGTGTATGTGAAAGTGTATATATGAAACGTTTGTATGTAAATGGTTGATTGTGTATATAATTTACATTTAATTCATTTGTTTATAAATTGGTATTTAATTTTATTAAAATAAATACTGTTTAAACCAAGAGTTGTTGGCAGACAATAAAGCTCTCCCGCGGGATTGTCACAGAGAAAAATGTTTTCTCAATTCAAGCTCACGGTCCTGGAGTCAAAAATTTAGTACAGACAGAAAAGTCTAGAGCTAAAATATGAAATATGAAAGCTTTACTCCCAGTAGTTGATCGGGCAAGGCTAAAAGGCTAAAGTTTTCGAAAAGTGGGTCACACTTCACAGGTCAAGGTCCCAAGGTAAACAATATTGGTATGGACATAAAGATTAAGTCATAATAAACACACGTCTAAAATATATGAAAGACCTACAGCTACTAGTTGACGAGTTATTGGCAAGGTTACAGTTTTTGGAAAGAAGGTCAAACGTCAAAGTCAAGGTCGCGGGTAGAAAGTGATGGTACCAATGGCGAGTTCTCGTGTCAAGATATGTACATGTGAAATATGAAAGCCCTATGTTTAATACTTTTGAAGGTATGACCAAGTGAATAAGTTCCGAACCGTTACGTAAGAGGGGAAAACTACTATGGGGAAATACCACTATATAGCAGTTTTTCCGCCATGGGGGAAAAACTACTATATAGCCATTATTCCAGGGGAAAAACTACAAGGGGAAAACTACTTTATAACACCGGCAGGCTAAAATCGGCATCTTGAATTTGAATTTTCAAGATAGTTAAGTTGAATTTTCAAGATAAAATAAAGAATTAAGTGGCCCTAACTGGCTTCCGTACATAAGATGTATGTGTCCACATAGATCTATAAAATCAGGCGGATCACGAATTGCGACGAAACAGAAAAAGAGAATCTTCCCTGCCCTTTCTGTCAAACTAGTATAACAATGTATCTATATATATCCAAGACGACTAATACCCTCCTCAAGTCCCCCCTAAAAATAAAATTATTATTAGCAAATTTATGTAAGGCTAACTATGTTTTTGGGTAAATGTGGATAGTATATTGTACTATTTACTAAATTGAAACATTAAAGAAGGCTGGAAGTCATTACACTGATTTACGCCAACACTTAGTAGAGATAGGAGGTTGGCGTAAAGTTTCGATTAAATCTACGCTAATCGTAGAGTTACGCCGTTTGATGAAACGCAAAATAGTTGGAAATTTAGTCTAGTCGGGAATTTACGCCAAACTAAGCTTACGCCAGGAGTTACGCCGTTTGATGAAACGGGATCCTGGCAGGCGATTTTGAAATATAAAACAATTTCACCACTTCTTCCTTTTGTTTTTCATTTATCTCCATCTTTGAATACACTCTTCCACGATTCATAAAAGAACGTGACATTCAACCCATCTTAATTGTTGTATTCATGACGTCATGAACAAATGCGTTGTTTGTCGGAGTTTTATCGGACCTCAGATGACGTCATCAATGAAAAATTACGTTTTGTGGAAGGATGAATTTCACGAAATTCTATTGATGACGTCATAATAAAGTGATGACGTTATACAATTTCCCGTATTTTTTTCAAAATAAGGAGAAATTTCCTTCCTTGTCATATCTTATTTTTGATTTTTTTTTTATTATATTTAAAGGAAATATAAAATTTTAAATAGTAGCATGTTTTCAGAGACACTCTGTATAATTATGTGACTTGCAATGTTGTGTACAAAACATCTTCTGACTTTGACTCAGTACAGAGGCATGCAAAATAATTCATCTTGAATGTAAAACTGAGGCCCAAGTAGTCATATATTGCTGATCGAAATATGCTCATTTATAAAATGATTGCTTGAAAAGACTGGCAGATATATCTGTTCTTTTGTTTATTGTGTTTTAATTACCGACACAGGACTGTTAACTTTCTTCTCTACATTGTATAAATCAAAACAATGCCACAACAACACACCAGATTATTTAGTCAGAATTCTTTTTTCCAATTACCTTTTTATAAAATGACAAAGGAAACATATTGCAAAACATTTAAAATTTTTCATGGTATAGAATGAAATTTTAAAGAAAATGCTTTTATTTGGGGTTTAAAATGCAACCCTTCAGCATGCCAGAACTGGCTTATATAAATAAAATGCAACCGTTTATATAATTCAAAGTACTGAAAGTACCGAAAGACGGAGCCATTTAATCAGTATTGCACATTGTAGAATGCACGTTAAAAGAACTAATATCAGATGGTTATGTTTATTCGAATGTGTTGTTTTATGTCAAGCGAATATTAGTGAAGTATATGATGATGAAGATATCAGCTGTTGCATGACACTGAAATTTGGACCTTTGTAATTACCTGAAGGCAAAGTGTATGGGATCTTTTATGTGCAAAGTCAAGTGGACCCATGACTTGGGCTTTTATTGCGACATCTGAAATGCAGGACACTGATATACCAAGGTAGGAGTCGGACACAGAACATATTTTCCACTTGAACAATTGAGAGGATGGGAGGCAACTATTATTACAAATGCCATATTGCAGTTTTAGAAGTGATAAATTGATAATGAAATCAAACTTTGTAAGACCATCATTTCAAGATTACTGACATGTCAATGACTGTACATATCCTTGGAGTGAGAGGTAGGAAGTTAAAACGCAAGTCATTGGGAATGTTTTGTTATATTCAACTTAAACAAAAGTAAGGTTGAACTTCACTGAACATAATTTCTGCAGTTTCATATATGTAAAAATGGGAGATAACTCCTATACGAGGTATTTTTATTGTACAATCCCAAATTTTAAATCTCTAACATCTAAATCAGCTTAGATATAACTATAAATATAACAATAAAAATAATGCTACGTGACTTATCATTGACTGAATAATGGAAGAAGCATTTGTTTTTAGATTGAAGAATAAAACTACAGTATTTTGCTATCATTATTTGGCCTTTTTTTTTTAATAACCAGGGGTCTTATTCACAAAGAAACTTAAGTCTAAGTCTAAGAATGAGACCTAAATATCATGTGAAATTATTCTAAGAATTTGTCGAAATTTTGCCTGTGAATAGCTTGTCAGCTCATTTCTAACCTTATACAGAGAAGTGAGACATCCAGGCGATTATAAAGCCAAGGGTTACCATTCATGGTAATGACACACCTTTGAGCCATGAAGGGTAATTGTTTGTTATATTTCGCCACTGCAAGTTATGACCCGAACAGAAATTCTGGCCATGTGTTCATTGTGACTTTGACCTTGACCTTGAAGATATGACCGGGGTTCAAGGGCATGACACATGGAAAAAAATTGTTTGTAATTTCCTGTTGCTGTAAGGTACATGTAAGAGAAAACAGGTATGGCCTGGACAAGATTGCTGGTCATGTGTTGATAGTGACCTTGACTTTGAAGCTATTACTTGTTTTCAAGATCATGACACACACTCGGGTCGTTGAGAACAAAAGTGTATTAATATAATAACATGCGATACAAAATACTACAAACATCGGGAATAGTATTTCAGTTTCCCCCATTTTGACTACATTTTATATTTGTTACCACATAAAGGCTGATTAAAGTTTGTCATGCACATTTCAGTTCAAACCAGCTCACAGACATTCCTTCGGATGATCTCGTCCCATCACATAACAGGACGAGAGGTCGTACACTCAGATACTTACAGCCTTCATGCTACATCTCAAGCTACCAGGACTCCTTCTTTCCAGCTAGTGTGGTCACCTCGAACAGCCAAGTACAGAGCTTTGCCACCGCTCATTCTATAGACACCTTCATGGAGAGAATCAGCAACCACTGATTTTAGATCAATTGTTTTTATCCTGTATTTAACCTGTCATCACATGCCATCGATTTCAAATCATCGAGCGGGAATGATCTAGAGGAATCCTGAACATTGGAAGAAAAAGAAGGAGAAGACGAAGAAGAAGAAATTGACAGATAGTATAACTTTTTTTGCTGGATTTATCTGAAAATCAAACCTAGCACCTTCGTCCTGTTTTCTTATTGGAAAGAAGCACCTGCTCTCACCACACCCCCACCCCTGCAGTGATACACTGAATTAACCATAAACAGACCCTTAATTCTACAACTTGAACATTGATATTGCCTTGTTATAAACAGACCATGTGAATTATTGAAATATTATTACTTTTCACCCTTGCCATTAGTATATATAAGGAAAGAAAAAAAATGGAAGTAGATTTAATGAGGTCATACTCCTGGTCTACGGTCTCTTTAAAATTCATTTCCTATTCAGAGGCCGACATCACCCGAGTTGATGCAGCACAGAAGATGCCTTTCATCGCAGTCTTGATTTTGGAATGATCTCGCTAGGAAGATTGTTCCTCTGGTAAAAATAGAAGAAAATGGAGATTTATCTATCAGCGAAGATAAAACTGTCAATGGCGCAGCTAGTTTAAAATTTCTTGTATTCAAATTAAAAAAGAAAAGACAAGGGGTCTGTTGAAAGTAGAAATTATGCATATACCTATAAAGCAATGTAAACTTCAAAATTTTAATTTCATAAATGGTACATGTATACACTTTAATAAATATTGATAATACAATAAAGACCTACAACATGCTCTACAAATTACCGTGTATTCATTTACAATTGTGCATGAAAGGCGCCACGCCACTGACTTTTATGAATTGCTAAAGCAAATCATTGATATCAACATTTTAAAATGTTCAGCAGCTTTCTTTTTTCAGTAAATTTCTAAGAATTGGGCTATTGTTTGAATTGTGTATTCATTTTACAAGTTATGCTTCAAACTACACGAATTTAAAGAACGACAAAAAAAAAAAAAAAAAAAAAAAAAAAAAAATCTACACATATACAAATTTTTACCAGAGTTGTCTTTCTTTGGCCTTAAACTGCTTCAAGACAATGCTGCGGTATTGGATTTAATTCCACATGAAAAGGAAAACTCCTGTCAAGATCGACGCCAAAACAAAATTTATAAACTAGCTAAGAGACATATTTAAACACAAGTTTGACTATTTGCATAGTGTGTCATCTTCGGCGCGGGGTTACCCTCATGTTACGTGGTGGCTTTCCAAGTTAACAGGAGGCTCCGTGAAAATTCAGTGTATTTAACATTTTCTTACATATTAATCACCATACACGGCAGTTTTGTCGAGAGGTGGTCCACCCCAATGAGTTTTCTGAGAGGAGTTTCACCCATGGTTATGTGTGTATTAATTATTATAAAAAAAAAATAACAAGAGAAGTCATTTTCGCCGAATCTCAGGGTGGGCCCAGACCCCGTTCCACCCCTCTGGATCAGCGCATGATCACCCTGTAATATAATTTGTACAACGTACTAATACATAAACATGAAATAATTTCAGTATGCAGCGCGGACAAATTGTATAACGAAATAATGTCAGAAAATCTTGTTTTACAGACAGTATTCCAATTTATATATTATACAAGATGATGGAGTACTTTTATATACCTGTATGTGTCACAAAGCGGATTGTCTATCTATGCAAGTTCAGTTCTCAATGGATTCTAATAGATATAAAATAATGCATATCAAACACGTTCGGCATTTCCACTATGTCAAAATATGAAGAGCTAAGATTAAAAACAATTTAAAGTCCAAAATCTTCCTTTCCGATGAAATATCAAACTGTATCAATACAAAGTTAACAAAAATTAAAGTTAGTAAAATTCAACTTAAATACAAAGCAACTTCTGGGTGTGAATGTAGATGAAATGGCAAGCGTCTCAGATGAATGACAGAATGATGGGAAAACAAGAGGTTTTTTATAGCGGCCCCTTAAAACAAACAAACCAAAACATATATACGAAAACTGTCCCCGTTACACTGACGTACTGAAACTGACAATCTGACAACAGGAAAAGAATCAACATTGACGTACTGAAACTGACAATCTGACAACAGGAAAAGAATCAACATTGACGTACTGAAACTGACAATCTGACAACAGGAAAAGAATCAACATTGACGTACTGAAACTGACAATCTGACAACAGGAAAAGAATCAACATTGACGTACTGAAACTGACAATCTGACAACAGGAAAAGAATCAACATTGACGTACTGAAACTGACAATCTGACAACAGGAAAAGAATCAACATTGACGTACTGAAACTGACAATCTGACAACAGGAAGAGAATCACTATATTCATATCTCATGTGGAAATGTCTCTCAGTATTTACGTAGTTCATTTAATATGTTCTGATGTCATTTATCCATTACAGGCGGAAAAATACTCATTCACTTTCATTTTATTTTGTTACAATAAATATAACATCTCAATACATACATGTATATAAAAATGAGCCATTTTCTTGTTTTCATTGATTCTTTTTGCTGGGGAGGGGCACCTGTTCATTTTACATATCGATTTTGTATTACGTGTAACTACATTATGAAACCACTATTTGAGTAATCATATTCCTGAATTTTAGAAAAGATTGCGCTGAGCTGCATGAACGTGAAATGATTGCGCTGAGCTGAATGAACGTGAAATGATTTCTACGTTGTGTGAGTATCAAGACAACATAGTGGCAGATAGAAATGTTCCTGACTGCGGAGAAATGCGGTTCATAAGCTTTACGCGTCCGTTTCGAGATATGCATAATACACTACACTTTAATGAAAAGAGTTCCGAAACATTCCGAATGTGAAGAGGTGATGTTTCACTAACAGAAATTTAGTTTGAGTCACCTATCGTTGTCGGCCATGTTTGTGGTCAAGCATAAATTTTTACACCATATTCATACCAAGTTTAATATTCTTAAAAGAAATTAATATTTACACTTCTTTAGAAAGTTTTTACATTGTCCAAATTTGCATCTGCATTGCAAAAGCACAGTAAGCATCTGTAGTTTGGGGAAATTACCTATTATAATTTGATTCATTTATGAACAAATATTCAGTTAAATACCTCAAAGATGGCGGACAACTTTTCACAAGGGAAGTAACTCCAATAAAATTTCATGCAATGAAATCTATCTAAAAGATATCCAGAATTGTAACATTATATGGTCATGCATAAAACATGTCCACGAACATGAGTTAGACATGTGCCATTGTCATTATATAAGACATTAATTATATAAATAGTACATATGATTCTTACATAATAATCAGTCCGTCTAATCACAGTCTTTATTAATAAAGTTCAAGGAGACGTCTAATTAATGTTTTAGGGTCTTGCATAAAGGTAAAAACCCATGGTCCGGCGCCATAAACTGAGAAAATACTTAAAACAATTTTTTTCATTTTCATTTATTCCTATATTAAACATTCAAATACGTTGTCATGCAGAATGGCTTAATTCTATTTATAGAATTTATAGAATAAAACTCAATAATATCCAAATCCTAATTATTAATTTATTGTTGAACAGAAGAATATAAAAATATGATTTAGGTATTTTCTCAATTTATTGCTCCGGACCCAGGATCATGCTGTTGACATTGTATGTCTCGACTATGTCTAAGAGAAATAATCTACCGTTTGTATGACAATTTGCAATTTTCTTATTGAAGGGCATTTTTTCATCGTGAACATTTCTAATCCAACAAAGTATTGTTTAACGTCAAATTTCAATATCCGACTACACTTTGGCAACTTGCAACTGTATTTTATTCAGATTCGTTTTCACCTATATGTAGTTACCAAAGATGGGGGCATAAACGATATACTCGTGTGATCTTAACAAAGTAAGTGCTGAAATTTTCGTGGTACATTTTATGGAGAGTTGCATTATTGTCTTTTAATTAGACGATTTACATATATTGGCTGGTAAATATTTTTGACAAGAAACATAATTATTATTCCCTCAGTAATTTTGAAAGGTTTAAATTCCTAATTTAGCTTTTGGCATAAGATAAGATAGAATAGGGAAATGTGGGTACTCTCTGCCACGCTCAGCGAATACAAAACGACATTACACGCAAGATTACAGCACTCGTCAACTTGACGTTTCAATTTTAAAGCAACAATTGAAGATCTCTGTAACTCCAGCAAATCAGAATCCAAATAGCGAGACGCCAAATAAGGAAAAGTCATTCACCAGAGAGGAACGAATGCTGAATTGTTACAATTTCTATACATCTTCTCCAGGAAAAATCATGTCATGCTGAAAAACAGGTAAAATTGGTGCTGCGAAATACATGTATCTTTGTAGGAGAATGAAGTCTACCGTACAATTACTGTGTTAGATTTAAAATGATTGTTCAACATCCTCTACTGCGCTTCTTTCTCCTGAAATACTGTTGTATGTTTATCTGTAAGCAAGACAACGTTATTTCCAAAAATATCTGTAGTTATTATATGGAAAGAAATACGTTAATGTTTTCTTATTTGTTTTTAAGTTTAGGGAGTTACCACTCTTTTGAACATACATGTACATGAGAATTGTTTGCACTGCAAAACAAGTCACTACAAATAATTCTGTCCTACAAATATCTGGCATAGATTATGTGTTAATCACGAATTGATTCATAATTTCAATGGAAATATTTTTTGCAGCAGCAATTACTGTCCAGGCCACCCAATTCGTGCACATGATTGGTGGTATTACTTGTTAGTTCTGGCCAAATTTCCTATGATAAAATTCATCAGGGCAGATTTCTCCTACGGAGTTATCGTTCTTGGCTATGTGAATTCCCTACCAAATTTAAAATTTGTCACAGTACCTTTATTTCTTTATTAATTCCATGCGCGGATCCAGAAATTTTTGTCAGAGGGGGTCCAACCAAAAAGGGTAAATTTTTCTCTTGGACGAGGGGGGTCCAACCCCAAAAATGCCCAAATATTACCTTTTGTTGGTAAAATTTTCGGATTCCAGGGGGGTCCAGACCCCCCTAACACCCCCAACCCTGTATCCGCGCATGAATTCTGTAAAAAAAAAAACCCAACTAGTTTCTTTACTTTCGACAAAATGAATTTGATAGACATATGCTGGAAATATTTAAATGGAGCTGATTTTGTGGGCAGTCAAGTATTTGAGGTTGTGCTATGAGCAGTTATATATCTGATCTAATATACAATAATGCAGTCTATGATTTCCAGCATATTTATACACTTAAAACATAATATAGCTTTTTCAACTTATACATGTATACAAGTTTTTACTAGAGTTGTCTTTCTTTGACCATTAATCAAACATAAAAAAACTAATATTATTTGACATGTGGATATGTCTCTCGGTATTCAGTGTTCTGACTTCCATTATCCGTTACAGTGCAGCTGCTCAAAACCACTTGGCTCTCAGTCTCTAAATGGAGACAACATTTAAAATTTGAGGTTAATTCTGATAGATAAATGTAGAAAACTTCAGGCTCTACAAATCAAAATGATGCGAACTGATTAGAGTAATTGATATATTTATGTCAGAGATACTTAATTTTTATTTCCATTTTTGAATTAAGATCCTGCATAGTCTGTAATTTATCTACATATAGCGGTTTGGCTACAACAGCGAACCTATATTAAATGGTAGACCCCCTTCATCAACTATATTGGCTGTATAATATCTAATACGCATGTGTTTTTGAATTGTTTTAGTTGAAAGTTTTTGAAAAGATCTTCAGTTATTTAAAACAAATTAATTCTCCTAAAAAGAATTTTTTCTAACGTTTGGTCAAAATCTTGATGAGTTACTGATAATTTTTTACTCGTTGATAATGGTATTGGTTTTAATGAATAAAAAAATCAAAGGAGTGAAGGTACTGAGAGACACCGATCGATTGGTCGACTATTGTTTAACGTTACTCCACGAATACTTCACATATATGGTGACAGAATTTACTTGATGTATTGCACAGAAATTTATACTTTTGAAACGGACCAACCTGAAGAAGTGAGGGATCTTTTACGTGCGACATCTACCTTGGTTTTTACTGTTGCATCTGAAAGACAGATCACCCACAACGAGAATCCAACCCGGTACCTCTCGGTCATCAGCATAGTACTATATCCACAGAACCACATCGTCTTCCTGAGGTAGACATTTTGTATTTGTATAAATGTCCATCTGATCATTAGACACATACGAAGGTGAAAGAATTTTATATATCAATGTATGTTGTTGTTAAATTATTCTCTTGTTTTGCGGATACAAACTTTGGTCAAGCTAATAGATTTAGTACAACTGTTTGACAGAAACGTTCTGTTTGTGAATAATATCTATATATAATTGGTTCGTATGAAAAACTTTCTTGTTACAGCAATTTATTATGTGGAATTGAGTTATCTATAATTATATTTTTAATTGAGTGCACGAAGGCAGATGATAATTTTCAATACATATTGAAGTTTGTTGTATTTTGTACTGAACGGCAAGTCTAATATCGTTATAACGTTATCTATGTAATGTTGTATATGAAAGTAAAGCACAATACGGGACTTCCAAGGTGCATGTTCCACTTCAAATTTTACTTATTTTTGTGAAAATATTAGGCATTCAATTTCCCGCATGATATAAATAGGGTAGAACAAAACTCTGTAAGAGGGCATATCTTTGTATGATATAATCCATAAACATATTTAAATTATACACAATCAAAATCACGAAAATACAACTCTTATTTACAATCTTACATTACTATGATAACTAAATAACTCGCATCACAGCACTCACAAACTCAAATTACAGTAATGATTTAAATACTCACATACCAGTGATGACTCACAAACTCACATCACAGTGATGAGTCATAAACTCACATCACAGTAATGACTCCCAAACTCACATCACAGTTATGACTCACACTCACATCACTGTGAAGACTCACAAACTCACACCACTGTGAAGACTCACAAACATACGTCACGTTATGACTCACAAACTCACATCACATTGAAGACTTACAAACACACGTCACGTTATGACTTACAAACTAGCATCACAGCAATGACTCAGAAACTTACGTCACTGTAATGCCTTATATTATCACATTACCGTAATGACTGAAAAACTCGCATCACAGTAATGAGAACATCGAGTTCAAGAGGTCCCAGTTTGAATCGTAGATAGCGCTACGTTAGTTAAGAGGTTGACATTATATTTGCAGAATGTTATGTGTAGTGGTTAAGTACTTTGCTATTAGTACAGATGACCCGAGTTCGATTCCTACACTATGCACCACTATATTTAAGAGGTGAGTTACCTCCTGCTTCCAAGTCGTGTTATAACTAAAAAAAATTGTTGAAAGCGACGTAAATCACCAATCAACCAACATTTATGCATATCTATCATACAGATCATGCCAGATTCAACACAAAGACTTTTAAATTTTTGGACATTAAGAGATTTGCTATACAACATCTCGACTACGGTCAATGTCAAGTTGAGGATTTGCATATCATTTATTTAGTTATATCCATCCCTGTTAAATTCATGTATATTCATTTTCGAGATCTTTTTTCTTGAAATCATTGGTATTATTCAGATTGTTGAATTATATTCCTGGTGAGAGAATTTTGTGCAGTTACTCATCTGTAAGCCAGTCATTTGACCATAACATCCTCGGAGGGTATGTGCTCTGCCCTTTCATCTCTGGAATATGATCAAAACTGACAACCCTAGAATATCGTCACTTCCCCACTTGCTGCTGAGATTACAATGATTGAATTCAACTGCTTCGCTTTTCACAAAACTTGTGTGTGACAAAACAGAATTATATTCCATGAACAACAACAAAAAAAAAAAAAAAAAAAAAAAAAAATATAAGACATTCATTCCTTCGGTAATAAGATCAACTGATTAAAGAATTTTCCAACACTGAAGTTAATTTATACTTTTTACACAAAGGTAATGTTCCTGCGTATGTAAGTATATAAACAGTAGACTTAATGTAATAGATCAATTCCGATTTTGTTTAAAAAAAGAGACAGTAAAAAATCGGACACATATTGTGTTTTTGAAATACTGATGCCCTGACGGAAATTGAGGGATCGCCAGATCAAATTTAACTATTTCAAAGCATTACGTAGATTCATGATATTGTGATCTCAGATAAACTCATGTTTGATGGACCATTGATTTATGAAGTCATAGTGAAAAAGTGTGCCAAAAGTTGCGATGTCGGCATTTGACGATCAGGCAATGGGGTTCCCATTTTACATGATGTAAGGGGTCTTATGCCAGACTTGCTACTTTTTGCCGGCATTTACATTATGATGTTAGTGCTAGCAGAGTAACGTCAGAGTGAAATGACGCAAATTTGTACGGCAAATTATTGTATGTCTGGCAGGGAATGAAACATGAGATCAATAGGAAAAAGGTCTATTAATCAATGAACTGGACTCCCGATTCTCGGACCCCCTATAGTCTGTCATAGACACTTTCAAGCTCTTTATTTCAAGAACCTGAAAACCTCCAGAGAGAGAGACAGACAAACAGAGAGAGAGAGAGAGAGAGAGAGAGAGAGAGAGAGAGAGAGAGAGAGAGTAAAGTGGTTTTAAAGTCATCAGAGAATAGTCACGACAATGGATGAAGTTAAATGATGTTCTGTCTTATTTTTGAATTAAATTTTTAATTAAATTTTTTGAAGTAAATAACAATGTTTAGCTTGATAACCGATCATTAGAATATGCACACTTGCGTACACGAACAGCAATGAACAAATGATGCATGTGTCTGTGTACACACCCAGTTTTCACATGCATATTTACAAAACAAACATGTTTTTGTTTTGATAAAGTTAAACATAAAATAGTCAATTACTATTTTGAAGTGCATTATTTATGAATAAAATTGTATATGTTTCATTTACCAAATGTCAAATTGATTTAATACATTGATTTAATAATTAATAATTGATTTAATTGATTATAGTCGCCATTATAACAATTTTGTATACTAGGCATTGTAAGGAGAGGGCTTTACTGATGTTGTTATAACTTATATTATGCACGATCCTTTTCACTTTTAGAAATAAAATTTCAAATCAAATGTAAAGTAAAACTGTCTTCAGCAATTACAAGGTTATAGGATAACAGAAACAGGATTTGAAGTATATGAAATTTACAAACATGTATATACACACGGAAGTATATAGAAATGAGGAGATTTACATGAAATGTATCCAGCCTTTAGGTACATGACGTAGAGAAATTAGTTTTAATTCTGAGTGAGAAAGCCAATATGTGGGTCGGGTTAAAGGCTTTTTAAAAATTCTTGCTAAAATAACAATTCTACGAGTTCGTCAAGTGAAATGATCCGTCAGGGTTTGGGTAACAACTTATGGCAACTTTGCTTTTTGTTTAATTGTTTGGTTTTGTTTTTGTTTGCTTTGTTTTGTGTTATTATTTTCTTCTTTTGCTTAGTTTGTTTTTTTAGTTTTGGTTTGGTTTTTATGTGTCCTTTTATTCTTCTCTATTCATATTTTGATGACTATCGATATTTACACTTTTTAAGGAATTTTAATCGCGCAAAAACATAGTTCATGTCTCCCCAGCATTACCTTAATCATAAGATATCTAACGGCTCTTGTGAGATGTTCTCAGCATTTTATTCGATTTATTTCTCTCTTTTCTCTCCGTACACAGATAAAAGCCGAGGAGATCCGATGAGCCTGTCTGGGGTCAAGTTAACGGTAAAAGTGGCACATGCGCAGTTGAACAGAAAATCAGAACGATTCCAAGTTTTCGAAAGGAGTGCCATTTTTCAAGGAAATTTACATTTCTCTTAGAATTTTAAATCGTAATGTTTAAAAGTTTTGATTCTATTCTATAGTGTGGTAGTAAAGATACCAAATAATGTAAACCACAATGTAAGTGGTATATTGCTATAAGATAAACGTACTTGACCACCTATCATCCCTACAGGTTATTAATGGAATATACCCAAACATTGGGATAGATAAGTATTGTTTATAGAGTCGGATCCAGAAAATTGTGCTTTGGATTCATCCATAAACTGTAACGTGCGATAACAAAACGCCCCCGGGCCGCAATTAAAAAACAAAAACAAAAAAAAAAAAAAAAACCATTTTGAAGGGTGTATCTACATGCATATGCAAATTTTGTATCCTACACCATGTACTTCCAAATGCATTCATATATACATTTTGTGAAAGTCATTACAACAATTATCATATTGACACAATAATATAGAATATATTCCACGTGCTTTAATATTAAGACTTTAAGTTATGTCCTTTCATTATGCCCTTTCATTCTTGTTCTCCTGAAAGCAGACATCAATTAAAAAAAAAGTTCCTGTTTATCTGCTACATTTGAAGCTTTATTATACACATCAAGAATATCTTTAAGGATGACTGTTGGATTTTCCGAAGGGGAGATAATCACATTTGTTTATTGATGTTGAACGATATAGTTTCAATAAAATTTTCACTGACAATTTACTCCTACAGCGAAGTATATTTTTTTTTTAGAATAATATGCTTTTCTAGCACGATCTGCTAGTTGCTCTGCAGCTTGCCTGAATTTACCATTAGAAGTGCAGATAAATATGTATTATAGATATTATTTATTGAGTGTTTCAAAGATAACTTAAACTTTACCCGTTATGGTTATAACCAAACTTACCTCTTTAAGAAAATTCTTTTTTACCTTGGACAAAGTGTTTCAGGTGATAGTTCCGGGTCGTACGCCTGTCTCCTTTAGTTCCAAAGGAGATCGGAAACAAAAATATATGACATTATACGCAAGTTTTAGTTTTTATGTTACGTGAACAAATCCAACCCCCCCCCCCCCAAAAAAAAAAAAAAAAACCCAACACAAACACAAACTAACAAACAAAAAAAAAAAGAAAAAAAACCCAACTAACCAAACAAAAATCTACTAAATTCATTGAATGAACTCCCCTAAAGGGCAGTTAACCCTTATGTACTCTAGTGTTGGGAAGTGTGGAGGGTTATGTCCCGAATTTATTGGCCTACACCCCTTGTGCTTTCCTGGATTCTCCGTTGTGTGGTCGCATCACTGCAAGAGAAAGCTGGAGAGTATACTGGTATCAGTGTATATATTTTATACATACATGTACAAGCAAAAATTGATGAATAGATTTACCCGTCAAATTGAAAGCTTTGCGAAGTTTTCGCCTTATTTTGCCCTACCATAGGTATTCAGTGTTGCTTTGCCTGTCCTTCCGTCTTTCTGCCCTTCCGTCACACAGTTTCCGGATGACAGCTGAAGTTCCTCACATCTTTTCACACAAAACTCTGATACATAGATACTTGTCAAGAGGGGAAGATGTCTATTGATTTAGGGTCAATATATCAAAGGTCAAGGTGACTACAAATTTCGGATATATAGATACTTATCAAAAGGGGAAAATTCCTATTGATTTAGGGTCAGTAGAGCAAAGGTCAAGGTAACTACTTATTAAAAAAAATCCTTAGGCTTGAAATACTTGAACTTGAAGGCCAGGTGGTCGAAAATTTGTGGAAATTCTTCTTGTTATTTATGTTACGGACTTAGGTTTCGGAGGATTTAATCTAATTACTGGTAAAAATAGTTATGTGCTCTCGATGCCATATTAAATATCTTACATCATATGCAAGCAAATTTGATTCCATGGATTCTTCAAAAGAGGAAGATGCCTATATACTTTTATCATTCTCCATAGAAATTTGATAATGTAACAGTCACAAAACACATGTGTTCTGGTTTTTTATGTGTTTTACAACTTGAACACGGTGAATCGTTTTTTAATATCTGTTTGAAATAATTACTTATTTGTGGAGATAATGTGCTGTACAATGCGTAGGACAGTGATTACTGATTGACCGTTATGATTCGTGCTTTTATACACACTGTTCTTTTGTTCTCCAATGGGGCAGAAAATCGGCCCAAGTTTAGAACAAAAGATTTGGTGGGTAACTGAAATACAAAACAGGAACGGAATGAATATTTGCAATCTGGCGTATTCTGTCCTGAAATCAAATAAGGTAAGAATCTTTTGTAAATTTAAATAAATATTTTTTCCATTGAATATATTGCTGTAGAATACTCTTCCAGCTGGATTCACATGTTCTGTGTTTTTGTACATGTTCTTCTTACATGTTACATATGGTTGTATTGTCCTTTTATTACTACAAAATAATTTTACATGTAACACACATTTTCATGGGTTAAAAATTGTGGTATATCTCCACGAGAGTTTTCTTTGACGACGTAATTTCCCACGTTTTCTTAACTGTGACGTCAATATTCACACGATCGCGACAGAAAACAGACGTTGAAAGATAGCGCAGACATAACGTACCAATTCCTGAGAATATAAAACATGTTTGATGAGAATTAAATGATAAGGAATGAATCTAATTTGTTTTTCGTTGGATGAAGGTATACCACGAAAAAAAAAAAAAAAAAGGACAAAAACCTTATGCATTATGCACTACACGCAATGATGCAGTTTTCCGTCCTTTGTTTTGTGGTATACTTCCATCCAACGAAAAAAAAAAATCAGATTTCAGGACTGACAGTTTTACATGAATAGATCACTTCGCTTAAATTGCATTTTTAACACCAAAAATATTGATTTGATTGATTGATTGATTTTTGTTTAACGTCACACCACGAATATTTCTCGTATATGGTGACGACATCTGCCTGATGCGGGGCATACAAATTTTAACCTTTGCAACAGTTCTATCCATCTACTATGCTTTACATCGTTAAAGTTGCATACCCTACATTTCGGCATAATTTCAAAAATTAGGGCACGTAAAACAAAAACTACATTTTTCTTGTAAGGCTGAAGTTATTAACTTTGTGTTAATAACATTTTTTGTTGCTTCAAACCCTCAGAGATATCAGAATAAAAAGAAAATATTTCGTAAATAAAGAGGGTATTCCATATAAACAACCATAACCTGACTTCACGCATGCGCAGTTTAATCAAAACAAATACCTTGAGGAGAGACTCCAAAACAAAACAATTTCAGTAAATCCTAACTTTAGCAGACTTGATTGCAGATTTTTAAAGTTACTCGTCAAGTTTATTTACCTCGCCCTCCATGATGCGGCTTCCGAATTAGATCACGTGATAAGTTGCTTGTAAACATTCTGTTTACAAACATCGCGTTTTAGACAGTCATTTCTCGCACCGGAGATTGACTAATCCCGTTTTTTATCAGTGCTGGAAAATTCTATCCGGCACACTTTGTATCCTTCCGCACGTCGTCTGCATTGTTTACAAACAAATGAAACATGGCAACTCACGATTTTTGTGTCGGAGAGATAGTCAACATTGTGTGCTATCGTTAAGTTTAATGTTGAAAAATCCTATCAAAACATAAAGTTTCTTCATGCATATCATGGTGTTTTATTTTATTGCGGCGGACTATCTTTTTATTCAATCAGTGATTCGGCCATCAAAGGAAATAAACAAAAACATTGAAAATATCTATAGCCTACATCGAGCTGCTGAGGTGCGAGAAAAATAATGAAGATTAATGAGATTTGTTGATTCATCCAACCCTCGACTGATCTTTGTCTATCTGGAACTCAAACTAGTGCTAGATTCTATTAATCTCACTTAATACAACGAATTTGATCATAACATTTGCAAGGGTCATTTTTAAATATGTTTCAGGCTTATATATATAATCAAAACAATTTAGAATAAAATCACCTATAATATGCTCTGTACTAGCAAACATAGGGTATACAGCTTTAAATATTTTTTCTCTAAAACAGCATAATATCAGACCTTTAAAAGAAAATCGGTATGACTCATTTTACATCCCCTATCCATGTAATCTAGTATAAGCTGTTTTCATTTGATTTTGGCCAAATCGTTATTCAGACAAATATAAATAAAGTATTTTGGAATTAATTTAAAATGGTATCATAAGGGCTTGGGAGTGAAGTGAATAGGTAGATCAATTTAGGAACAAGTATACTTTTTACCTACGGGAGTCATGTCCCTTTTTGACTAAGATAAATTTTCTTGTTACATTGTTTAAATTTTATTGTAATAATTGTCATTCAAAATATTTTCAACACTGGAGTTAAAGTTTACACAAAGAATATTGAAATTATCAGTTGTCCAATGTAAATTGTGCTCAAGACATAACGCCTGTAAATTTCCATATTTGGAGCTTTTAAAACTGTTTTATCATGCATAAAATTCGGCGCCCTCGATCGGGTTACTATATTTTCAGAAAGTTTTTATCGTAGTATTTACCACAGCCGCTGATCATATGTGTTCAACTTGTACTGTTGAACAAATGTGCGACAACGATTTTGAAGTATAACCTCTTTAATGCAGCAATTTTGACATTAAAATTCAAAAACTGACGTAATTGGGTCCGGAAACGAGACCACCCCTCCTCACACTCAATGAATCAGAGCTCGTATTTCGGCAGTTTGAACAGATATTTTGGCAGGTCTAAGACCCCACATTTCCACTCTTTCCTGACTGAGAAGCAATGAAGGCAGTTCCCAACCCCTTGAAATAACACTTAAATCTGCCTATCTATACTTCTGTAGTATCTACTAGAAGTAATGTACGTGAAAAAATGTCAAGAAATGACGGTGAGAGCTGATTAGGATTTATAGATACTTTTAACTGAGTCTAAATTTATTGGAGTTGCCTCCTGTAGTCAGCCATATTTGGAGTCCAACACGAGATTCTCTTGGAGTGAAATTGCGCAGTTTTATGCCTTTAAATCGCCAAATTTTCCGCATTGATCTAGACCCCAGACCTCTTGCTTGACTTTGCCCCCCCCCCCTTGCCCCAAACCCAAATTTTGGATTCGCCCTGTACACAGTATCGTTTTATGATACAGTTTAAATAGTGATGTCTTATCTACAAGGGGAGTGAAGTTTTGCTGTGTTGGTTTAATAGTGAATCAGTTGGTTTGCCTTGTAGGACGCAAGGTACCGTGCTCTAGTCTGACATCCTAAAAGAAACTACATCGTTTATGTTCACCTTTCTTGGGACAGTATAGTATTTTAAATAGAAGTTTCAGTGCAAAAAAACCATAAACCAAGATATGTGATTGAAAAACGCAGCAACAATGTATACACATGTGTGGATAAATGAATCACCAAAAGTGACCAAATTATGATTTTGTAACTGTGCTGTGAATGTTGTCTAAGCCAGGTGCTCCAGCAATCTGGAACTGTGCTACAGGGGGCAAAATGTTGGGCACACCTGGCTGATGAATTTTAAGCCCAGTTTACACGATATGCTGTAGCATATCTTCACAACATATATGTAGTGAAGACGGCGCGTTTACACGATATGTTGTGCACATATGATTTTGCCTAATTTGCATCCGTTTTCCCGCCATCTCTCATATATACACGTGTTCTCACAATGGACGAATTGGAGATTTTAGCTCCTATTCTATTAATTATTATGGCTGGCGCTTATCGTCAATATCGAAGAAACAAACAAAAAAGAAGGGCTAAAACATATCGTGTAAATTGGGCGTTAGATCTACTCCAACTAGTAACCTCATATCTCTTGGTATCAAGACAAGCATACTACTTTCAGACTGACCTTTCATTTTTATTTTTTTGTTTTTATTTTTATTTCTTGGAATTTCTATTTATAACGTCTTATCTCGATGCGTTCATCTGATTTGTCGACGGCGTATGTTAGCACATCTTCACAGCATACGGAATAGAACCAATTCTATTTCGTCTGCTAGCATATATGCTTAGCACAAACCCAATTTACACGATCTGTTTTAGCATGTGCTAAAACATATCGTGTAAATTGGGCTTAAGAAGTTACTCAGTTACTCACATAACCCGATCGGGAGTTTATGATATTTTTTTAGCTGGGAACAAACACACCATTTCAAGTTTACTGCAACAGCCTGTGGAATAGCAAATATTTCACGAATTTGAAGCATGCACAGGAATGTAGATATATTTAAAGTGGAGGTGACAAACTGTAGTCCTTTGTTTACATAATTCGATAATACAGTAATTTTAAACAATTATGTAAATGAATCGTTTTAAAAGAAGGAGTGATTTTAAAGACTATAAATTCTTTGTTTAAGCTAGAATAATTCTGCTTTCAAAATTCATCTTTAAAATGCTGTTTCAATTATTCTCCATTTATCACCAGTTTTAAGGATATTTTTATGTACTAATCATGTATTTTTAAACAGATACTGGAAACTTATCACAGGTTATCTTGAGAACGAGCATACACTACGGAGTCCGAAAAAAAAAAATCAGTTAACTGGTGGATGATAATATTCTGGTCAACGGTCAATAACGTTATGCTGGAATAAAGGTCTTTTTCCGTATTTCAGGGGAATGTACTGAGTGACGTTGACCTTGCAGAAATGACATTGAGTGACCTTTGTCCAATTGTCCTTGTCCCAAGTAATAATTGTGTGATATATGATACAAATGTGATGAATGGTTTAAGAAATATGACCCCAATATTTGAAGGATATGTGCTGTGTAACCTTTAGCCTGCAGAAACATTGACCTTGAGTGACCTTTGTTCAAAAGTTCAAGAAATATTTATTTGAAATATGATATAATTCGGACGAATGGTGTATTAGATATGAGGCCTTTCCCAATACATGCATATTGGAGATATGTGTGGAATGACCTTGATCTTGCACAAATGACATTGTGTTACCTTTTTCCTACAGTCCTTGTCACAAGGAACATTTGTATGAAATATAAAGAAATTCCAATTTTCGGATTAAGAGATATGAGCTCGGAAGTACACACAGACGAATAGACAGACGAACACAACGACTATATGCTATTCCGAAATTTTTGTGAGAGAATAAAATTATTGGGGCAATGTATTTAGTACCTGTATTTCAAAATGTTGTTGAGCAAACTAGCTGTCGTCCGTTTTGTCATATCGTTGCATTATTGAAAACTGCGTAAAACTTTTTTTTTATTCCTATACTGCTAACTGATTGTATTATGATATCTGATAGACTGAGTCCATACCCACTGAGAGCGGGTCTACTGGTAGCTGGGACCAGGTCCACTGACTCTAGATCCATATCTCGATATGTTGATATCTACTGATGTTGATTCCGATGGGCCAAAGGCTAATGGTGCCGGTGTCCTCCACTCACCCCCCCCTCCCCCCTTGCATCAAAAGGATTGTTGCCGCATTGCAATCCGGCCATACAGCCTTTAGCGGTTTCTTAAAGAGGCACTATCCCCCACAGCCTGAATTTACAACTACTGAAAAGACAATCATTATTTACTATTTTTGTAGGCATCCTAAAGATATAAACTTTTCGTTAATACAAAAATTTTATTTCAGCAAAGATCATGCAGTATTTATAAAATAAAATGATTTTTTTAAGGTGCACATAAATTGTCCATATTTGCCGAAAGCGTCGCCTTCGCCCCTGCGCAATAAAATATTCCGAAACGAGACGTAAACAAAAGGATAACAAAATGGGGAGAGTGAAAAGGAAATGGGGTAGAAAGAATTTCTTTAGCGATTCATGGAAAAGTAGAAAAAAAACCCAGATGTGAATAAAGATATCTTTATCGTTTAAATGCGGTCACATGATTGATGACTCATGAATATTCATTATCTAAGCGTGAAATTGCAGAGAAAAGCACGATATTTCCGACGCTGGTATCTCGTTAATGGTACAATATTTTCAAAAGATTTTCTTTGTAAATCATTGAAGTATTGCCTAAAATATACATATGTGAACTTAAAAGCTTATAGTAAGTTTCAAAACTTTAACTATAGATTGACTTCGCTGAGTTGTTGATTTTAAAGAAATTCTGAAAGAATTTGAATTTGTAAGAATTTGTGGTTGTGGATAAACTCGTTTGTTCATTTCGTTGTTATATTATGAATTCGGAAAAATGCAGTTAAAATTGTTTTGAGTTTAACGTGTATCTAGAAACGTGTCACCTCTGTGGCGCAGTGGATACGACCGTTGTGTTCGGTCTAGGCGTACGGTCTACGGATCACCATTAGGTTGCAAGTTCGAATCCCACTGCACGGCAGAGGGGCCCTTCTCTCGGAAGGACCATAAAAAGGGTGCTCCCGTGTTATGCTAAATAACGAGAGTGCCCTACAGTATGTCCAACCTTCTTCAAACCGCCTGCACATCTATGTGCCGTCACATTTATGGCTAAAATATCGTCGACTGTGACGTAAAACAAACAAACAGAAACGTGCGTTTGATGTTCGTTAATTAATGTCTTTTTATGTACCTTATAAATGGACATACATTTCACGTGGGTCAAAAGTCAAACTCACGCACATCCGATTTCGCACGGTTTATGCTTGCGGTCGATTTTTTCTTACATCCGAAGACAACTATCGCCTTAATAACAATAAAGCAGTCTTTTAAAAGTTGACTTTTTCAATCAATGAATTTAAAAATATAATCAATAACAGCATAATGTCCTGTATTTTACGGACAGTTAGATACGAGGCATACTGCTTTATTACATACGAGTTCAATATATCCGGTAGGAGATATTATTATAAAGTTCAAGCCCAAGACGGTGAAATTGATATAATGGAGAAAGTCTGCAATTGGAAGAGGGGGGGGGGGGATCTGCAATGGAATTTTCAGCTCCATTGCAGACATTCCGGGGAAGATCTACAATGGGGGGGGGGGGGTATCTACAATATGACACTGGACCTAATAGGGCCAATATCACTTGTGCCGACCGGATTCTCAAACCGAATCCAGTTGGCCTATATCTATTGATGCTGAACCAAATAGAGTCAGGTCCCCAGGGATATTAGGAAAGGGAGTTGCAGTTCCTATTCAAATGTTCCTAAAGGAGTTGCGGTTATGGGTAGAACTTTTTTTTCAGTTATGAGAGTTGCTGTTTAATTTTTGCAGAAACTTCCTGTTTAGCCACCATGCCCGTACGCTTGAAAGTTTGCAATGATTTTCATATTTCTAAATATACATGTACATTAACAAAACTCTTTTATATTCATAGATTCATTTTTTCGTATTTGATTTTATCACATGTTTTGCTGTTTATGCAGTGAAATATCGCTATGTCATAAATTAATTTATGGCATAGGTGACGTCATAGCGTGAAAAAAGAATTGTGTCAAGCCGGTGTTTGATGAAATAAACACCTTTAAACTCAGTGTAAACATGTGATAAAAAGAATCTGAAATGAATTTTCATTTTATACGGTATTCATAAAACTCGCAAACAACTCGTTTCATACATACCATATGAAATGAAAATTCATTTCAGATCCTATATATACAGTAAATAAAACTACCCTGACATAATACACCGATCCTCTTTCGATAGATGTAAATCATTACACAATTAGGAGGTTTTATAAAATATTCTATGTATCTAGTCTTCGTCTCGTGATTAATTGATTATTGTTTTACGTCACTCCACGATAATTTCACTTGTATGGTAAGGGCCTGATACATTGCATAGAAAGTTATACCGTTGCAACGGACCTACCCGAAGCAGTGAGGGGTCTTTTACGTGCCACGCCTACCGTGACTCGGGACCTCGGGTTTTACTGTCTCATCTGAAAGACAGGACACGGCGTGAGTCGAACCCGGGCCTTCCGGTCATGAGCCGAGCACCTCATCCACTTAGCCATGCCACCTGACTTTCGTCATGTGAACATGGTATGCAGGCTCTTGACCATATAGTTGATAATATTTTTGTTATCAATATGACACCTCCTTTTTCTTCATCATTTAAATTTGGAAAACAGTCACAAACATCAACTCCTTTTATCGTATATCTGCATAAATTTCACACTGTAATAAATTTTGAGTAATATCTTCAATATATGTGAGTTATCATAGAGGTTACCGAGCCTGTTTTGTAAAGAACCTTTGGCTTGGAGTGCCTACGAGTTTTACTAGCAAATTTCGGTGAGCACTTCTAAATTCTCCTAAAAGCGCGGTTTATAACATTTTTATGACCTGCAATATACAGGAAATATATACTATCAAAAATATTTTATTAATTTTGTTACCATTTCCATCATTTCTTCTTTTTTTTGGTTTTGTTTGTGTTTTTAATTTTTATCGTTTTTTTGGGGTTTTTTTTTGTTTTTACTTCTGCACACCATTTAAAATGATCATTTCCATAAAATCTGTCTTTTCAAGCCAATATGAAAACAAGTTTGGTATTTGTATGTGATAACTTTAATATCTTATAGACTCCTGAATTTCTATAATTGTAACTAAAGTGAAATGAATCTCCACAATAAATACTGTTTAAACCAAATGCTTTTTACGACCCTGAAAGAATCAATCAAGATTTACTCACGTCTTTTAGCATTGACTTAATTACAAGGTATTCGATACCGTTAATAACGGTTCTGGTGAGCTGTTCTCACATATTCATACCAGTCGCTTAACGGTACTTCCTGAACATGCGCACTTAAAAATAAAACAACGACGAATCCAAGTTTTCGAGAGGGGTGCCTTATTGTATATGAAGATAAAAATTTTCATGCAGCTTTAAATAGTACCTTTTTTATGTTTCTGTTTTGTTAAGTAGCTTTAAAGTAAAAACTTTAAAAGAAGAAAACCAGAATATAAGGGATATAATGCAGTTAGATAAATCGAACTCGCTACGATTCATAAAGACCACCCCTACAGTTTTTAATGGAATATCACATAAAAGTTACCAGACGTTTCGAGCCTTTGTTATTTCTATTTTGAACGCTTCTCCCCCTGTGCGAAAATATATATAGTAGTGTCAAGTAATGATTACAAATGAAATACAAGGGATTATAAGTAGTACATTGCTGTAAACTGAATATACCTCACCATATTTTATCATTCTATGATGTAATAGAAGATACTCATACATATATTTATATACTTATATATAGTATAATGTGAGAAGATGATACTTATAACATGGGAAAAGGCAGTCAAGAGTATGAATCCCTGAATATCTTGATGAGGTTGTAGATGGATTTGCAGCAGGTAGCCATAACATCTACAGCGAGTTGGTTTAATGAAGAATTTTAGATGATTATTGCGGTTACACAGAAGACAATAAGAAATTAATCTTTTTTGAGTCATATTCTTACACAAATGAATGTAAATTTCAACAGGATAAAGACCGACACAAGTACATAGTAAACTTCAATTGCAATTGAATTTAATCCGCATATAACAATAATATAAAGATAAGTTTAAGGCTGCAAAAGAAGACTGAATTTGATAATGGGACTCTTTTGTGATTAATCTACAACGAGCTCGCATGCTCATGCTAATACAATACATGAGAAAATACAAATCAGGAATGTGCCAGAGACTTGTATATTGAAAATTCTGTCTTATTATTCCTCCATAGTTATACACATTTCCAAACTGCTTAGTATTATAAGGGGTTAAACTTACAGATTGTACAAATCGTGGTAACGAATTTAGCAAAAATAGCAAAAAAAAAAAAAAAAAAAAAGAAATATAAAAAATAAAAAAATAAAAATAAAATAAAAAACCAAAGATTACTACTATTCGCATGAGAAATTATTACTTCATAAGTTTTCTATCAACAGCATTTTTAACACAATCGTATTTTAGAAAGAAAATGTTCTCTAACATTCGTCAGCAAACAAACTATAGTATGTTAGAATGTGATAATCAAATACATGTAAGAAAATAAAGATAATCATATTTTCGATCTCGTAATACAATTTTTTCCTGACACAAGACTAAATCTAAGCTAAAATTTCACAGCTGAAGATTGTTGTCGAGAAAAATAAACACTGGATAAAAGTCACTTTGTGTGCATTTTTAATCATTAAAGCAATAATATAAGCCAAAACTAATCGATAATTTCATTTCTTATGTAAGTTATAGATTTCATTCATTATAGGCGTAAAACTACTTACAAATAATTGTGTACACATACGTTTAGTTAAGTACAGCGCAATAATCCCTTGTTTATGCACATTCAAAAACGTCGTTATCTTTAAAAGTATCATTTTTCCTAATTAAATTTATATCTGAATCACTAAGTTAATGTTTGTTATATTTACAACGAACAGAGTTTTATGTTGTTTTTATCAAACTATAAATGTACTATTTCCACGTGAGAGAAGACTTGATTTGTGCTCAGGATTAAACTTTTCTAGGGGAATATCAATAATAGCTTATCTTATTGATAGCTATATGTATGTGTCCCTTGAAATTTGTAACAAATTTTAAACAGAACAAAAACTTTATGATAAATTCAAACTCTATTTTGGAATTACTATGCACGTCATCCTAGTGTTTTACAATTCTTAGGCACCGCCGATTTGATATTTGGTGGCAGGGGGAAATGGGGGGGGGGGGTTGTTTCATCCCAGCCAAACTATTTTTTTCCTCACTCTTGGGCATGGGAATTTTCTAAGTAGAGCCAGAACAAGATTTTTTCATCTGTAAAATATTGTTGTATGATAATACAAATAAAAAAAGAGAAAACCTTGTTTATTACTAAAATCTACTTTATTCACCACTTTTATATACTGTAACAGCTAATGTGTAAATTGCAGTATTCTGTCTGTATCCTGATGCGCATAAAGTATATCTCAGGAGATTTAATTTCCGACGTAAATCGATCTGTAAAATGCACCTCAAATCTCTTTGGATTTTTTGGACGATGGGCATGTCAGTTTTTCCTCACATGTGCAGGTTCTCCTGAATTCATCACATGTACACTTGGAGTGAGTATATCCGCCTGTCTGTCAGTCCGTCTGTTACAAAAACCTAAATCAGGGTCATATCTTCTGAAGTGTATATGGTACGGAATTCATAGTTGGCGTGTGTTATTTGGCGCGTGGGACTACAATTCTCTGAATTTGTTTGCAATTCTTAAAAGTAGGTAGCGTTGCTGCAAATATCATTTGATGCTTTTGTATTGCGAAATAAAGTTTTGTTTGTTTGTTTGTTTCGTTATTGACATCATCACTGGTCACTGTATAGAGCAGAAAACGAAAGAAGTACCTTCCGAATAAATTAAAACTTAAGAGAGCACAATGCAAATTCTGGAGTAGTTGTAGATCAGGTGTGGTGTAAAATTCAGGTTCTTATGTATCTTGGTAAATATCTATACTTAGCGAGTAATATTCTCACCCACTTCATTAGTTAATACGAACCTTGCATTCTCCGAATTTTATCTATAAAAGCCGTAACGCAGTGGTGGATTTAGAGGGGGGGACCTGTCCCTTTTTCGCCTCAAACTTACCAGTCAAATCCGGATTTGGCACCAAAAATGGCTGAGTAGTTTGGTTAATACACATGTGTGCCCACCCTTTTCGGAAATCCTGGATCCGCCACTGTAACCTATCATATCATGTCTTTATATGTATTGCATACATGCATGTGTATTTAATGCCTTGGGTGACATCATATATGTTCCATCAGAAGGAGGGGTGGGGGAAATAAAACTTTGTATAGCATGTATAGCATAGTAGTAACAAAATAATGTAAATCTATGGATCTTAAACATATTTCTAATTTATCATAACTTAACAAATCATATAAGTAATTTGCATCAATTCTGTGTTAAAGTAAGAGGGTGGTGTTCATTTATGTTGCTTATTTTCATACTTAGCATCGTTATACAAAATATTTTTGTATCATATTGATTATATCTTCGGAAATACATATGACCAGCTTAAGCTTCTTTGAAAAATCTATTATTATTATTAATATTATTACTGATTACTGTGATTATTATTATTATTATTATTATTATTATTATTATTATTATTATTATTATTATTATTATTATTATTATTATCATCGTTCAACCACCCAGCCAACCCTTGTGCAGGCAAATATCGTTGGCATATACTAAATTCTCAAATATCTATTACTAGTCATTACAGATGTTCAAGCATGGTGTTAACTCACTAATGTTCTATATCATTATGAATTTCTTACCTTTGGTTTATTTGGGGAAAGGGGGGGGGGATGGGGGTGGGGGAGGTGTTTCTTTGGAGTTGATCTTGTCATTTGGTCATTTCGGGATCTCCTGTCTCTTTTTTTCCAATCAGCATTATAGTTGGAGGGTGAAAGTGTTCTCGATATAAACAATCTTGGGTCATGCAGGGTAATAAGCAAGATCCCACCACCTCGTAGTCTGGTGTAGTGGCTTAAGAAAGATTCTACCTTGCCTGGAGGAGACGTCTGAACATGGGCCCACCACCTCTTAGTCTGGTGGAGTGATACATAATAGGACCCACCACCTCTTAGTCTGGTGGAGTGATACATAATAGGACCCACCACCTCTTAGTCTGGTGGAGTGATACATAGTAGGACCCACCACCTCTTAGTCTGGTGGAGTGATACATAATAGGACCCACCACCTCTTAGTCTGGTGGAGTGATACATAATAGGACCCACCACCCCTTAGTCTAGTGTAGTGGTTACATAATAGGGCCTACCACCTTTTAGTCTGGTGGAGTGGGATGAGGTGTTAACTTCCTACATAAAGGTATATAAATACGTGGGGTATACATGTACATTTAAGACAATGCAGTGTTTAAATAAGTATCAGTTTTACTTAAAATATATAAATGGGTATTCATTTAATAAAATAATTTAGCATATCGGACTATTTACGAGGAGTAATGCTGAGACTTTGACAGTATATGTACGAAATGTATATATTAGATACTTTGTATAGTAAATTTATGTGTGTTTACAATGAACAAATTGGTTGTCTTGAGTTAAATGTACATATTTGAATAAATATGCTTTTTGCTAAATCCAGTATCGAAATGGGTATGGCTTTACATTTTACACAATATATATACTGCAGTGGTCAAGCACAATGATGTACAACGGTGGGCACTGAAAATGATGTACCACGGTGGATACTAACAATGATGTACCACGGTGGGCACTCACAATGGTGTACCATGGCGGGCACTCACAATGATATACCATGGTGGGCATTCACACTAATGTACTACAATGAATATTCACAATGATATACCACGATGGGCACTAACATTGATATACCACGATGGGCACTCACAATGATGTACCACGGTGGGCACTCACAATGATGTACCACGGTGGGCACTCACAATGATGTACTACATTGAATACTCACAATGATGTACAACGGTGGGCACTCACAATGATGTACCACGGTGGGCACTCACAATGATATACCACAGTGGGCACTCACAATAATGTAACGCGGTGGGAAGCCGGCGTGGCCTAGTGGTATCGCGCTGGACTCCTGATCGGGAGGCCGGGGTTCGATTCCCTCTCTGGTCATGCCGGTGTCCTGTCTTTCGGATGAGACAGTAAAAACCAAGGCCCCGTGTCGTGGTATGCAGGGCACGTTAAAGATCCCTCACTGCTTCGAGTGTGTCCGTTGCAAAGGTCAAAATTTGTATGCCCCACATCAGGCAGATGCCGTCACCATATACGTTAAATATTCGTGGTGTGACGTTAAACGAAAATCAATCAATCAATGTAACGCGATGAACACTCACACTGATATACCACGGTGGATACTCACACTGATATACCACGGTGGACACACTGGGCACTCACACTGATGTAACGCGGTGGGCACTCATACTGATGTACCATGCTGGATACTCACATTGATGTACCACAGTGGACACAATGAAATGCCATTGTGGGCACTCTCGATAATGTATCACGCTGAACACTCACAATGATATGCTATGGTGGGCATTCACAATGTTGTATCACGGTGGGCACTCTCAATGTTGTACCACGGTGGACACTCACAATAATATATCACGGTGGGCACTCACGATGTTGTCCCGTTGTGGACACTCACAATGTTGTATCGTGGAGGGCACTCAAAATGTTGCACAGTGGTGGGCACTCACAATGGTGTACCGTGGTTGACACATTGTTGTACCGCGGTGGGCACTCACAATGTTGTACCGTGGTGGGCACTCACAATGGTGTACCGTGGTGGGCACTCACAATGTTGTACCGTGGCGGACACTCACATTGTTGTACCCTGGTGGGCATTCACAATGATGTTTTACGTCTCACACTCACCACATTATGTCACGGTGGACACCCACAGTAATGATCCACGGTGACACGTATAAGATCTATCACTGCTTCCGCTCCTGTCCAAATTTCTGCCCTTTGCATTCTTACGGTCTCATCCGAAAGACAACACCGGTGCGCCCAGAGCCGTAGTCGAACCCAGGACATCTCGATCACGAGCCGAGCACCTTATCCACTAGGCCACAGCGGCTTAAATCATTCATTAAAATATGAGTCAGATACATTTCTCATAGCAGTATAGTATAGAAATAATTGTTGTCATATGTACCTCTTATCTCAAACATTCTATAAAGCAAATTTGACGACAATTGGCAATAAAGATCTCAAGAACAAGTTTAAGTTTAAAATGTTCAACTGTTAAGGTATGACGGAAAGAGGGAAACCAATTAGAACAGATTAAGTGAGTGACTTAGGTGACTTTAAAGATTTATCAAAGTTCAAGGTCATATAGCATGTATATCGATGTCAAAGAAAACTTGCTGTTACCAACAATAGACCTCACAATAACACCAAAACAAACAAGATGTGTTCGGTAAGGAATAGAATTCTTAGATTTAGTTCAAACTTTGGGGTAAAAGTTGCAAGGTCATAAATTATGGTATAAATGAATAGGTCTCCCTACAAGAAATACACGTGAAACGTTAAAGCCCTGACACTTATTATTCAAACTTTATTATAGTGGGGATCTTTTTTCAGAACTCTACATGCCTGCATGTTTTAGTGGAAGACTATAAAATAACTATAAACAATATCTGGAGTAGGTATATAGCAATACTTACATGTAAATTAAGTTTCACCAAGTCAGGACAAAAACCTGAATCTCGCATGGGTTGACATGGGTGCTCTCCCTTGAGCTGCCTATTATTTTATTCTGCTTGTGATTTTTATTCTATATGTCTCTTGCTAAATAATCTTTTCGGATCGTCGGCGCGGCAAGCCAAGCGCTTCACCACTACACCCAGCCTGCCCTCCAAGTTTATGAACCCAGCGTTATTATCTTTATTGAATACGATCATTAATGCTCTAATTTCACAGAGAGTTATTTTAAAACTTTGAATTATTTTGGTCGAACGGATAGTTCTGTTTAAACAATACATTATTCAACAGCAAATTGAAGGGATCAGACAACAGGCTTGGCGTATTGAAGTCCTCTCATTAATGTCATAATACATAAAATGCAGATATACATGACATAATAGGAAATTCGTTCAAAATGGAAAAAAATCAATTGTATATCTGAGTAATTCATTGGACGTGATCACACAAAACAGCAGAATCTATGTGAATACGATGTAGAAATACTAGTACATGTACCTTGTGTTCATATGATACCAAAAATAGAACAAATTTTCATCATGTGAAAAATAAAATTGGTAAAATAATACAAAAAGATAATACGTAAGAGAGAGAGAGAGAGAGAGAGAGAGAGAGAGAGAGAGATGCCATATGTTTAGTTGATAACCATCGTTTACTATCTATAAATTTTGGACTGTAGAAAAGATAACGTTATTATTCCACGTGAGAATTCTGCGTTCCAAACATGCGACCAATATTTGTTAAGAGGCAGTTTATCTACATTGTATCCTTAAATTTTATTTTAAGCTGTTGTAGTCCTGTGAATGAGGTGCTCGACTTGTAACCAGGAGGTTACGGGTTTGACTTACGCCCTGGGCGCATCAGTATTCTGTCTTTCGGACGAGACAGTAAAAACCGAGGTCCCGTGTCACGGTAGGCGTGGCACGTAAAAGATCCTTCATTGCTTCGGGTGGGTCCGTTGCAAAGGAATAACTTTCTATGCAATGCATCAGACAGATACCGTCACCATATACGTGAAATGATCGTGGAGTGATGTAAAACAATAATCAAATAAGTTTTATTGTACAGAAGGTAATAAATATAGTCATATGTACCCAAGCTCCCATCACGTTTCATCGTCCCTGATGAAGGCAACTGTGAAATTGAAATCAGGTGGAAGTTAATGAATACAGAATAAATTGCAGGTTTTTAACATACATTTGATAATAATGAAATTTTGGCGCCACTTTTTCCAGGGACCGGGGCATCCCTCTCTCCCCCATAACTTGCAGTCTACAATAAGGCTTGCTAAAAGACGTTTTTTTTTTTCCATATTTGAATCCGATTAACGGACTTTATTCCAGACATGCTATCTTTTGTCAGGATTTTCATTTTGAAGTAAATGCTTCATTTGGTCGTTAGATTTATTTTTCGGACTGGCGAAAATCACTTTATAGAGGCCATGATGGAGTAAAACTTTACAAGCATTAACTTATTTCCAGTATGATGTTGCGCTGTTGTAGATTCCAGATACATCCATATCGCCATTTATTGTTTGATTAATTAGGATCGATATTTTCCGGAAATCATGCAAGGGGATAATTCTTTCGCCAAACTTCCGCAGGAGGAAGAAAGGCTGTAAAATATGGATGGCTGTATAGTCAAAATTCTTTCAGCGAAGAGTCAGTATAATGGTAATGTTAAGGTCTGGGGAGGAGGTGGGGGGGGGGGGGTGGTAGATTGAGACTGACTTTGGAGGAATATCCACTATATTTCACCGGTTTCAAAGTAAACAAAAATCTACATGCACGTGCATACACATACCTGTATCTAGACATGAAGGGATAGAGTTTATCTCTATAGGTACATTACAGGGAAAACTTACAATAGCTAAATAGTTAACGTAATTTTAGCTAATATTTACGCAGTTATATGGATAGATATTGCGTGACACCACTGTTCACGTCCCCTATCATTGACTTAATGATTGGTATTTAACAGCATATGTGATATTTAACGGTTATTGTGAGATGCTCTCACAAATTTACTCGAATTACCTCTCTCTTTTTCATTTTTACTAAGTAAAGATCGAGGAGATCCGATGGGGCTGTTTGGGGTCAAGTTAACGGTAAAATTAGCGCATGCGCAGTTAAATAGAACACGAGAACGATTCCAGGTTTTTAATAGGAGTGCTATTTTTCAAAGAAATTAACATTTCTTGTAAAACAATAAATTTTTATATTTAAAAGACTTCATTATATACAGTAGTGTTCAAGTAAGAACTCTAAGTAAATCAAGGCGCAGCGTAAGTGGTATATCGCAATAAGATTTCCCACCTTGACTACCAACCATCCCTACAGGTTATTAATGGAATATACCCAACATCGGAATTGATAAAGTGCTGTTTATAAAGGCAGATCAACCGGGAGAAGGGAGAAATGCCAGTAATAAAAGACATCTTATATATTGAAATTTCCCAGCCTCCTGTCCATGAGTTACAACACTTTCCCATATGTAACTAAATGTAATAACAAAAAAAAAAAAAAAAAAAAAAGATCGAATGGCGTACCTACATGTTTGTGCAATGTGAAACCTTGACTGCCACATCCCACAGAAGCCCAGGTTCATCCAAACACCATTCAGAGATTTACCACTGAGCAACAAGGAGGATGTCAAAGTTTGATATATTCTTCTTGACAGAATGAAATTATTAGTTATGGATATTGGTCATTATTAACCAAGTTATGGTTACACCTGGATTTGAATCCCGATCCTTCAGAAAACAGTGCAGATATCTACTACTGGGCTACAAGGGCTGATGACATAGTCTGCCACGTTCTCCCTGGAGAACTAAAATTATGGCTGGACAAGGACTTGAACTCAGGTCATTCTTAAACGACGTAGGTATCTTCCACTAAGCTAATTGGACCGTTGACGCAGTCTGCTACATTACCCCTTGACGACTGAAAATTAAGATAAGGCCAGATCAGGTTTCAAACCCAAGTCCTTCCCATAGCCATGCGGATATCTACCACTGCTATTCTCCGGCTGATGACCCAATCTCGTTATCAATCTGTGTGAAAAATTGCTAGATCAGGATTTGAATCCAGATCCTTTTAAGAGCCATACTGATCTTGTGCAAAGTACGAGTTTGTATACATGGGTAAATGGGTTTAACACTGTATACTTATTTATGGACGGTAGTGTGGAAGTTAGAGGATATTTCTAGGTATTGCATTTATCCAACAAGCGAGCCTTTAACTAGGAATTATTTTTTATGCTCAACCAAAAGTTTCTGGGCGCATATCAACCAAAAGTTTCTGGGCGTATATAGTTGATGTCGTGTCTATGTATCTTTCCGTCTATGTGTCTGTCCTTCTGTGTATCTGTCGGTCTGTGTATACAGAGAAAGAAAAAACACCCTAAAATACCAGAAAGGGCTTATGTTTTTATTTTATATTGATTATACAGACAGATGTCACTCAGGTCATTTCTGAACGGTCAAAGTTACTTGGCAGCTAGAACTTAAAAACCCCTAAGAAGCTCATATATTGACAGATTTTCACCAACATATATTCATATTTCATATTAAGGATACGTGGAACCCGCACTTTTTATGCTCTCTCATAAATTTCGCAGTGGTTGAAGTAGTTGTTGTTTCTGTCTGTCTGTTAGCCTGTCTGTCCGCATATTTTAAGACCTTTTATCAGAATTTGATCAAATCTTTTAATAGGGACGCAATGGTGACATTTTCTTACATATGATATATCTTATTTTAGAAACAAACAGTTCAAATTTATTTCAAAAAATCAAGAATGACATTGTACTGCTTTGAACCCATAAAAGTTAATGGTACTCTTAAGGTCGGGGGAGGAGGTGGAGGGGGGCGGGGGTTCGATTGAGACTGACTTTGGAGGAATATTCACTATAAATCACCGGTTTCGAAGTAAACAAAAACATCTACATGCACGTGCATACACATACATGTATCTAGACATGAAGGGATAGAGTTTACCTCTATAAGTACATTAAAGAGAAAACTTATAATAGCTAAATAGTTAACGTAATTTTAGCTAATATTTACGCAGTTCTATGGATAGATATTGCGTGACATCACTGTTCACATCCCCTATCATTGACTTAATGATTGGTATTTAACGGTTCATGTGATATTTAACGTTAATTGTGAGATGCTCTCACAATTTTATTCGAATTACCTCCCTCTTTTTTCATTTTTATAAAGTAAAGATCGAGGAGATCCGATGGATCTCTTTGGGGTAAAGTTAACGGTAAAATTAGTGCATGCGCAGTTGAAAAGAACACGAGAACGATTCCAAGTTTTTGAGAGGAGTGCTGATTTTCAATGAAATTAACATTTCTTGTAGAACAATAAATTTTGATATTTAAAAGACTTCATTATATACAGTAGTGTTAAAGTAAGGACTCTTAAGTAATTCAAGGCGCAGCGTAAGTGGTATATTGCAATAGGATTTCCCTACTTGACTACCAACCATCCCTGCAGGTTATTAATGGAATAAACCCAACATCGGAATTGATAAAGTGCTGTTTATAAAGGCAGATCCAGAAAAAAAAATTACGGAGGTTCAACCATCAACTTCCAGATTTGACAACCAAAAAAAAAAAAAAAAAAAACCAAAAAACCACCCCACCTCACCCCCAAAATATACCAAAAAAAAAAAAAAAATATAAAAACATACCGGGAGAAGGGAGAGGAGAAATACCAAGAGTAAAAGACATCTTATATATTGAAATTCCCCAGCCCCCTGTCCATGATTTACAACACTTTCCCATATGTAACTAAATATAGTAACAAGAAAAAAATCGAATGGCGTATCTACATGTCTATGCAATGTGAAACCTTGACTGTCACATCCCACAGAAACCCAGGTTTATCCAAACACCATGCAGAGATTTACCACTGAGCAACAAGGCGGATGTCAGAGTTTGACATATTCTTCTTTTTGACAGAATGAAATTCGTTATGGTTACACCTGGATTTGAACCCAGTTCCTTTAGAAAACTGCAGATATTTACTACTGGGCTACCAAAGCTGATGACCCAGTCTGCCATATCTTCCTTGGAAGACTGAAATTTAAGTTAAGGCTGGAGGAAGACTCAAACCCAGGTCCTTCTGATACAATATAGGTATCTTCCACTAAGCTGCCAGAACCGATGACGCAGTCTGCTACATTCTCCCTAATGATTAAAATTAAGATATGGCCAGATCAGGGTTCAAACCTTAGTCCTTCCCATTACCATGCAGATATCTACCACTGCTATTCTCGGGCTGGTGACCCAATCTCATTCTCAATCTGAGTGAAAAATTGCTAGATTAGGACTTGAATCTAGATCATTTTAATAGCTATACTGATCTTGTGTGAAGTACGAGTTTGTATACATGGTTAAATGGGTTTAACATTGTCTATTTATTCATGGATGGCAGTGTGTAAGTTAGAGAGCATTTCTAGGTGTTACATTTATCCAACAAGCAAGCCTTAAACTAGGAATTATTTTTTATGCTGCACGAAAAAATTCAGGATGTCGTGTCTATGTTTCTTTCCGTCTATGTGTCTGTCCGTCTGTGTATCTGTCGGTCTGTGTATACCAACCCCCCCCCCCCCCCCCCCCCCCCCCCCAAACAAAACATAAAATACCAGAAAGGGCTTATATTTTTATTTCATATCAATTAGACAGACGTCACTCAGGTCATTTCAGAACATTCAAAGTTACTTGGCAACTAGAACTTAAAAACCCCTAAAAAGCTCATATATTGATAGATTTTCACCAACATATGTTCATATTTCATATCAAGGATACGTGGAACCCGCACTTTTTATGCTTCCTGATACATTTCGCAGTGGTTGTTGTTTCTGTCTGTCTGTTAGCCTTTCTGTCCGCCATATTCTAAGACTTTTCATCAGAATTTGATAAAATCTTTTAATAGGGACGCAATGGTGACATTTTGTTACATACAATGTATCTTATTTTAGAAACAAACAATTCAATTTTATTTCAAACAATCAAGAATGACATTGTGCTGCTTTGAACCTATAAAAGTTTAATGTGCGAAAAGCCGTTCTCACGCATAAAACGCCCTTTTCTATTATAATTCTTGATATGAAACTTCCAAGTTTTATATATTTCACGAGATAGTGAATTAATCATATTTTATTATGATCTCTACCCAGAGTTATCGTTCCTTACTCTCGCTTATATCTCTGTCAACGCTTGAGATGACTGAAAATTTTAAGAACATATTTCACGTCTGTACAGAAGCACTGAAAAATAGACATGATGCCCTCTGGAACTATCAATCCACCAGCAGTGAGGCCATCCTAGAGGTTATATAGAATATTAGAACATATATATCGTATTATTTTGTGCATCAGATGCGCAAGATGTTCTATTTAAGAATATCTGACAATCTCTTAATATCTGACAATCTCTTAATATCTGACAATCTCTTAAAAGTTGTTCTCCTAATGTTTATAATAACAAAGTATATTTAATAAAAATTTCTAGAATGTGTAGTGCAAGACACAAGGACCTACAATGAATGTGACTTCGCTGCTGTTCTCAAAACAAAGCTTTAGTGTAGACCTTCATAGTCATTTAAATACAACGACAACCAAATACAAAACGAATATTATTTGAGTAACGTAAATATATTCTTTGATCTGTTGTAGAAAAAGCATTTGTAAAGTAGGGAAATATAAAAAACATCAACAACAAAAACCCCTTAAATTCTACATACTTCTCATTCAATAGTAAATTGTAGTTATAACGTTTTATATTAAGAATACACAAAACATCTTACATGTAAACACGAGTAATTTCAAGTTCTCTATGTACGCAAGTAAACAGTCGTGGTGACATTTGTTCTTTGGTATTTGATGATAATAGAAATGTGTTGACAAAAAATTCTTAGATATGAATGTAATTCTATAAAACTTTATAGCGTACGATATTATACAAATGTCCTTCGATCTAAATTATAATACATCAATAAGCAATATTCACGAACCATGGTTTATTATTTTGGTTGTGCAGTGATTTGTTAAAATGACGCAAAAGGATGTACCTCTCAATAATAATGATAAGAATATACATATTAGAATTAATTTATTGCATCATATGCGCATTTCGACAAATTATTATTCTTCAGTGAAGCCCAAGGTGCGGATGCCAACTAATGACCAAAATAAATTAAAGGTATAATTAAAGTATATACCGTTTAGTCGTAGAAGAAAAAATTACAGCTTAATTTCGAGTATATGTTGAGGTTCTTAAACGGTACTCAATTTAAGCGAAATGACATTAACTATTTCATTTGTAAATATTCCGAGTTCTTTTTTGTTTGGCTAATGCAAAATACGGAAAAAAAAAGTGGTGTCAAGTGTTTATGGCACTAACAACAATGTACCATAGCGGACATTCACAGACCCCCGAAATTCAGAGGTGAAACCAGGTGCCCGGGAGAAGTGAGCATCTCCTGAATCGCTAACCACACCCGCCATGAATGCCCTTACATACAGAATAAACAAATGTATCTCAGCACTGTAGATATAAATGAATGTGAACCAACACTATGTAGAAAATGTCGTAGTGATATAACGTTAGGGAAAATGTATAATAACAATTAAGTTAAACCATTGCTAAAATATCCCAAATCATAACCTCGAGTTGAAACTCGCACGGAAAATATTGTTATGAGCTAGTAACATGTATGTAAATGTGTATTGTGATGATTTGAATTTATAATATCCAGTTTGGATGGGATTGCTCGGCAGGAGATACTTGCTCCACTATGGCATTCGATCCCCTTTTTGATCCTTAACTTAAAAGTTTCTATTGTTGTTTTTAATATTTCTCTAGAAAATGTTGTGTATTTTAATATTCCACATCTCGAATTTATATTACATTTATTACTAGACGGGAACAAAGTTTATTTGACCGTCTTAAGCCATTGGGTCGTTTTCGATGTTAAGCTGTTAGTATCTGTTAGTGGCCGAGTAGGTAGAATAGAGCAATGACGAGCCAGGTGGCTCTGTCTGTGATGCAAATGCTATGTTTAATTTGGGTCAGCGTTATTTAACCGTCTGTGATGTGATTGCTAGTTTTAGATTGGGTCGGCTACAAATAATGAAATTCAACTAGATTGTGTATGCTCCTTTCAATAACTCCTGATATAGTTTAGTTCTATCAACCTATCGTCAAGTTGTGCAATAATATTTTGTTTGCAAACTTGTCTGAGATACATTTCTGTCTGACGATGTTGTCAACAATTCAATCACTAAGAGATCCCGATTTTCTACTATAGGTATAATGATGTGTGTTACATTAACAGTATAAAACATTTATTATTTTCAAATTTAGACTAATATTGGTTATGTTCCCGTCTTTATGTACTGTGTACATAATGTTGAATGTGCACTTACTGCTCTCTCCTTATATAAAAATTATTTTGTATTGTTATGCTTCGACTTCGCAAATCACAATGTTTCTACCTTCATGACGTTACTGACACATCTAGATATGAAATATTACAATTTGCTGACCTAGAACTAGAAAGATATCTTGACATTTATCAATATGAACAACAAAGCCAATATATTTAACAAGGAAACAATATTCTTTAAAATATATATATATATATATCAATATTTTTGACTACATTAATGTACATAATAGAACTTACGACAACTGTGACGACTTTGGATTTCATACTTTTAATTTTCTCTTGGTTAGATTGCGATGTGCTCTTTAACTGTACTACATTTGTTTAACAACACAGAATAAGTGACCATTGTTATTTCAATTGCTCCTCACTAGTCGGTAACAAAACGGCATTGTAATCGGATACAGTTGTGCCACCTTTCTGTGTGCTTATCTTTGCATTCCCTGCGTCTATGGCGGCGTTCCTCATACATGCGGGTCAGATGTCTTCTTTTCTTTCTTTTATGTTTATTTAAAATGTGAAAGATATTGGAATGAAATGTAAATACCTGGAACCATTATTTATTTAACAAAGGCAGAATGCAATAAATCAATTGTCCTCGAGAAAAATGCGATTTTGCAGTTCTACACTTGAGAATGATATAATGAATACCATTGTCTGTAGTGAATATTAATTGAAAGGTATTAAAGTGATAATGATGTTGAAAAAATGGAACTTTGTATCAAAAAGAACATTTTCCTTGAAAATAAATATGATAAAACTTATGTAGATGTCTAGTACTTTCAATTGCTATTGTGAGTCCGATAGTGAAATTTTTATGCCCCCCTGATCGATAAATTGGGGACATACTGTTTTGTGTCTGCCCCAGGAGGGGAATATGTTACTCAGAAAAGAAAAACTTGTTATTTTGAAGTTGAAATCAATCGTCATGTTTTTTCATAAAGGGAGGTGTGTTACTGATCGTCCCTACCGACAGACAGTAGAATGGATAGGTTTGAAGGAAATGTATTGGTCTGCATCCTGTTCTTGATCTATAGTTCAGCACGATACATATGGCCGAGGTATTTTTGAAAAGTTGTAATATTTAAGAACGTCGCTAGTTTTTTGTATGTGAATAAAAACAGAAATGCCAACTGTTTTGTCCTATAGAAAAAACAGAAGACATCTGACCAAGCTGTATGACACAAATCACCTAGTGCATGCACATAAAACATGAGCAATGCCTGAATGACTTCTGCTCTGCATAAGTACAAAGAAGACGTCAGCCAAGAAAGGTGTGTAATTTGTACTTATTGGAATCGCAATTTGCTGGAAAACTTTCTCGCAGAAACCTCGAAAATATTGTCCACTAGTAACTCCAGCATCTTAACGATATAGTTTTCAGTGTACTTGGGTTATTTTTTAAATCAGTGTGTCCCTTTACGTATGCTGAATATGCTATTGGGTAGTACATTAAAAAGCTTGCTTTATATGTGTCAGTATTTTTGTAAGTAAAACTAATTGGTTGAGCACTGGCAGAACCAGCATTGAATTTTACATGGATTATGTGCATATTTTAAATTCAGTAAATATATGGTTTTTCGAGCTATGTATCATTTGTATTCAAATACAAAAAAAAAAACCCATCAGAAAATTCTATTGTTATCTAATATTTCCAAACTCGAGAAATTGGTAAGAGTGTATGTATGATTATCAGGCATTGAATGAAGTCCATATTCCTTTATCAGACTACTTAAGTAGTATGCCTTTCTGAAAAATGTGAAGTAGGTTTATCCATTGTCGACGGGAGCGATAACAAACCTCTTATGAAGATGGTTAAGTTCTCTGAAAAATAAGGTCAGAGAAAATTAACTGGAGTCTGCTTTTGACAGAATATTAAAATTGACAAATTCTACTTTTTAGAAGTTTATGTTTATAATAAAAGGGATTTTGTCCCCAAAACGCTCCCAAAGTAAAAAAAAAAACAACAAATTTTCTAATATGACTATTTTTGTCGCATTTTCATAAGCTTTGTGAACCACATACTCTTTTACAAGGGATAAGTGAGAGACAAACTATTGGCACTAAGTACGATAGAAGACATTCGTCACGGTGGTTTGAGAAAACTCGTCATGGACATCAATAGTAAAAGTAACTTGTTTGATTGTCAGTTATACATGAAATATAAAAATATCAGGGTGTTTACAGCATCACGCAACCGTCGTTGTTTTTCGGAGGCGAATTCCGGAAGAATGAGTGCTTTTCGTTCATTGAGGATCTCGTCATAAATATATTCAGACGGAATTAGACGACAAAGTTCAAGAACTACATTTATGCAATTTATGTGGATTCACACTATCGAATCGCACAGGGTATAAAACATTTAAATCAGATGTAATTTGTTGTAATTGTTTAAACTGCTGTCGGTTTGCAAGTATATATCATAGATATTGGGCTTTATAGTGGAATGATGAGCCCATAAACCGATTGTCATATCAAATGACTGTTTTAAGTCGGCATCGTAAATACACTACAATCGAATATTTTTGGTATTTTTTTCATACCATTACATTAAATACTGTATATTTCCGCGGTGACTTCTCTCATACGACTGACTCAGTAACTTTTCTTCCTTCTTTTTTGATTAAAGCGTTATTTGAAATCTTTACAATTTCATTACTAAATACACAATAGTCTATAGTTATTTTATAAAATATATGATAAACAAAACTCTGCGATAGTATCAATGTACTGCATTGCTGATATACAACTGGAATCCAATCGTAAATGTGTCACTTTTACCCGGAACTTGAAATTGTTGAATTGGGTTAAGGTCAAACTTTCATCCTTGTGTACGTAACAAAGGGATACAATATAACTTAATAACCTGTTTAGTGATCACGCATTTCTCAGGAGATAACTCTACATGTATATCAGTAATGTGCAGGTGACATGCACAAGAAAGAGGATTATCTAATTTTTGATGGTAAACATTACAATCAGTAAACAACCACATTCGCAAGCATTGCACAATGTTATCATATCATCATTCCATGAATCTTGCTTTAAAGTTCAGCGTACTTTTATTACCATACGTAAAGAAAAAAGAAATCAAAAAGAGGTAACTATCTTCGTTTATTTTTATGTCTTTTCTTTTTTCATCAGAGAATACATATATATCTTTAATTTCCCCAAGTCTGAATCAATTAGTATAAAGTACACTGAAGTAGGTTAAAGTGCAAAATTGGGAACATATGATATTGATACAAACTAAAAGTTCATTACCATTTATTTATTTGCATCAATTCTTTACCGTATATATTATCCGATATATTTTCTTTGAATTGTTCTCTATATTTTCGGATGGATCAGTTCCATTATAGAATAAACAGTATTAAGAGTATTGTGTTCTATTATACCGTATTCTCCCGATGTTGAATATTCTCCTGTATTGTGTTTTCGTAAGTCATACAATTATCATATGTACTAAAAATATTAATAATGAAAATAGTTCGAGCTTAAATAACGCTGATTTGATGAAAGTACATATCTTTTCTTTGATTTTTTCCATCAATAAAGTTTTTGTTAAAAGCGAAAAATAATATAATATAATTATTAACCAGCTGCTACGTTTCTTGCAGTATAAGTATACAGTTTGCTTCAAAATATTATATCACATTTTCTAAGAAACATTCAAAGATGTTTACATTCAATTTATTAGTTTCAGCAGGCTTGGCTTGTCTTCTCATTATTCCAGGTAAGAACTATACTTTTGCAGTTGTCTTATACCATTATAAATGTATTATAGATAAAGCTTCTCTTTTCTTTTTCAATATATTTTTATTAAAAGCTTTTATATAGTGTAAGAAGATTTTTTATACTTCTCTTTTTTTATTTAATGTGTTAATACTCTGTAATGAAATCTTCAAAACTTTATGCTAGGAACGTTTTTAAGATGTAAATTTCCCTCTCATATAAAAATGGAATTAATATTTCTGTTTATGGTAAAGTCCATATTTCATTATCATGAAAATGATTTACTTTCCACTCACAAAACGAAGTTCTGAATGTAAAATACGAATTAACTGGTGTCACATGACTATGACACTAACAACAATGTACCACAGTAGACATTCACGGACCCCTGAAATTTACGGGTGAGACCAGGTGCTCGGGAGGAGTGAGCGTCTCCTGTTTGGCTAGTCACACCCGCCATAAATGCCCTTAAATACAGACGAAACAAATATAATTCAGCACTGTATTTATACATAAACGTGAACAAACACAGTGTAGAAAGTGTCACAGCCATATAACATCAGGAAAAAGATTATAATAACTCTTGTGTTAAGTGTTAAGTGAAGAAGAGAAAACGTCAAAACAAATACAATTTTATACGAAGAAAAGACTTGAAGTACTAGGTATCAATAGGACGTAAGCAGATAAACTTAGTAAAATGTTGTAAGCGGATACATGAATAGTATGCGTTATCCAGCTAGACGAACATGTATCTTTTAACCGATCACATTTCAGTATACAATAAATAAATAGATAAATAAATAGATAATAATGATGTTGAAAATTTTGAATACTGCTGCCTAAATGCAGTTAATAGGGAAAATCTGAAATGTGAATTGGTTTATTGTTTTGTACAAATTCCAAAGCGAAATGAATATTTATAAAGTATTTTCAACAAATGATGAAAGGGCAAACACATAAAATGCGATACGATCTTAAAGATGATATATTTGTCAAATCACAGGACAGTGATATCACTTTGAAGCTTTAAATAGAGGTAATTTTATATATTCAATATCCATTATCCTATATCTCTATGTATGGAGGAAAACGAAAAATCCCAGATACTGCTATAAATGTGTTCTCTGTGGTACCAAATTAAGACAATGAAAAATGATGACATTATAACGCCAATATCTTTGTACAGATAAAATATAACTAGACAAACATGTGCAGAAATAATCATCCACATTTTACTGAATGCACATATTTCAGATTCCTACTATGTTGTTGGAAGCACAGAAGATAATGAAATACAAACAAACGAAGCCCAACCTGATAAGCTCTTTAAAGAAAACCATGTGGATGGAAGCATAGGCGACAATGAAAAAACACAAACAAGGACAACCCAGGCCACAGATACCAGAACACGAACAACCTTAACCCATATCTATAAACACCATGGAATAAACTACGGTGTTGCATATGCAGATACAAATTTAACACACGCAATAGGACAAGTAAAATCCGGTCACGCTTTAGCAAGGGTCTATCCGGATAAAACAAAAGGCAGCATTGCTCTTGCATACACAAACGAGAAACAGTCCCATGGCATGCTTTCACAGACTTTAATACGGGATGGTGCGATAGTTACCGATAAAGAGTACTTTAGAAAGAAGCGATCACCAATGAAACGTCAGCTGTAAGTATAACTTATCAAGAATAAATACAAAATATACAGTATGTATAAACAGTACGGCAGATTCTCGTAGACAACATCAATGCCTCCTATCGGAATGGCTCGGTGGAGTGATATGCAGCACGCCACAGTTTGCCAAGGATTTTAAATGTATAGATACATTGTTAGAAGCCCTCATTACTCCTCGAAATATACACTCTGTTTTTGCTTTATCTCATATATGTATTAATAATATAAATGTAATAACATAATAACATTTCTGATGAGTAATTTCTGTCCTCATGTAAAAGATAATAAGATTTAGTTCCTTGCTTATGTTGTTTTAACATAAAATGAGGTATATGAAGATGTAGACTGAATAACTGTTGTAGAAATAACTATACAAAAGAAAGGTAAAAACATCAGAATTGGCTGTAGGACAAAATCACCACGAACAAGCAGAGAACATCAGGATATGCACTATAGATAAATCACAAAAGATATTCGTTTGTAGCGCAGTTGCGCAATTGAATTAGAAAGATTATTATCATTATTAATCGGTTTACGGATTCACCTTCCCATTCATCCCAAATACAGTAGAATACAATACACATTAGATTAATATACAAAGAATCATGATTTGCAGGAGGAGCATATTGATGCCCAGGAAAAGATGATTTTCAGAAGAAAAGGTTTTGGAAAATGAAGTACCTAAACGAATAAGAATGTAGAATATCTTTCAGATATAACAATATAAATATAATAAATAGAACACTGCTTTGAGTTATATTTTTATATTAATACGAATGTCGATATCTCCATTCCGGATACGCACAGATTGTTTTGAAGACCAACACGTATTATTACCATAGATGTATCAGGTAATTCTACTAAATTTAGTTTCATAAATCCGGGGGGAAGGCTTGGTGTAGAGGTTAAGCGCATGGCTTGCGGCACTGATGATCCGGGATCGATTCCGGATTGCGCCACTATGTTTAAGAGGTTGGTAATCTCCTACTTCCTTGTTGCGATAACTGAAATATTGTTGAAAGCGACGTAAAACACCAATCAACCAACCATTCATAAATCCCGCTTAAACTATTTGCAATGTGTTATCGATGTCAGCAAACGCTGAATTATAGAACTTTTCAATAGTTTGGTTTAACCACTGTCTCTATTGTCAAGGACTGAGGAAAGATCTGTTTCGTCTACAAAACTCTTTGTCATCTTGCAGTTTGTTCCATAATATTGATGAAAAGTACTCTGGTATACTAGTGTTTATCGTTTTCAAAAAATCTTAAGACACTACCACACACACGAAATTTTCATTGAACAATTATATGGAGTGTTTAAATCATGTTTGTTGAAAATGATAAAAATCATTTTAATGTTGTTAATGTTTTATGTTACGCTAATTACCGAATTAATTCAATAAATGATTGATGCAGATAAGAACTTTGGTAAAGGATTTCATACTAACGGTCCGCTTGAAAAAACAAATCGTGTATGTGGAATGAACTTGGCTTTTTACATGTGTTAGAACAAACACTGGTCTTTCGTGACACTTTCTTCACTATTCAGGAGCAAACAAATTCGGAATAGCTAGGCTTTTATCCGTTCGTCTCATTTTAAAGCTTATTTTCTCAGTCGGTGATCGGATGGAACGTTCTTAACACTGTGTTATTCTCTGATGGAAAAGACCTACTGTTCTTTATCGTAAAGAAACATTTTGATGTTAAGCAAGTTTTAAAACGAGACGTACAAGGTATAATAAAAGATAATTCCGTAAGGGATCATGTTCTCAAGATCAAAGTGTTTGATATTAGCGATATCTTGTCACAAGTGACACACATGCCAAATATGAATGTCAGTCCTTTTACGGTGGGAAAGTTAAGTCATCAGTTATTAACAAATCTCGCAAAAACTTTTTGAACAAACAAAATATGATTTCTACATCAACATTCAGTTACTATAGTTTGCCTAAAATGTATGTCAAACACCAAGGTAAATGATAGAAATTTTGTACTAGTAGAAAAGTTTTCCCACAAGCAATAAAGTACAGTTGGATGCAGTCCTAACCTTACATTCAAATGCACTTGACAAGTGCACTTTAAGTTTAGTTTTTTGTCCTGAAAACCAATCATAAAGTTTAGTCAAATGCACTTGATATCAAGTTTACTTTACAGTAATTCCGTCTTCAAGTTTACCATCACTTGACACCAAATTTACTTTTCACGTTTATTTATTACAATTATCCAGTATCCAACACGATAGAAATAATTGTCTTGATATGTACAATTGCATATTTTATATATAAAAATGTTTTAATAGTAAATATTTATAAACAATTAACAATTTTACACTATTGATTTCATGCTGAACATTCGGACGGTGTTTTATCGGAAGTTTCGATACTTCTAACTACATCTACATTTTTCTTCTTGTTGTGAATTATTATTGTTTATCAAAGGACTTATCGTCTGGCATGAAACTTATACACTTTCAGTTTCCATTAAGATACGTCGAATCTCAACTATCGCATGGCCACTTCCACGTAATGAAATGATCCTTTCCCTTAAATACATTGATATCCGAGACGACTTTACGTAATGTGTTTCAATGTCAAATATTTAATTAAAAGAAAGAACTCGATTATTTAAAGGCGTGTGTTCCGTCCGGTTACATCAAGTGAAGTGAAGCGGTATATACTTGAAGTGCACGTGAAGTAAACTTGGAATCAAGTTTAGTACTAAACTTGGAATCTAGTTTACTACTAAACTTGATCCCAAGTCTGTTGTTGCCAAATAAACTTGAAAACAGTCATAAATTAACTTGAAGTGCACTTTATGTAAGTTTACGACTGCACCTAACTGTAAAATACAATGTTACTCGTGAAATTTCGATGCGGCACTGAGAACGTACTACGGTGGACATGGATCCCCTGGAGAAATTGTAAATCATCTTTTTTCTTTACAGCTTTAATACTTTATGCTGAATATCTAGCTGACAGGTTATGACTTCACTATCTCTTTGAGTTTCCTTTCCCCAACCCTCTTCTTCATGTGTTTGACATCTTTCCTATTGTCATCGGCTACCCTCTCTTAACCACGTGCAGTGGTTCTCCATTTAGCGGGAGAAGGCTGAAGCAAATATATGTTGCCATGTTAACATAAGACAATAGCTTGAGCTAAAAAACCTCAATATCACAGTTAGTTCATGCTCATCACCGCAGCAGGGAGGCGCAGCTAGCACAAGCTAAAAACCGTAACTTTTCTGTTAGTTCAGGCTCAGTTCCACAGAAGGGAGGCGCAGCTAGGGCAACCTGGACACCTCAACATCAAACATAGTACATGGCCAGCACCTCAGATGGGAGGCGCGGCTAGCTCAACCTCAACATCACTGTTCAGTCTCAGCGCTGTCTTTTATGCAAAACGAATCAATTGTAAGTTAAATCTCGATAGCAGTAACCGAGCCTTGTATCACGTTGATCAAATATCGGGCATTTCTGTGTTACCAATGAATCAAATGATGCCTTGTCAAGGTATTGTTCACACAAACGTGTACTTTAATATGAATATCATATTCATACCGATATGAATGAGAAGCTCTGTTTAACAAACATTGAAATGTTACATAAATTAATCATTTCAAATTTTAGATATTCATTCATTTAGTGTAATGAGACAATTTCAATCCAATACATTTTAGAATAAAAATTCTTTTCCAAATTGTATAAATGATCATGATACTTACTTCACAAATTATATTTCATTTCTCATAAGCCATATCCCATAGAAGTATAGAAACTCAAATATGTCCTTATATTTTCAGCAGCAAATAAGGAAGAAACTAAATCTATCTGCATAATAAACGGTTTCCATGAACGTCAAACCAAAACTAAACAATATAAAATAATGTCAAAATACAGATTTAATGTAATCTTGCAGTATTCAGATTCTTGGCATTCACTACACATCTTAAATAGCAAACAACAAAAATGTACTTTAAACCACGTTACGATTGCACTTTTTGTAGTACAAAGTCGATATAAATATCAACATTATATCCCTGAACCTTATCCTTAACCTCGTATTTTCTTACATTATCTACTCTTTTTGTTACATAGTCTTCCGATATTGCCGCTTATCACTGTACTCATCCTGACGATAGAGAAATATAGTGTTTTTATTTTCTTTGAAGTTAAAGTAACATTTTATTATTTGACCATATTGTCATACAAATATCAATTACCTAGAAAGTGCTTCAGTTAGCAGGCTACTGTTTAATTAATATACTTCATCTTAATATTTCTTTAGTAATAAAGCTTCTATCAGGAGTAAACCTTCACTTGATAGATAGAGATGATTAGAAATCAGCTGTTACTATACAGACCATTGTAAAAAGCATTAGGCATATGATATTACAAGGGGTACTGAAAAAATAACCTTGATCCAGCTTTATAGATCTCTGTTAAAATCGAAGCAGGACTATGGTTGTGTTGTTTTTTTTTGGACGGCAAGAAAGTAACATTTATAACTTCTGGACACCATACGTCACAAGAACCTACATTTCAGGTTTGAGGCTTGTGAGAAGACTATATGCTGAAGCAAGGTAGCCATCTTTAAATGAATGAAGACTGACACTTTGCGAAATGTAACTAACCTGCATTCAGATTTTTTGAATCATACTTTTCATTGCATTTAGGCCAAAAACGTAACATTGTACAATAAAAACCCGAATCGCATAATAAATATTGCTTTACTTATTAACCCTTTCACGTTCAAGCCACCGTATCCTGGCTCGAATTGAATGCACCTATTCCGGCTACTTTCACTTGCTATTGTTGTATGGGGAATTCACGAGAAGATGAAATTTGTGAAAATGTCGCGTTATTTGACGGGAGTATATCTCAGGGGCAAGAGCAATGTCCTGTGGGGCTTGTTTACTTGTTGTTAACAGAGAAAAATCGACTTAAAGTTAAAAGTTTTGTGAGTGCGCCGTGTATGTAAACATTGGCGACGAATTGGCAATCGAGTACAAAGGGTTCAGATTCAGACTTTGAAGGTTTGATGAAAATGACTTGTGAAGAGCAAGAGAAACTTTGGTGACACATAAAATAAATTTGACTCTTCATCAAGAAATACATAAATATTTGAAGAGCAGTGTTGAAACCAAAATGACCGAAAAGTGAACCAAAGAATCTAAGGACAGAGCTATGCATGAGGGATATACTCCTTAGTTTTAGAGTGATTTACTTAATTTGACTGAAAATTTGAAGTACATATTTCATGTCAGTACAAAAGGACTGAAAACTAGACTTATGATGCCCTCGGGGCCTATCAGTCCACCAGCAGTGACACCGTAGGTTCTGTTTGGAACAGTTCCACAATGGGACTTTAGTCTCTCTGAAATTGGATCTTGGTAATCCATCTAACCCAGAGCCGTCGCATGAGGTTGGAATGTTGCTTTTATTGAATCTTCTTCAGTATAAGACTTTGGATTACCTTATTGGTCAGGTACTGTAGACTCTGTGTACCAACCAGTTGAAATTACCTCTACAAACTATACCTTACAGCATAATATTGTAAGGCCTTTATACGTATGTATATTAAGTAACTTTGCTTTTAATTTAAAAAAAAATTAGATGCTGATAAAAATGTGATGTTCCGACAATTAAAATGTGGACAACCATTTTTGATAGACAATAGTAGAAGTATTTGCAATCAGTGCACAAAGACAAATTCCAACAAAAATGCTCAAGTACAAGAATGATGTAGGTCAAAGAAATGAAAAGCTTGAGTACTAGCCTCAACTTAGGCAGAATTTCACAATCGATCAATTTCTCTGAAAATGGCTCAGTAGTTATCCATTGTATATGTGCACGTTATGACATATTGTGGATGAATTAATCCAAATGTGTTATTATGATTTCATCATGCGTTAAGTTGATGTCAAGATATTTCAAAGCTTTGTGGACTCATATAACATTGGATGAATTAATATATAGAAACTCTCGTTGCTTTAGAAGGATATATTTACGTACAATGATGGAAAAACCCATCATATTCATTATTAAAAGTTTGCAGTCCTTGTAAAATAATTTTATTGCATGTCTGATGTAGTTTAAATGATCAATTACTGAGTCCCTCTAAACATTATTACTATGAATCTATAAAAAAGGAGTGTGTGTAACCTTCTAAAGCTTTGCAGAATATTTTTCTGGTAAGGCTATATATATCAATGAAATAATAGTGAAAGTTTTACTTAACTTAGCCAGTTTTTATCTGGGGTGTCATTAGGTCAGGCGGGTTTCACTGTATCGCTTAATTTTCTAAAATACTCTTCAGACAGCATTTATCTTCATCAGTTTAAGGGTAATTAAGCCTAGGTTTGTTAAGTTATTCAGATATGTAATACCCCTCTTGCCCTCTCTCCCTGCCTATATATATATTTAAATAGGGTGCGACGCCGCTTTCAGATCTCATTGATAGGGTCTGCCGTCACTTTGTGGTGGTGACCGTTGTTTGCCGTTATCACTTTCGTCAAACAACTGTCAGAGGGCGAACATGCGACCCTACAACTTGATTGTCAGCCATGATTGAGAAATTGTAAATAAACTTTGTTATATTGTGACAGAAATTCAGACATATGATCTTTTGGAAAATATATTGTATATTGATTGATTAATTGATGAGATTGATTGAACATATTGAAAATATGTTGTGTTTATTGAATGATAAATTAATGTGATTGAATGATTGATTTATTGATTTGTGAAAACTATATATATTGTGTTACTGGAAATACATATGCGATTACCCTGTGTGTTTGCTGTCACAGGTTAACCCTCGAACCGGTAACACGATGTCTCTATTGATTGATAGGGGGCGAGCCCGTACATGTGTTTGGCGGCCCCTATTGTGTATTGATTTGAAGATGATTTACAATGTATTTCTTGTATGTCCAATGTATTTTCAATGTATGTCCACTGTGGTGCATTGTGGTTGGTGCCATGGTCATGTGACACCAGTTATTTTCGTATTTTACTTGGAGAAATATTAACTGATATACATGTATCATAATTATTAATTGGAAATTTAAGTAATATTACATTTAATTGTACGCCTCCGCGGCCCCATATTGGCATCAAATTAATTACATAAATACCAGGAAATTCCAGGTGTTGATTTCTTTCATAGAAAGTAGACCTAATGGAAGATACACCAGTACGAAAAGAAAAAAGTTAACAGATGACATTGATTATGCATGAAAATCAACAAGTGATTTCTTAATATGTGAGTTACAAGCTGTCGCATCTGTTGCACATTAAATTAATAAAGGTATATATTACGTTTATCAAGTACCTCGTTAAAACGTTATAAATAGTTAAATATATGGTGCGGTGTTGTCTGTCGGTAATATACAATTACATATTTTCTAGTTTTTAATAAAACAATCAATAATATAAACAAACAAAAAATATATGTCATAACAATGCCTCTTAACAAGGCTTATTTATTGCTACTTGACACCATAAATCACCAGGGCTTACGTTTGAGTCTTGGTGTCTTCGAAAGGTCACCTTAACAAAGTCTTTATATTTGATTATGTGTACCATTTTTAAATGAGCGAAGAAGTAAATCATCTTTACAAGACATTACAAAACTTGATGCTAATAAGAAGGACCCTGCATTTGACTGTGTCTTTCGACTCAAACACAAAATTTTATATGACATATATATATAATTTCAAAGAATTTTGAAAAATTAAATAACGAATTACAAGGCATGTTGATAAATGTGGAAATTCTGTAAGCTATGTACCTAAGAATGAAATTTCATCATTACCATCATTATCTAAAAAAAATACATGACCTCTTTCAATATAGAAATAGGTTCATACAAACCCCTAAATCCTCATTTCTGATGATAAACTATACAATGTATATGCTTCTAAAGATGACAACAGAGTTTCTGCAGCTGCTGTAACTGATAGAAACTCTCAATCCCCTTTAATAATCAGCCCCCAATGTTACAGCTGTGACTAAGCCATTTTTCTTTCTCTTATTCATATTGAGAGATATGAATATTGTGAAAGTATTATCTTTTCACACTTTCTTTGTTGTCATGAGGCCATTAAGTATTAAATAAAAAACCCAAAATATATTGAAAATCATAAAATTATTATTACGAAATATACCAAATGAATATCACAAAAAAATGACGACCTAATAACAAACTATATGAAATATAAAAAAGTATTACAGAAATGTCGTAAAGATGATGGATTGATGTGAAGACTTTTAATTGGACAATGATGGATAATAAATTCTTATCTTTGAAAGGAAATCCTTCTCCAGATTGCATCTCATGTGAATGTCTACCATACATATTCTACTAGAACGTGCAAATATTGCGTGTGTTCGTAATACTTCTTATTTGATATACACTACCCTCCATAAATAAGTACCCACCCCAGGAATTTTCTACAAAGACAATAAATAATAAGTCAATATTTTAGGTTGTTAGATTTTAAGTGATAGAATGTTGGGTCAATTTGTATGCCAGGAGATGCAGAACACTTGATAAAACATGCCTAAATGTATTCATACTGAGATAAGGGCAAGAGGAGGGTACACGAAATATTAGATTGAAAAGTGCATTATAGATTAGTATTGCATTTATATATGATTTTTTAATAATATTTTTTAAACTTCCTTTTGTCATTATAAACATTTAGTAATTTTAGAAGTGCAGTGTAAATTGCTAAGAATTTTATGCTATTAACGTTTTATCATCATTGTTTAGTGTAAATTTGTAATTCGAGAAATTAATTCTAGTAAGGTGTTAGTAGGTGAAAGATTCCAAGTGTTGCGTTAAACACTCGCAAAGCGATCTGTATTTTTGATATATATAAAAAGTGCTATATAACTGTAAATACAGTATCTTAAAGTTGTTTAAACAATATCGTCTTCTTACTGTGATACCCCAGCATATAAGACTAATAATTACAATGTATATATGATAAATGATTTATTTCATATTGTTAATATACACTACAATTGGCACCTAAATCATAAAACGCTGTATATAATCAAAAATAAAATCATTTCGAACAGTTTTTGTGCATATACTTCACTGTTTAATAACCTTTTTGGTTTAAACAGTATTTATTTGTTGATTTAAGCATATATGATACAAGCGTACATATTATATAAGGATTGAGCGACAAGAATAATTCTTTTATAAAGCTCTCTCCTTTGTACAAATTAAGTTTTACATTAAAGCAATGGCTTGGATAATACAAGTAATTGAATTATGAACGATTGATAGGGATTACTCTAAAAATGAAAAAAAAAATTGAGAATAATTAGATGAAGTAAGTTATAATTAAAAAGAAGAGTAAGTAACATTAACAGTCTAAATAAATTAGCATTCGGTATATAACAATAATATGAATAGACTCATAATGTGTAAATGAGAAACAATAGATGAATATATGATCATGAATAAGCTAGTAGTATTAAGCAATTTCATAATATGTAAATGAAAAACAATAGATGAATATATGAACATGAATAAGCAAGTAATATTTAACAAGCTCATAATTTGTAAATGAAGAACAATAAATAATAAACAGCACAAACATTCAGACATATTTACATAAGAATAAGCTGACAAACATTATATTTGCAAAAACAGTAGGTCATGAATATATGTTGCAGAAATGAGTTATAATGAAAATGATAAGAAGAAAAATGATAGAGGTTGAGTAAAGAAATTAAAATCTCTTGCTGTCTTCATATATATTTCTGAACTTTTAGAAAAATATTTGTGTTGACATTGTCATCATACAGAGGACATCCAAATAATAAACGTTTTATCTTTAAATAACAATTACAGATAAAAAGTTGGCCCCCATTTCCCAAATTAAATGCTAAATGAGAAGTGGAACGGTAATATTGGGAACCCCGTTTACCTACCGATGAATATGCATGGTGTATTATTATTTTGTGAAGTGTCACAGTTATTTTAAAAGTACGCATAAGTTTTGATAAATTATTAGTATGTATATTTCAGAAATATGTTGTCCTCTAGATTTATTATTCTCGTGTTTGCCCAAATACTGAAACGCAGAATCTGCAATATATTTAAGTAGAAAAAAGAAGACAGATGACATCTGACTAAATTGTATGACACCAATGATATGCACATAAAACATTATAAAACTCAAATAGACACAGAAAACGACATTACAGAATCATTGATTTTACTGCAATTACCGACTTACGACGGTTAATTAAATAGAAAAATTACTCAGTTGGTATGGTTAAACGGTTTACGAGCGCTAATCGTCCTACTCACCGCAACAGCAGCACAATTAAAGGACATACATAAAAAAATTTGTAAATAATCCACCATAGAGAGAACGAGGGTCATCAAGTTTCTCAAAAGGAGACGTGATAAAAATTTTCAAGCGAAACGTTTGAGGAAATAATGTGTTATTATCAAAAATATATCACACGATATGAACATAAGTCAACTATGCTCTGCCCTTCTGTAATCCACCTTAGATCATTGATCTGTAGAAATCTAGACTATCAGTCAGAAGTGGCGAGAATCAGGACATTTTCTTCTTTGAAAAGGTTTGGAAAAGGGCCGTTCATAGAGTACTCAGAGCCCTGTTAGCGTGCAACACTCAAGTACAGTTGGGTGCAGTCCTAACCTTACATTCAAGTTCAATTGACAAGTGTACTTCAACTTTAGTTTTTCGTCCCGAAACCAGTCATTAAGTTTAGCCAAGTGGACTTGATATCAAGTTTACAAGTAATTCCGTCTCCAAGATTATTATAACGTGACACCAAGTTTACTTTTCACGTTTGTTTATTACAATTATACAGTTTCGTGTGACATGATAGAAATAATTGTCTTATTATGTACAATTGCATATTTTATATAAAAAATTGTTTTGATAGAAAAATATAGTAAATGTACATGTATATAGAAAGTAAAGTAAACTTGAAGTGCACATGGAGTAAACTTGGAATCAAGTTTAGTACTAAACTTGGAATCATGTTTACTACTAAACTTGATTCCAAGTTTACCCTGTTATAGCCAAGTAAACTTGAAAAGTAGTCATAAAATTTACTTGAAATGCACTTTATGTAAGGTTAGAACTGCATTTAACTGTAAATCTGTAGAGAAGGGCCCTAATACAAGACCTATGGTTTTTGCGATGACTTCGGATCCATTGTGTCGATATGAAATTATCGGAACCTGTAAACTTCTATAGTTTGTACATTAGATCAACGTAGAAATTTGGATGAGACGAACCAATGGCTAATATAAATACCATATGATGGGAGTCTAGGGACATTACCATCTAAGTAAACAACGAATATGTACCGAAGGGTTCACCATATCTCGAAATCCATTGGACAAAATAAGGGAAACTCACAATAGAAAATTCAAAGTCGTCACGTTTATCATTTTTGTTTGTATGGATATTTTTAAATAATTTTTAAATTTAAGTCCAAGGAAATCGTTTCCTGATCAAAGTATTGGCTTTATCACTTGAATGCTAGGTGGGAAAATGTCATTTATATATTTTTCAATCAACCAATGCCCATTCATTTTAGAATTTTGAGATCGGATTAGACCATATATGTATCTTTTGATTGATGATAGCAATAAGTTGAATGTTAAATATCAAAGTTATGCAACAATTAAAAAGGCTGGGTTATTAATGAGGTATTCTATTGTAATTGACAAGGTGATATATTATCATCACCTATAACCGGAACGTATTGTACTTCAGGCGAACAATATTTCTTAATAAAGTCTTTGTCTATATTTTTAATTGTACGAATTACTGCATACAAAATGACTTCATGATAAAACCCGAAATATCCGTCCTTTCGTTCAATCAAGAGCGGTTGACGGCATTGAAGATTTGGGTACTCAATTTTGAGGTTGGATCCTATCTTTTCTAACAATTCTCCATCCTCTGATTTGGTGTTTTGTGTATTGGTCTCCTCTTTCACTATACCACCTTTAAATGCACACAGAACTAAAGTGCAGTAACAGTTTTGAGTTTCTTTCAAACACGAGTCACGATAGCTGTTAAGCAATTGTATGATATAATGAAATGGACGTGAAAACGTTTTAGCTTCTAACATAATTGGCAGTCTACAAGCAATCCCAGATACTAACGGAAATCCTATTTCATTTTTCGAACTTATCAAAGTGAAGGAGCTCAATGTTTTTTCGGTTATTGTGATTTGATAATGTTGATTTCTGTATTTTATGCCGATGTAGCGATCGTTAATTCCTGTTAATATTTTGTTATATTCAAGATGTTTTCGTATGATTTTTCCCTTATCAATAAAATCTAATACAGAAACAGAAATATGACCGACATTTTGTAATTCCCAGTAGGATAAAAGATGTTTTATTGAACCGTGTTCTGTTTTGAATACATCATCACTGACAGTTATAATAAATATTGAGCGTTGATTAATGTTGATTGTACCGTTAGCTTTGAACGCTGTGTTCTCAAATTTGTCAAGATCAGTACTGATTGCAGTATCATTACCCTTAGGCTCTTTTTCGATATTGGTATTACCGTGACCAGTATCCAGAATATTTGTATTGCCTTGACGTTGATTGCGATCATTTATATCAATTATTATGTTTCTGTTTTTCTCAAAAAAGTCATCCATAAAAAAGACGTTAACGTGATCGCCTTGTTGCCACTTTGATAAATCGTCAATTTTGTCGATAATTCTTACGACGCATTGTTTACCATGTAATTCGGTTCCATGTAAAGATGAAGCTAGATGCCATGCAAGTGTCGTTTTCCCACTTCCGCAATTGCCTATTAAAAGCACATGATTTCCCTTTTCGACATAATTGCGTGCACGTTCTGCTGCCTTTGTCTCAGAGAATATCGCTGGTTCGTAAAAGAATCCAATTTCTGAAACCCATAAATTATGAATAAGTAATCAAATACATACGAACATACCTTTTATTTTGAAAAAAAAAATTTTCCAAGCAGATGTTTCACTGGGAATTCAGATATACATAGTTAGTACATATAAGTTCCTGATACTAATTACTTTCAGAAAAATGGCATTCGGTTTGTTGGTGATTATCTCAGATATTTTAACGATGGTCGCTTTATTTTTTCAAATTTTATTTATTTTCAAAGGGGTACAGTCACGAAAAGTAATATCTATCCCTGTGTTTTTATATGTAAAATGATATTTTACAAGATAAGTTTACAACTAAGATTCCTTAACAAATCAGATATTTCAATTAAAGTGCCAGCCACTGATCTTGCAAACAAACACCCCAAACCTAGACGGATATAAAAATTTGCTATTTCGTACATAACAGACATGAAATACATATGAAAACAAGGTAGGGATCTACAGAATATAAGGAATTATTATCTTTATACGTACATTGAAGCAAAACGCATATACTACAGATGTCTTTAGATGTGTTCCATACAAAATTTTAGATAAAGTGGACTCTGAGTATCTTCATATGAACTGCATTTAAGTACGGTAAGTGCATTTTATAATCAGGAGCAAACCAAAAGAACATCAGTAAAATATTCATTTCAATTATTTCATTTCACTAAATAAAATGAAAACAGTTTTCTTTGAAATTTTGTTCTTCAATGAATTCAGATCGGCTTCCTTGATTTCAATTACATGTATCATTTCGTTCCTATAGACGTTGTCATCATTTCTAATCAAGTATCAAATGGTGATATTGTACAGCTGTCTTTTGAAAGCACATGTCAGAAAAGGCATGTGTTACAGTCATTCAAAATCTAAAATATATTTTGCATGTTTACGAGTTAAAAGCAAGATCGTGAACGGACAATTAAAGGTAGTTCAGCATTCGATTGCATGGATTGTTTCAAAGATTCCACAACAAAATAAGTAGACACATAAGACAAAAAGATAAATTTGATCTACTTTATGTTGTCATCTGTTATAGAGAACTTTCTTTAAATTTTAACACGGACAGTCAAAATAACAATCGGACATCTGTTCTTCTCAGTTTTTAGTGGATAGTCCAACCAATTCATACTTATTATTTTCCCATCTACTAAACTCAGTAGTTGATTGGAAAAGTTTGAATCTGTGCAACAAAGCCGATGCAATTTAAATTTGTTTGTTCTGCTATGGTGATAGACTATGTCTGATGTATGGTAATAAGATTGAGATCTGTGGTATCCCGACATCGTAGGGATCAAGAAAATATATTGGTATCCACACTGGCAAACTAAGAGAAAAAAAGTACAATGATACATATCGAAATTCCTTTCTTTATAATCACGGGATAGAATAGACCTTTTGGACGTTACTGCGGGGACTAACATTTTTGATGGCAAAATGATAAGTGTTCTTGCAATATGACTTCAGAGACAATACTTATATTTCTTTGGGAAAAGTTATCCTTTACAAACCAAAATGTTAGTCCCGCAGAAACGTCGAAAAGGTCTATGTAAATATAGTCGATAATTAGCGTAGCAATATCAAAGACACAACACGGATTATTGTTAATAATTGTTTTATTCACATGTGATAATAAATTCACGATGTTTTATTTTTCACAATTAATAAGATACTTTGGCTCGATAGAATATCGATAGAATGGGATTTTGAGTTAAGGTTTTATCGGATCATTTGAATTTACCTGACCGTTGAGGCGGGGATTGCCAAAAGAAGACGGGTTTGATGTCAAACTGAGAATGAACGCCATCTTAAATGTTTTCATGACAGATAAAAGTATAGAAGTTTGCCGATAGTTTTATCTTGTAACAATAATCACAATTTCAATTTTCATCATTAAATGAATATTTGATTGACTGTTATCTGCAAACATCATTCAATTAGGTAAAACAGTTTTAACAGCTTACACACTTATTAAAATAAGGGAAGCCATCGTTACGGTCAAGTTAATGCGTCTGTCGCGTAACGATCAATTAATCATGAAGAGTAGATCACTGTTATAATCCGTTAATAAGAAGCCATTGTCGAGATATACCAAGTAAATTTTCACAAAAGGACTGCATAATGAAGTCGAGATAAGCATAGTAGTCGGCATATGGCATGTCGAGATATCCGGGCTAAATGTAATTAGATTACTAACGAAAACAAGAAGTTGGAACCGACTATCGACGTCGAGATATCCGATGCCGAGATAATGGAGGTTACCTGTATTAATATGTATAGTATTCAGTATATAAACACAGATAATGCACGTTGTATTTTGCTTTTAATTCTTTATTTGTGAAGTATAATTCACCACCGCATTTGATATAGAAGTTGTTACTTTTTGTATCATCCAACAAAATTCAAAATATCGTCTACGTGGTCAAGATTAGTTATGCAATATAAAAAAATTAAACAAACACAAAAGATCTCGAACAATTATTTGTTCCCTTTCAATCCTGTTTTGAGAAATAAATTAAAATGGGGAATATCACTCTACATTTTGTGAAAGAAATAAACGTCGAAAACACTAAAAAAAACATGTAATATTTTAATAACGCAATAAATTGTTAAATACCAAAAATAATTACTGTAGCAAGAGCTGGGAAGATCATCCAATGTTGTCTATGGTGTTGACAGTGCTTTATGTGGTCTGATATACTAAGAAAAATATAAAAGATTTCTTCCAATACTGGTCATCGATACAAAACAAGCTTACTACGTTATAGACATTGTATCTGTGATGACATTTACTCTTGTTAATGAGAGTTGCTGAAAACATATTATCCAAAAATCTATCCTTAAGTATGCAGGCATTACATTCAACTCCGTATATATCTCAGCTAATACCAATATACATTGCACTAAAGGAATAATATGAATGAACGATTGTCCGAATTATTTATTTTATTAGGCTACAGAAGTGTTGATAATAAGGCTAAACGATAGAAGATTTTATTTCAAAACACTCCTTATGCGTTTTAATGATGGATCGAAACGTACTTGCATCTGGGACACGGTACTTACAAGTACACTTTAAAAAATCTTACATTAACTTATCCTGCACTTTTATATATTTCCTGTGGTCAGCGCGTGATGATTTAAGTGTGAATGATCACTTTTGAGTGTATGTTCTTGGTGATTTATGTCATACAGCTTTGTCCTCTGTTTTCTAATGAGAAAGCAATATATTATACAGTGATAATAGTATTCTACCAGTTGAGTAATTGATTGTGAAAAAGGATTTCTTTTTATAAATAATTGAGGAAAAAAATTTCCTGCTGATTTACTACAATAAAGCTGAAACAAGTTTGTGTAAGAGACATGTCAAACTCCAGCACAACACTGGGGTTACGTTTTCAAAAAGAAAATAACAAAAATGCTCAAAAGTGATGTCAACTTTTTCATAATCATTTTTTATATTCATCATATATGACAGATTACTTCTCAATTACATTTACATGGGGTCACTGGCCGTATGAAAAAAAGACAGAATTTTCTCTGTTCACAATAAATTTTGGTACACAATACAGTTATAGTATTTAACATGTGACCTTGAATTAAGGTTATCATGCAGCATTGTGCCAAGGTCTACAACATGATGTGGTGTGGTAGGGACTTTAATAAGGGTTGCTAAAATGATGTTAGTCTGGACATGATCTAAGTGAGACAGATAATAAAGAAAAGACACGTACAGGAAGATAATATGAAAAGTTTTTTCTAATATGAAAAGTGTTTATTCTTATGTCTAATTTGATCTTGAAAGTCTTCGTCTTTGAATATTAATTTACCCTGCATCACTTTTCACTTTGTACATTCTTTATTATTGAATCCTTTCATACATGTTTCAGATTATCAAAAATGTGTATGTCATTCCTGCACTTTCCAACATGTATATATACAAACATATTTATATTTCCGGCATTCGTGTCCGCTAAAGTAGCTTGGGGTAATTCAGTAGAAGAGAGAGTTAAAGAGCTATAGTTTCCAAACTTGCACCATAAGTTCAAGTGGGTTGCTAAAATAAGCACATCTAATGATGTTTCTGACCCAGATTTTCCGCATGAGCGACTGGTGAAATAATTTGTGGTAATTTTGCATAAAATATTGAGGTGACCGTGGTTATCGGTGATTACATTAGATATTTATCAATGAATATTAGCCGTAATATGACCTGAATGTGGAATGCAACATGCTTATGAAATGTAATGAACGAAATTACAATTGAATCTCACAATATACCAGTATTTGTTGATTGTCACAAAAACAGATGAGCCACAATGAAATCCCTAAAGCAGTCTTTCAACATTCTCTCAATATAGAAAAATGTTCCACTCCTTTTCTATCTACCTTATTGGATTTTGTCAGACGGTTTTATCCCGTGGGTGTCTGCTCAAGAAACAAATTGTTGGTTCCATTTACAGTGGCTCTAGAGATGGTAAATTGTCATGAATGACTTTGGAGTTAGCCAATTTCTGTTCTAGGGAATCAAAATCAAATACGCAATTACATTTTCTATCAACAGAATCAAGCTGAATAAATTATTTCTTAAAAAACATTGCAGTGCAACAAAACCATTCATGACTTCTCTGTATTCATTAATCATTAAACGAGTGAAGAGCATTACATAAAACCGGAGAGTCGAATGCAAATATATTATGGCCAACAAACATTATCTTCTTTTCAAAGCTCTTTAGAATTAAGAGGAAGTTCCTGTGTAAAAAGTTGGGTAATATGGGATGATCAAGCTGCAAAAAGAAAGATAGTGAATTTCAGTTGATGATAACAAGTACACCAACACAACCTTTTGCAGTTTCTGATAAATTTTCAATAAAGTCCAAGACCTAGGTTTCAAACGGAATCAGTTATTGAAATGTGAATACTATTTTAATTATTTTGCAGTTTACATATTTCTGCTGAGACGAAGTCCATCTATCATATTATGGATACGATGAGTAAAATGTAATTCTAGAGTTGAAATTTTCGGTTATAGGAACAAAATACATATAGTTAACATTATGATATACAATATGTATTGAATATATTCAAAAATATAGATTGAAAAATGTAATTACGTGTATAAGGATAAGATAATTCTAATTTCCTCCTTTTCATGGATCTTGTTAACGCCAAAGCTTTCCGTTTCATATGCTGTAAATCCCTAAGGTTCAAAGTATATATTTCCAGGCAAAAGTCCTAAAATGATTCATCGAAGTTTTTTTTATTCTGAAAAGGAAACATTCTATTGAGTATTTTAATTGTTTTACTGTTTTACGTCACTCCAAGATTATTTCATTTATATGGTTACAGCATCTGCCTGATGCATGGCATAGAAATGTGTACAATTGCAACGGACACAAAAGAAGCAGTGAGGGATCTCTTATGTACCACGTTGTTTTACTGACTCATCCAAAAGACACTGGTGTGTCCACGGCGAGAATCAAACCCGGGATCTTTCAGATACGAGCCAGGCACCTCATCCACTGGGCAACATAATTTTGGGTTTTGCAATCCGGCCAACAAAATGGGTTTTGATCTCTAAATAATTTTAAATACAATCAAAATAATTAGCCAATATGACCCAAAGTGAAAGTATTGATGCTGTGTGAAATATATAGCAGATCAATGATTCAGCTAGGGTTAAATTGATTAGCCACGTATATTTGAATTATGATTTAACTGTAATCTTGATCTTGTAGATATGGCCTTGGCTCAAAGTTATTCAAAACCCATGGATCATGGAGAGCAATAAGCAGAAGTATTTCCTCCATTAAAGGTAGCCTGAAGAACTGCTATGACTTAGTCAAGATTTTTACCGTATTATTTTCATTGTCATTTTGATTTTGATGCTATGACTTGGATCGAACTGTTTCATTGTTCTCTGAACTTGTGCATATTCCACACAACCTACTTCTTACTTAAAACTTTCCGTCATGAAATTATGTAAATCATTCTAAAACGAAAGAGTATCTCCCTCATGCATAGCTTTGTCCTAAGATTGATTCTTTGGTTCAATTTTTCGGTCATTGTGGTTTCAATACTGCTCTTAAAATATTTATATAATATGAGAATTCCAACCATTCGGCCTCGAGCATCACTGACGAGACATAAGTTGTCTAAATGCGCATTTGGTGCATAAAATTAAAAGGCATATATGTTCTATATGTATTCTCACACTATATCTAACGACTTTTCCTGTCTTTGCGACAATTATTGTAGCATATCCTTAAAACTGCATATATTATACGCATAATATTAGGACATGATTCGGACAAGCGGACGGACTAACACACAGGGTAAACCCTTAACACCCAAACCTTGTTTGTGGGATATACATATGTGTAATATTATTATAAATATGAAGGCTATTTCCTGTCTACAGATTTATCACTTGACTCGATAAGAAAAAAAAACATTTTGAGGATAAATAGGACATGTGGAAAGACAGAGTGATTATACTACAAAACTTTCACAAATTTAATACTTATGATAATGTATATGGACTTAAGTTAAATCTTAATTGACTTAATTAATATTATGCAGAGATGGCATAAAACACCGTCATGTGTAAAAAAATACCTGATTTCGAAATACTCCTTTTCTGCAAACCAGCATCAACAGACACTGATAGGCTAACGTCATCTGACCTAGTCAAAACGAAAACAAAAGATATGAAACCTATGCACTGATATCAATTGCTCTGTCATACAAGTATTGAATTATAACACTAATGGCGAAAGGCAGAAAATATATTTTAAATTAATACATACTGCTGACACAGTATTATGTCCTCCTCGATAATGTCTCTTACTGAGTCAATAACCACTGATTCAACAGTTTTTCCCATTTCTGTCTGTCTGTTCTTCAGTAAATGATGATGGATTTGTAGGATATTCAAAGCAACAAAACTAGTATTCAATTCCTGCATGTGTCAAAACTAAAAAAGAATAAAATTTAGAGGCTAAGGTTCAAGTATGATTTATGAGAAGATGAAATACATATAATGTAGTAAAGGAATAAATGGATACACTTATAAAGTTTACTTAATTTCTGATCTGTTGAAAAGGTAAAAATTATTTTGTTTTCATAACTTATTGTATTGACTTAATAATGAAAATGTCACATGTTTCTCGGCTACATGTTTGTGCATTGGGATATAGTATATTTTGATTATCATTTCATTTATTTATTCCATTGAAACAAAGTCTCGTTGCACATATACAATACCTTACAAGTTGCACAGGTTATCTTATTTACTTTGTAATATTGCGATTAATGTGCAAACGTATCTGCCAGATTTTTAGTTCAGATATATGAATATATTGATGTTTGTTTGCTTTTTTTTGAGGTTGCAGCCTCCCATGACTAATGTTTTGCACTATTTGGTCCGGAAAGGTAGAAGTTGCAACCCTAAAAATTGTCTAATATGACCCCTATTGGGGTAAACTGTTCAGCCCAAAGAGAGATGTGGGTTGCAGGGTTTGCCTCTAAATCTGCCAATGCTATCACTGAGACTTCCCCACTGGGAACAATCACCACGTCATATATCTATGTCATTGTCTACAAGCAGGAAGCATATTAATAAAGGAAAATGCAGTTCAACTTCTGAGTACGCTGTACAATGATAATTCATTTCATTTGGTTATGTGTGTGTGTGTTTGGGGTGGGAAGGTTGTAAAGTTGGTCGGGCCAGTTTAATAACTGAAATATAGATGTATAATTCAGAACCTAAATTGTAATTCATCATATTGATTTAAAAGAAATTTAAAATGCCATGTTTTTAGATATAACACCAATTATTTACAATATCTCATTTACCTGTATGATAGCCGCTTAACTATAACTTCGAATGGAGTTAGCATGACTTAATTGCAGAGGTTCTCCACATTCCACAGGAGGAGAGGGTTTTTGCTAGCACCTTCAGTTCAACTATCCTACATCATGTATTCATTTTCATTTTCGATGATGACATCATGGCGACGTCTCCTATATCTGTTAACAAAGATAAATCAGATGCCGCTCCACGTGACAGCATGGTGCTAGATTGAAATGGATTTCGCTGTCATTAATTGCGGTCGTAATGTTTAGGGAGGAAATAAAACGTATTTCCACAACAATGACGTAAAGAAAACTGAAATGTTCTTTTGACGTCATAAGGTCGCTAACTTTCAACGTCGTTTCTAACTCATAGTACACAAGCCCCGCCTAACGGACGGCGAAGCTCATTTTCGTAGTCATGCTCACTTTCCACTCGTTTCGCTCTCCATGTCTGTTTAGCAGCATAGGATCCTTTTTGTGGCCGATTTTCCTCTTTTACGAGTGCAAAATCGTCCGTTGACAATTGCTTGATTTTTAAACGGTGACGTAATGAAGGAGTATTGTATTTTAGCTGATGTTTACATGTAGCATTAACCGTAAGTACTTGCAACAGATGACAGCATGCTGTCATACGTAGACATATTTTCTTTAATTGCTTCCAAACTAAATATCAATATTAACAATACATGAAAATATGTCACAACAAACATAAATATGTATCTTATCACAAATGTTTTCTTTTGCAGTAGTTCATTGATAACCATTGTTATAACGAAAAACGACCGTGGGAGTTGCGTGTAAAATTCAAAATCGTCACCCGTAAATCTCTTTAAACCCAGTGTTTGTCTCTGTTTTTAAGCCGAGTCATGGATTTTTACACACTGAAGATGACATAAAAACGTGATGGACTTTCTGATTGACAATATACATGTAAATGTAGAATTTGGTCACAAGGTCCTCCAAGAGACCATAGAAATTCCTAAGTAAATTTTTCGTATGAAGCTGACTTCATACAAAAACTAAAGGTCAAAATAACAAGAACTGTGATACAAACATACATACAAAATATCCCAATAAATTTAAAATGGCTATAAAACATTTTGATATTAACAAGTGGTATATTTTGAGGAAAACATTTTTTTTTTATATCCAAATATTCTGGTTTTATAATTTGTTAACAAAATATACAGATTTTAAGTTAGCGATATTGAATTATACTGCAGGACGCCTGGGATTTCGAAAATATAATATATTGTGCAACAGAACCGCATTTCGAAAACTTATGCCTCTTCATTGATTCTAATTGCTGAATGATTGGAATTCTAATAATATATAAATATTTGAAAAGGAGAGTAAAAACCAAAGTGCCAAAAAAAAAAAAAAAAAAAAAAAATAAAAAAAAAAAAAAAAAATAAAAAAGAAAGAAAGAAAAACCAACCAAACAAACAAACACCCCTCTCCACCAAAAAAAAAAAAAAAAAATAAAAACATCAAAAAATCAACCGAAGGACAGAGCTATGCATTAGGGAGATACTCCCTAATTTAGGTTGGTTGGTTGGTTGATTGGTGTTTTACGTCGCTTTCAACAATAGTTCAGTTACATCGCGACATGGAAACCCCTAATTTAGGAGTAACTTATAAACCTTCATGACTGAATCTGATATTTAAATTCTACTGAAAATAAATACATAGAATATGTGATTTTTACAGATATCACAAGCTAAGAAAAACATTTGGCAAATTCTTCAGATCTTATTCAGAACTTCTATCTAAATTTGGAAATATTTCCTTTCAACAGTATGTATCCAATGGAATTTCCCATCCTTATTTTTACGGTGATCTCGTATATAAACTAAGGAAAGTAAAAGGCTCCGATAACGTTATTTTATCATGTAATAAAATAATCAAACGTCTTATAAATAGACAATATGATATTGAGATCATCAAAAAGACTATAGGTCTTGTATTTGGCCCCTCTACAGCCTTATGCAGACTTTTACTTGAACGTTGCACGCTGACTAACAGGGCGGTGGGGACTATATGACGGGCCTTGTCCAAACCTCTTTCAGAGGAGACATGGTCCTGAACCTCGTCCCCTCTGACTGTTAGTCGGGACTCCTACAGATCTAGGGTCTTAGCTCGCTTTCAGACTGGCAGAGCACGGTTTATCATGTTGATGTCGCATATATTTTTATACCATTATGTATTTTACAATACCTTACGTGTTTATATTTTTATGACCTCTCAATATGCGATACCTGTTGACCCTTGTTCTTTACATGGAGGATTATTTATAAATTTTTAAATGTAAGTCCTTTGATTGTTCTGCTGTTACGGTGAGTGGGAAGGTGGGCCCGTAAACCGGTTAACCACACCATTTGTTTGGCTTTTGTCAAATTAAATGACCGTCCTAAGTCGGTATCGTAATTGCACTACAATCAAATATTTTTGTAATGTGATATATGTTCTAGTATATTATTTATATTCGTGTACTGTATAGCTCTATGGTGACTTCTGCCACATAACTGAGCCAGTAACTCCTCTTTTTTCTTGCTAAAAAGCTTTGTTTATATCTTTTATTTGTTCAAAATAAACACAATGAATGATGGTCTTTCCTTAATCACACGTGTTCTGTCTTTCTAAAGAGACAAGAAAAACCGAGGTCCCGTGTCACGGTAAGTGAGACGTGGTTAAGCTCCCTGTCTACTTTGGGTGGATTCACGGCAAATGTAAGAATACTATGCCATGCATCATGCAGGCACTATATACTTGAAATTATCTTGGAGTGACGTAAACCAGTAATCAAGCAATCTAACAGAAATATATTTTGATCTTTTTCAATAAGCCAGCAATGGAACGCCAAAAATTTGAAGTATTCGTTCTGCATATATGGTTGAAGAGAACTTTTGAGATTTTCAAATTTTTCCAGGTATTAAAGTAAGATACGAAGGTAACTGATGTCACATGACTATGATACTAAAACGATGTACCACAGTGAACATTTCGGACCCCTGAAATTGAGAAGGAACATCAGATGCCAAAGAGGAGTAAGCATTCTAAAAGAAATAGTCCAAATGACAAATCATTCAGGCCAATTTTATGCCACATTTGTACTGTGTGTCTTTTGATTGTGCTGCTTTCGCGATAAGTGGGAACGCGGCGCCCGTAAACCGGTTAACCACACCAATTGAGTGACGTTTGTTACTTCAATTGACCGTCCTAAGTCGGTATCGTAAACGCAGCACAATAGAATATTTTTGTAATGCCGTTCCGTGTATTTTCTACTATTATCATTTGTGTGTGTGTGTGTGTGTGTGTGTGTGTGTGTGTGTGTGTGTGTATTTTCTCTTTAAGATTTCATAAGCATAATTCTGGTATTATATTTTAGAGGAAATAAGGTAGGCACGTAACAAAATTTAATATTTTCTAGTAATTTGGAAAATATGACTGACAGCACTGTTAAAAATTTTAAAATGTAAATGAGTTGAAATAGTACCTTTAGGATCAGGAAGACCTGGAATACTCTCTGTCGTGTTAATGTCATTCAGTGGTGCCATTTCCTCACTATCTTTCTGAGTAGTATTGGCCGACTTTCTGCCTACATGGTAATAATAACATTAAGAGACGATGAATTAATTTCAATGATGTATTGAATACCTACACCTTCAAAAGAACATCGTGTTCATTTGACGTCACTCATTATATGTTATAACAGGCGATGTCATCATTGTTAATAATGATATAAATCACAAGTGAATACCAATTCTCTGTAATCATCAACCGTAGGTGGAACACATAATTGCCAATTTAATTGAAACTTTTCGATGATGATCGTTGTCATGAAATAGGGAAAAATGTCTGTTGGAGTCATGTTGTTCAATGTAGCGTTACCATGGCTACAAAGTCTCAATTCTAGATTTATGCTATTATTTGCCTTTAACGCTTAGGGGCAAATTCTATTAATAAACTTGATTGTCTGGTTTATTATATCTCTGAACATGACAGTTAAATTACTTTTTAATATTATTAGTACATTTCACTAAGTTTTGTTCTTGTATTATGTTAGACAGTATTGATTTTTTAAAATTATTTTCAAACCTCTTATATACGTAATATCAAAATGAAATGTGAAGCAACCCAGTGATACCATGAAAAAGTAAACGATGTGGTAAAAAAATATCTTTCTGTATTTTTCAAAAGTCTTAAAACATTTCTGGGGCTATTTAAGGAACTTCTCAAAAATATTGGTAAACATCTCTGAAAACTACATTGAAATTTAGAAAAAGGGGATTCTCCATATTAGAGGAAGGAAAAGTCATTTGTTGATGTTTACAAATATCGTGAACGTCTGCAGTAGATATAATTTAAACATTTTATTTGATTTATATAATATGAATATGTGTTAGAGTGGAATGTCAATTTTATCATAAAGCTAAACATATTACTTGCTCGTTGGAGAAAGTCATATATCAATGTGATACTGTAACAGATGAAAACAGCAAAGATAAAATTGTTATTTTTACCGAGTGTGATTTACTTTCGCAATCAGATCTCGATTTGTGTATTTGTTCGAACCATTATTCATTCCTTTTGGAAACAAACAAGAAAAGAAAACGACGATTTTATTGTGAAATATCATCTTTGATCAGTAATCATAAGCTGACAAGAAGATCGGCTCAGTACCAGTTGGAAAAGGTGAGTACTTTTTATTTAATGTAGAATATTCTTTAGTATTCTGTAAAATACAACAAACATGGATAATAAACACAAATGCGTTTGTTTATGTTCAACTGCTTTTGACCGACATTTATTGATTTAATTTCTTACTTTTATTCTGATCAATTTTTAATGTTCTTTCACAGGTAAGGATTATTAGCCTGTAAAGGAGCTTCCATTAATTTAAAACATTAGAATATAAATTTTTGAAAAAGCCATCAAGATGACTCTATAATTTTCAAAATGGAGTTCATCCACTTTCCAGTTCCTGTGTTTTATCAAGAACTTATTAACAAGTAGAAAAAGGTTATATTGTGTGCATTAATTGAGAATACATAAATTATAATGATTCAATTTTTTATCACTAAGAAGAGGTCTGAAATACTCCAATTCCATTATGGGTGAAGACTTTGTTTTTTATCTTTAGCAACGATATGCAAATTTTGTTCATTTCTGAATTTTGTCATACTGTGGTATGGTACTATGTAAAGATGATGAATAAATCCAAACCATAAGTCTAAAAATCATGAAACCAGTGGACATACAAAATCAGTGAAAATGAAAAACAAGTGGAAAATAACAAAATATGTCTACTTGAAGAGCATATGTGAACCCTTGTGATGGAGCGAGATCAGGTGCCCGAGGAGAGTGAGCATCTCCTGCTTGCTAGCAATACCCGTCACATATACCCAGTAGAAAGAGTCAAATCGTGTAAATTCCATATGTATTTTGTTATTTTCCATCATACATTTAAGTACAGACCAAATATTTTAAGGCAAGGAGCTTATTAAGAGTTTCATTTTTTGGTGTAAGCCTGTCATTGAGCCAAGAATTTCCGTCAGTGGAATTTGGACAAATTTCAAAGGCTAGCTGTCAATTTTATAAGACTTTTATTTTTTTCCTCTTGCACGGATTTCAATAATATTGCACAGAATTTTTGCCAAGGGTATGTCATGATACTGAACCAAGGTCAAGGTCACAGTGCTTATGCTTTCAGGTCATTATACCCTTATAAATACTGGTCAATGTTTAATGTGTACAAACTTAAAGGGAGCAGGTACATTAATTTTGAGATTTAATATTAAGAGAATGAGGAAATAGTATTTTGGAATTTTTATTCAACAATCACTGCGTATTTTGAACTCTGTTATTTTGAAAAAAGAATTTTCAGGTTATTCCGGGCATTTTACTCAGGTCATTATACCTTACTCCAATTACTTTTTCTCCTATTTCAACCCTTTAATTTCTATTGTGAAATTATAAGAAATTCATTTGTCACTCCTACTTTTTATGCCCCGGGAAGGATAGATCGGGGCATTATGTTTTTGTCCTGTCTGTTTGTTTGTTTGTTTTCAACTTTAACCTTGTCTATAACTTTTAAACCGTGAGGGATAGAGCCTTGATATTTGAAGCTCTTACAAGTGACACCAAGGTTGATGATCTTTTGACCTTAACAATGACCTTCATTCTAAAAATAACTTTTTGGACATTGGTGCCACCAGGGGCATCAGTGTTTCACAAATACAGCTTGTTCAATTAAAATTGATGCAAGGTTTATGTATAGTAGGATGGCATTATAGATTCTTCTTATTGCCTTCATGAATTTCAATAATATTTCACAGGGATGTTGCCCAGGGGGGTCAATGCATTCGTCATCTTCAGGTCATGAATAATAGGGAAAGGTAGAATGTTTTCATACTTTCAAATTTCATCCTTTCAAACTAAGCAACTGGCATATTATGCCATGCTAGGTGTTGCTCTTGTATGGTTTAAAATCTTACAAATTGATGATATTATTGAGATTACATGTATGTATCTAAGAGATAATGAAAATTGTCTTAATCATGTTTTCAGTTTTGATAGTTTCACAACTAAATAAGTTCAAATAAATTTAATAACAGACCCATGTGCACACTTTGTGATTTTACACCCCCCTCCCTCAAACAAACAAAATGAAACACACAAAAACCCCCAAACTGCTGTGAAAATTTATGTGAAATAAGTAAAAAAAAACTGCAGTGAAACATGAATACCCTTGGAGTGTTCAACGCATTGAACCATTAGGGCCCCATGTCATAAGCTGTACCTTATATTAATCACTCCGTCTGTCCGTCAGCAAAAAACAAACTTTAACATTGGACATTGGAATTTCTAATACACTGTCACAGGTAAAGCTTTCATATTTGGCATGTGTGTTCCTTATGACAATACCTTTCTGTTGATACCAAAAGTTTTTATCATGTGACCTTGACAGTGACTTTTGACCTGCATTTGAAAAACTTTTTATTGACCATAACTATTAGACCGTAAGAAGTAGGGCTTTCATATTTGTTAACTGCGTTCCTTATGACAAAGCCGGTGTGAGCTAGTGGATAAGGTGCTTGGCTCGTAATCGAGAGGTCCCAGGTTCGACTCCCGCCCTGGGCACATCGGTGTTCTGTCTTTTGGATGAGACAGTAAAAACCGAGGTCCCATGTCACGGTAGGCGTGTTATGTAAAAGATCCTTCACTGCTTCGGGTGGGTCCGTTGCAAAGGTCTAAATTCTTATGCAATGTATCAGGCAGATGCTGTCACCATATAAGTGAAATAATCGTGGAGTGATGTAAAACAATAATCAATCAATCAAATAATCCTTATGACAAGACCTTTCCATTGGTACCAAAATTTTGACCATTTTGCCTTGACATTTACATTTGACCTGCATCTGAAAAAAAATTATCATTGACGATATCTATTGATAGACGTACTGCTGGGCCTTCATATTTGGTATCTGCTTTCCTAATGACAAGACCTTTATGCTGACACCAAGTTAAGGTCATTGTGACAGGCATGCTGCGGAGCCCTTCTGACTTTGTCAGTTTTCTATTGAGATTAGTTGTGAAATACAATATTCATTGAATTAGACTGTGTTACACAGACAAGTTTACAAATTGGAGCCCTTTAGCAGAGTAAAAGATACACATGTACTATAATTTTGTACTTTTAAGAGGAAGATGAGGACACAGACTGCCTTGATAAAATTCCAATTAAAAGGACAAGACTGGTAAATAAAACCAAATTTAAATGCCCTCAATCTTTTAGCCTTTTTAAAGATTTATAGACAGATACTTATCAATATTTTCAGATTTTCTCTTCATGTAGATTTAATTTCAATTAAGATTACAAATGTATCAAAAGATTCTTATAACAATAATCATGATTACTATTTAAAAACTCCTCTAGTATTCATTGATATCGAATAACTGCAAATTGGCAATGCATTTTTATTGATCATGTACGGAAAAATAGAATTATATTACTTAGCATTTTCAAATAGTCATATCTTTTCCTAATAATTATTTGTCGATGGCATCTCTAGCAACTGATAGTTCCTTGACATCAACTCCAGAGGGCAGTCAGGAAAATGTGTTTAGTTAGTCGTCTTCTGTTTCCTGTTGGTCATGCATACAACATAGATGCTCCCAAGTAAGCTCTAAACAAATTTGTGCATTTCACATTGTTTGGTCAAAAACTTCTCTGTACATTACATGAATGAAATCATACTTGTAACTTTTATGATTCTTGATTGTCATGACTTGACTGAAGGTAATATCTACAAGGTCAAGGTTGCTGTAGATTCAAAAGTCTAACAGTCAAAGTTGCCTTTTTTAATTGAAGCCTACATTTAAATTTCTGCATAAAGAGGGAGGGGATTGGTAATAATCCAGTTAAAACAGCTCTAGTGATCTATAAACCTTTGTGGAAATATTCTCCTTGTACTTACTGCAATTGTGCATCTATAGAAAGAATATTATTGTCCAGTTGAATAAATATGATAAGAAATAACCTAATCAATGGCAAAACTCTTGGGGAAAGTTTTGTAATCTTTGAATACACTGTGTTTATCAATTGTGTATATATACATATTTCCCTGTTTACATTCAGAGGACTGATTGCTAAAATTGTTGTAATGAGGTATATGACCCAAATTTTTGGATATGATTTATGATAACAATACAGATGGGTGCAGTCCTAACATAACATGCACGTTAACACGAAAAGCGGTCACGAGGACTGCTTGAGCACAAGTGCTAGGACTGCTGGACCGGACACGCGTGCGCTCCTTGCGTTAACGCGGGAGGAAATTCGCGTTAACGCGATTTATTCCCGCGTGCGCTCTGTCCAGTCGCGCGTTCATTTGTAATTCTCTATGCAGTGGTACGGATGAATGAAATAAAAGGGATCTAATTAAATTACTGCAAATATATATACGTGTGTTATATGTAATATTAAAATGACACTCCGCATTAAGGGTTTCATATGTAAAATGATAATGGAAATTACGGCGTAGACATACACTAAGGTATTTATGAAAAAAACTTCGTTAGTTTATAGAATAAAGAATCTAGGATAATTATATTATAATTCTATTTTATTAATTTATTTTAATCAATTAAATTATGTATTTATTTCTTATTTGTTTATTTTTTAATAAATTATTTATGAATCTATTCCTATCTATATATTTATTATTGGGTTGTTTTAATTATCTATTTTTCAGAAAATATGAATACCATGATTATCATCATTATTATTAAAGTTATTATTAATGTTATTAATTTTCTTCTTCTTCTTCTTTTCTTCTTCGTATTATTATTATTATCATAAAACAAGGATAAATTTCATTATATTCAATGTTCGGAAATTGTGTTCAATATCTTTAAAATTCATCCCTTAACTCATAAACGTTTTATCTAATTCTAAATATTTACCTACATGCACGCAGTAATATGTTCTTATATTCAAATATAAAATGTATAACTCGAATCTCCTTCAAATCCTTCTCTATGTACATGTCAATGTAAGTTTTAAGTTGTAAGCAAGCGAACGTGGCTGTCAAGCACGTTCACGCGGCAGTCAAGCGCGTGAACGAAGCAGTCAAGCGCGTTAACGCGGTCTCGAAATTAAGTTCACGAGAAACTCTGCGTTAACGCAGACGCGTGTGCTCAGCAGTCCTGAGCGCACGAGAAAAGCAAACTTCACGTTAACGGGACGTTAACACAATGTTATGTTAGGACTGCACCCCATTGTATTTCAATATCGAGGTCAATTCCAAGGTCAAGGTCAATAAAGAACATATCATTCAATGGATCTCACGATGATCTTTCTGCAAAGTTTAATGCTTATACACCTTACAATTCTCTCACAGTAGAGTTATACGTAAAAACTAAACCTCTTTGTTGTCATACAAATATATTGACAGATGGACTGAGATTACCAATTTGCAAATTGCATATTTGCTTTCTACAGTGCAATCAAAACTTTAACAATTTAATCTATCACAGATAGAGGTAATCAAATTCTCAAAACAATTTTGTAAACAAAGTTAATTGCAAACAGAAACAGTATATTTTAGTTATATTTTGATTAGAGGTTTAAACTATCTAAATGATAATTAATATCTGCCAAGTTGCCATAACGACAAATTTTAAAAAGATTTTAATTATATTTTGTTTATCATATGCTACCCTCAAATGTATAATACAGGTCAGTATAGAAATGAAAATACAAATATTTCTCAGCTACACTTAACTTTTTGTTCATTTTGTACTTGTAAATCATAGAAAATTGTGACTTTTGTTTCCATGGTTACTGCTCTTGAGCTTAACTGCCCCAAAAATATCATTGTGTATAATGATACTATAACAGGTCTTCGTTATAGCGATTATCATATCCTAGTCCAGCATGGATGCAACTGGATACAAATCTTTCTCAAAATATGTCTATATTTAACATTTTGTAGAGATGTTATGGGACATTGTTTTGTCAAATTGTTTATTTCAAAATATTCTAAAACATGAAACTTTTTACATTGAACCCTATTAGCAAAATAAAAAAAAGTCATTTTTATAAAGAATGATGCAAATGCCCAATTTTCTTAAGATAAAAGGAGTACTTCAGGAGGAAAAATTAAATAGACCTGTTACCATGGCAACCATTACTGACAGCAACCAAATGAATACAGAATATTTTCTCTGCTCATGTAACTTAAATAACTAAAAGAGTTTGATGTCCATCTGAGACCATGCGTGCCACACCCTCTATATAACATGGTTGGTGTTTACAGGGAATCAGTATCAATTAGCAAATACCCTAAATGTAGAAAGCCGTTTAGAATTTAATAGGCGAAAAAGTATGACATTATTATGAATACTGAAGAGTTTATCTAGTAGCTTATCTTGAGGAATACTAGTGTTTAAATAGAAAAGACATAGGACTTCATGAACTTCACAGGTGATAGATTTTAAAACTTTAATTTTTCTATATCGTCTTCTGAGTTTTTCAATATCCAAAACTGATTGATACAACAGCTCGAGTAGATGACGTGACGACTTCAATTATAGAATTTTTCCTTTATTAGTGACAATATCCAGTTATTACCTGTGTATAGCATATTTATATTTAGGTTAAGACTGTATCAATATATCAAAAACAGTACAAAGTCAGGGGTTTGTAATGGTAAACAAACAGCGTTAATGAGGAAGTTTAATGGTCATCCAATACAATATCATATCTTGTTGTTAAGAAACATCACCTGATCTCACTGTCTTTTTAAGGGATACTGATGTTCCTTAAATGAATGGTTATTTATATTTGATTTTCCAGTTTTACTAATACTGTATGTCTTTTGGTTTTATGATTTATTCACAACGCGGTTGCTATTGTTCATAATCTTTTCATCTTAAGGTATGGAATACAGAAATTCCCTAGAATATGAGCTATTTTCGACCCACTCTGCGAAAGAGTGGATCGAAGGTACGACAACATAGGCCCAAGAAGGTGTTCACCTTTGACAAATTTCTGCAGACTTGTTACATAATTAAGTACACTAGAGTGAAGTGTATTTGAAGGAGATTTATTACTTTTCTTTTCCTCTGAAATAAAATTTGTTACCTTTAATATTCTATTTCTGATGTAGTCAATTTCACATATTTTGTTCATTAAGGCATAGACCTTTTATTTGCTCACTTTTATTAGCAAATATTGATATCAAGCGGTATAGACTAGATTTTTCATGTTGAAGGTTCACGCTCCACTGGAAACAAACACATTTTTTAATTCACCTGATACCAAAACAAGATAATGACCGAGTATTTAAAATAAAAGCATAAACCGTAAAAAATAGGGACATAAATTTAGCATCTCATGACTTTTTTAGTTTCATGAAATTTCAATTTGCTATCTTAAGATATCGCAGTAATCAGAAAAAAGCCTGATACTATTCTGTCTATATCTGAGAGAAAGAAAAAAGAGGAGTTACTGGCTCAGTTATGTGGCAGAAGTCACCATGAAGCTATACAATACATGAACATTTCCACCACAAGTGTTACATAAATGTAGAATGACAAAAAAAATCCAAGAAAAATTAGTCATTTTTAGATTTCAGTCATTAATTAAGTCAGAGAGTTTATAAGCTATAATATTAATACTATTGTAGATCTACACTTAAGTGTCGTCTGATTACACGCACCGAGTTCTAGCTTTCGTGTTTTAGTTGGTTTTAATCCTGTCCAGTGCAGAGAGAAATATGTAAAGGCTCAGATATACTACTACGGCGGCTGAGTTCAAATCCCCTGAGATACAGAGGATTTGTGTTTGTATTTCTAAATTTACATGTACTGATGACTGCAGTGCTAGCATAATATACCCTATATTTGAAAAGCGGTCACAAGAACTGCTTTAGCACCGGCACCAGACTACTCGACCTGACGCACGTTCGCTCTTGTCGCTATCGCAGGCGAAAATTGAATATCAACGCGATATATTCCGCGTACGCTCGGTCCAACCGCAGGTTTACGTGCTTAATTTGTTCTATAAAATGATACGGGCGAATGGATCAAATCGAAATACCAAACATGTCGCCATAAATGACACACCTCATTGAGGGTTTCATGTAATATAAATTAAAACAGTAATACTACAAATGAAGTACAAACTAACGTATTTATGATAAAACTTTTTTTCAGTTCATTCTATCAAGAAGTTATTCTTTTTGAATTCTACTTTATATAACTATTTCTAATGATCTGTTTATGTATTTATATATTTATGTCTTATGTTATATCTTATTATTATTATCATTTTTATTTCTGGTGTTGTGTTCGTTGATTTTGTTGTTATAACATAAGAACAGATTTCCGAAGTAGCCTCAATACACTTTAAATTAATTCCTTAACACGTGACACTTTTCTTTATTTCTTAATATTTCCTTTGCATATTCACATGTTATAATATCGATATAGTCAACTTGTATAGCGATCTTCCTTCAAATCTATTCTGATATGTTTCTGTAGACTATAAGTTCAATAACGTAAAAATCAATACTTCAATTTTCAAGAAATGAATTTGGTTGAGCATTAGAAGAATCACTGGGGGTTTTTTTATGAAACGTAGCGAGAAAATATTGTTATCAGAATTAATAATAAGCAATACAACAGCATACTGAAACCATTGATTCTAAGTCATCTGAATGCAACAAAGCAAACAGTAATAGAAACATTTGAAATTCCAATTAAAGCCAAGGTCATTCACATTCTTATTGTTTCCTGTTTCAAATCTTTCTAGAGGGATTTTACCACGAATGAGAAAACACTTGCATATGCACAATAATCTAAAGATAAACTGATTGACTTGTATTGCACTGTAGACAAACTACTACAATCTGACTAGACCGCAAACAATTAATTATTCTATCTGTTGTGAGCCCTTGGCCTGAAAATGGACAAATAAAGTGCAAATAACTTTGTTCTTTCTATAAATTTCAATTTATTTAAAATAGAATAGCTTTTACTTTTTGGATAGAAATTAAAAACAATTCAATACCAAGTGATCTGATTAGTTGAATATTTCAAAGTGAAAATAAAAGTGATGCTACTTATAATAAATGGAAATTGAAAAAGGCCAAGGAAACAGTAAGCTGCAATTACCTAGAAATTAATTAGTGTAATTTTCTTTATGTCATTATAATTTTCAATTCGCCTAATTTTGACGCGGTACATAGAGAATACTCTTTCTGAAATTGATAAATTATAACATTTTCTTTATTTCCTTCCTAGGTGAAAACCTTTAACACACGTCTATTCACGGTATACAATTTGACACAAGGCTTCATTTGTCATTATATGTTGACCGTCCGCAACACAAAAGTATTAGGTGAATAATTTTAGGAACAATTCGACCATGTATTAATTAAGATGCGGACAACGCATAACAAGACAACTGTAAACCGTGTTTTATTCCCGAGCGTTTTATCTTCGCGAGGAGGATTGTCTTGAGAAAATAAAACGCCGCGAACACTATCATGCTCTACCGTACATGTACCGTGGAAGTTGGAAAATCCTCGTTGCCTCGGTGGGCAGTCCACGTCTGTCCTCCGTGGACACCACGGGAGGCCAGTTTTCTGTCCTCGTTAATGTTAATAATACAATTTGCCATCTACCTGTACTTGTCCTCTCGAGGTCAAAGCGGACAAGGTTTTCACACCTTTTACCTGTACGTGTCCTCTGGTGGACAAAACGAGTTTTTCACACCTTTTAATTAAAATTGTCCCACAGTGAATGTAAGGGACATTACATAGATGTGCCTGTATTTTACAAACCGTCAGACATAACGTGTTGTCATCTTGTCTTTAAAAATACGATCGTGAAACTTCCAGATTATTTTTATATATATTTTTGCTTCCGCTAAACCTCCTGAAAGACAGACGCAAATATTAATTACGGCCCCGATAACCTATTAACCGGCTGTTACTAGAGCGTAGTTTTGAAAATGAGTGAATACAACAATATTGCCGTGGAAATGGTGTCAGTTATTTTAAGATTTATTATTATTATTTTTATTTTTAATTTTTTTGTGACCATGTGTCGAATATCTTTCTTGCCGGTATTATGTTATGTTAATTAAAGAACATTAACGATAGTTTCACTTGTTCACAGCAGGTATCGGACATTTACGATTAACTTCTTTTTTTACCAAAATACTTGCTGTAAGTTCGGGTATCACATTTCAATGGACAGTCATTAATCAGCCGTCGTTTATTGCCGTTTGGTGCAATTAATTTATAACTAGGTAGGTCATTCAAGTGAGGGAATGTAGGAGTACAGCAGTGCCTGTTTACATGGGAATTTTTACATCGTTTAAGAAAATCCAGGGTCCGGCGCCATAAATTGAGAAAAAACTAAAGTCGCATTTTTTTGTTCAGCAATGAATTTTTAACTGGGATTTGGACATTTTTTAGTTTTATTCTATCCATAAATAGAATAAACCCATTCTGTATGACAATTCATTTGAATGTTTGATAATCAAGGACTTATAAACAAATTGTTTATAAGTCCTTGTGATAATGGAATAAATTAAACTGAAATAATTGAAATGATTTTCTCAGTTTATGGCGCCAGACTCGGTTGTTTTGCTAAAAATCAGAAAACACGATATTTTATTTAAGGAGTTTTTGATTAAAGAAAAAATAAATTGAAAAAAATCACAATGTTTTTAAATCACCCTTAGTTGAAAGCATCCAAGGTGTTCCCCTGTTGTGGAAAACGTCTAATCATTCATGTGTGAACCAACTTTTTTTTAATTGTGTGAAGACTGTTATACATGTACATACCAATGCATATACATGTATTCTATCGTTATATGTGGATGTGTATTAATACATTGTGTACTAGCATTACTATTTTATATTTGAAAATTAATTATTATCAGATTTCTTGTGAGTTATTACTCGCCCTCAACAGCAAAATCTAAGAATCATATCTGCGGCAAAGAGAGAAAACCCAAAACTGAATACCCCCCCCCCCCCCCTCGCCTTTCCTTCTTTCATTTGTACTTGTTGATAATGAATTGCACGATGTTTCAGTCAAATATCTTATTCGCCAATACAATGGGTGATTTCCCTATGGCAAGTCTAGGCATTGTGCTGTAAGCCTACAGGGCAATAAATTTAAGTGAAAGATCGATGCCACCTAACGACCGAGTTAAAGTAACGACACGTCACCCCCCCACCCCCCCTTTTCTCTCTCTCTGCACGAGATATCGTTTGCAAACGTATTTTAAACTTTTTCAATACAGCCAAAATATATATTTGTGTATGTATTATTGTACAACATGCAAGATTCAGTGTTCAGTCGGGTCATCATTTTTTATATATAATTGCATGATCGTATCCGATCGTATTGGGAAAGAATGTGTAACGAGACAAAACAATAAAAAAGGGGGGCTTTTCTTCTCTGTTTAGGTCAAACGGCACTTAGTCCAGGTAACCTTACGACTGGAGCACGCGTGTTGTGTGAAGTCTATTGTTTTACTTCACCCTAGTAGCGAATAAGGGTTTGAGTTACGACACTGATTAATACACGGAATTAGACGATCGCATACTATGAAATCATAAGATACATACGGCCCTAAATCTGGCAGGAGTATGTAAGAAGATAAGAAAATGAAAGGGTGGGGGTTCTGAAAGATACTTTTCTTTACTGTTTAGATAAGAAAACGACCGACACTCTAGTTTCCCTTGCGACTCAAGTGCGCATGCTTTGTTTTTTGTTCTGAGATTATAAATATTTTGAAAAGTTTGCTTGCACTTCACCAGGAAGAAAAAAAAATACATAAAAAAAGAAGAAAACAGACCAAAGAAAATAATAATGAATAAAATAGAATGAAGATCAATGTCCATATGTATAAATATCTACCAGAATTAATCAATCGTGTATTTCATCGTAATCGTACGTAATATTTCAAAATCTGAATATGTTTATCAGAGCAATCAATAATGAATATCATATCACATGTAATTATATGAATTTATTTGATTTTAAAGTCGGCTTTACTGTACTGAACCCACAAGTAGTAATTGCGCTCTTCAATTCGTATCGTTGCCTTATTTAATTAAGAGTCCGAAATAGGTATTACAAAGAAACTCGGCACACTCTCGGAATAATAAATCATTTTTTGTGTGCATGTCCTTGGTGAGTTTTGTCATACAGCTTTGTCAGATGTCTTCAGTTTTCTCTTTAAAATCACACTTATGCACGCATCTGTACAATGACCAATCAGCTTGTCTTTACCGATTTCATTCAAATACCATTAATGCACTATTACGACAAGTAGATATACGGGTATAAAGAACGTATATAACGTAGTTATACGTCCAGACAGGGACGTATATATCTAAAACATTATATACGTCCGTGCTCCAGGTGCGCACTGTATTTTCAATTTATATAAATAATACGTTCTTGTTTTAAAAATATTTAGAATAGCAGAATATTTTAAGATACATTTCAAACGTTCATTGTGTAATCAAGCAGAGGAGATTTAAAAAGATATTAAATGATTATTAATCAAGATATCTTTAAGTCTAATTTCGTTATTTTTCATGCTTCACTGAGCAAACACAATACGCATCATCATAAGGTCGTTTCCTTTTTAGCACTATCATACCCATTTACCGGGACATAATTGGTGTCCACGTTTGACCGTCTGACGGCGCGGACACAGGTAAATGACCACCTATATACGCGGTCAATATGGCCGATATACAGGGAAAGTGTCCATGCGTGTCCGCGGCTTTACACGCCCAAATCCAATGTCCACGGTACATGCACGGTAGAAGATTCAACACAAGTTAAAATGATATGTTTATTTGAACCATAAACCCATAAATGTCATAAATCATCTGTCATGAAATATGGTTAAAACTGACAGGAGATAAAACATTACAAATTATGTAGTTTTACACAGTTTAAAAACATGGCAATATTTCTAACCTTAGACGTTAATATCCCGGCACGGTACCATCCATTGCGGACGATTTCTATTGTTAGACGTGGACAAGTAAGCAATACCGATATCAATCTCGTTGGCAAACCAATCATGCATCAAAACAAATCATGTTTGTCGGCAATTAGTTTTCATAGTAGGTGTATACTTACCTTCGTGCATGATCCGTTTATCGCGAATGTAAAACGCAGCTAACGGGTCTAAGCAATCTAATTTGCGAAATTAAATCGTCGAGAATAAAAGACGGTTTACAATATACTTGAACGTTTTTGACAAACGACAGGTACTCATAAGTGCTTTTTGTTTGTTAGGTTTTTTGTGTATTTTTCTTTTTCTTTTGTGTGTGTAGGTGTGGGTGAGGGGGGAAGGGTTAGGGAGATAAGAGTTTTCGTGTATGATATCACTCCATAGCTTCACAATTTCATAACATTATTTTTATGCTTCTCAGTGTTGTGTTATAGAACACTTGAAATCGTCACTGAGGAAATTCTACGGTCGCTACTCTGATCTCAAAAGAGAATTTGAGGTCCCGTTTTGCATAATGACGTTCCGACGTGCGATTGAATAACAGGTCGACAAATGCCTATTATGACGACACATTCACCATTAAAGTACATTCGTATGTGCAGTTGGACCTTCAACGTATTTGACATGCTGATGGGTGTTTCGTGCAAACAGGAGGCGCTCACTATCCCTATGGTCTTACAATGGAGTGCTATATATTCCGGGGTTCACAACGGTTTGCATGGGGCTATTTCATATTTATCCTCCCCCGTTTGGACTTTGACATTGGATAAGTGATCGGTACTTCTTCGTTGTTTAATCTTTATCTCCTCTAACACATTTGATAGGTATTCAACATTAACAAAAAAGGGGATAGAAGATGGGTTTATTTAAAAAAGATCCTTACAAAGAAACGAACACCAATATGCATTTTGTCTTTTGAAATGAACTATGACGTGTTATAACAAGATATTTTGTACACTACTATCTGGAGATTCAGCATATCTCAAGTTAGTATGTTAATGAATTATCATGACTTATGCTTATTTGCAAAAGAGCGAAAACTTTTACCTTTTCAAGAATCATTTTATAAGCATAGACCATTGGTTAAAATCATCATAGTAGTTACCTCAACAATATACAAAGTTTCTATCGTGGGTCTGTTTCCTGGCGGTCGCAAAAAGAATGATACAGGATTTATAGTGATACATTGTATCTATATGAACGCGCACTCTCATGAATTGTTGATTTTTCCTACATATTCTGTCGATATCAATGTCAATTGAAATGTCAACTTATTAAAATATATCAACTACTTATCATACTGGCCATGTCACATCAAATGTCGAGTGGCTACAATGTTTATCTTATGTCGACTTGTCAGAAAATTATGTAACAACAAAAAATCTGAAACGTTGTAGGTAGCAGATATACACCAACAATAATTTTATGTCAGTTGGAACGTTAAAAACAATCACTGCAAAAAACCCCCCAAGTTTCCGCAACTCCGGAAACCTTGCGGAAACTGGGACATCAAGTTTCCGGAAGGTTTCCGCAATGGAAACCTGCGGAAACTTGCATGTGAAGTTTCCGCATGTTTCAGTTTTGCGGAAACTTGGTGGAAACTTTTGGCTTAAAGTTTCCGCAAGGCGGAAACTTAATGGAAACGTATATTCAAAACTTAACAACCTGATTTCTACAGAAAATGTATATCAAGATTCAACTTTTTTTTTCAATCAGTTCAATAATATGTGTATGGTCTTCTTAAAAATGCTAAGTGTACACTTAGACATCAAGTTTCCGGAAGGTTTCTGCAACGGAAACTTGCATAATTGAAACTTCTCACAAACACTTCTACAGGTTTCTGCAAGGCGAATACTTAATGGAAACTATAATATTCAAAACTTAACAACCTGAGTTCTACAGTCAATTAAGATTTAACTTTTATTTTTTAATCATTTCAATAATATGTGTATGTTCTTTTTACAAATGCTGAGAGAAGTGAAATGTCATAAAGCTTAATAATAAAGTTAAGCAGACTACAGATGACTGTCAATTTTTTATTAAATATATAGACATAAAGCTGATAGAAATTATACCTTTTAAAATTCTTTCTAAACCCAAAAGTCTACTATATGCATTGTGATTTTGTTTGTTCAAGTTAAATGAGATATATGATAATCTAGTTTTACTAGAGGTAGACTGGTTCATAACGATATATATAATCCTATGATATTTTGATAAAATCATTTCTCATATAATCTGAAAATTGTTATCTCATTTTCATGTAAAAGCTCTTTTCTGTATATTACTTAAACACTTAAATATCACATTCAGAATGTACTCCACTGTCTAAGTAAATAAATTAAGCAATTTCTCATTTAAAAGAAAATGGCAATTAACTGAGATGTATTGGATAAGTAATCATAATAAAAAAAAAAGACAAATCAATATATTGCTAGGAGCTAGAAATGCAATGTATAATTATACTTCACAACTTCTTCTTTAAATATCTTGACATTTCCTATAATTAGACTTTACATGGAATACAGTATATCTATTTCAAACTATATCTTTGTTTCAAATTCAAATATATTTATGTATCTTACTCTTAGATTTGGTACATGATGATACTAAATCAATCAAGTTAGACGAGCAACCTAATAGTAATATTGATAAAGATAACCAAGAACTTACACTAAACATAATATTGATTACAAAGTCATATACTTTATATGTCTCTGGTCAAAGGCCATTTTTGTAACTAGGTTTAGTATCAAAGCCATTAATTTATACAGGCCTAATTGATACATGTACTGTACTGTAGTGGTGCCAACAGACTACAGACAGAGAAAATTCAAACTGAACTTCAAAGTATGAGCAAACAAAATTTACCCATACATATTTCTACAAAAGTCAGAATAATGTGCATACTATTGTTTCACTAATGTTTAATACTTTTTAATAAAAATGTACTCCTAGTTCGTTCAACAGGCATCTCAATGTTTACACGTTCATCTCGACTCATTTTTATTTCGATCCAAGTCAAGTCACGGCAATACCTGGTAGAAAGTACTTACTGTATATTAAAAGCACATGGCTCTCGGCTCGTTGCCCCCCCTTCAATTATACCAATATATATATTGGTATAATTGAAGGGGGCAACGATCCGAAAGCCCTGTGATTAAAAGTATAACTATATATATATATATAAAACCCCCAAGAATATATATTATACATACATGTATATAGATATGAACAAGGGATTAGGGCGATAGGAAAGCGAGGCGGGAGCATTTTTCCCTACTTGCTCATTGATGGATGTATCGAACATCTACTGAAATAAATTATATACAAAATTCTCTGCACAATTTAAAAATAAAGATAAAATCTTTTATTGTAATGTTATTTATTACTTATTACTGAATATCAAGGACTTATAAACAAGTTGTTTATAAGTCCTTGTTAATATCAACTTCTAAAATTCTGTAACAGCATAATAACTCTACGGAGGCAGTGGCATTTACTGCTCAGAGAGAGAGAGAGAGAGAGAGAGAGAGAGAGAGAGAGAGAGAGAGAGAGAGAGAGAGAGAGAGAAAGCCTCGGAGAGAGAGATTTTGTTAATCCCATGTGAGAAAAGGCAAAAGAAATCAATCTCAGTTACTACTGAGACTAAACCTACCAAGATACAGTAAAAAATAGTGTACAGTTATGTAAAAGTATGAAGAACTTCAAAGAAAGCCTCAAGGGGGGGGGGGGGGTTGCACAATTGTATTGAACAATGGAGCGTGTTTTGCTAAATCAATTCCTTGGTAAAACTTTTGATCAATTAAGTTTTAAACATTGATGTGTGTGGAATTTGTAAAAATGTATCAGAAAAAAGAATTAATTTCATTTCCTGCATATTTAACAATTTGCAATTTGAGTAACTTCCTTAAGCTCCATCCTTGCGCCCATCTTTTCACACCTTTCTATCCGGTCTATTGTTCTCCAATAAACTTTACCGTTACCAGGTATATGTTATATGCATTGTGACATTACACAGTATATTCATATTATATACGTACATTTATACCATGCTGCTGAATATTGAATGACTAGGCTAACAGATCATTTCAAATATATGTAAAATTCGAAGCGAAGTCCCCGCGTATAGGCCTACAGGGGCACACGAAGTTGTTCAGTACTTTTTAGCCGAGAATGGGGAAACGGGGGAAATGTTTGTGTGGGGTTTTTTTTTCCATATGCTATTAATTAATAAAGTCCTGCGCCGGCATAAGAATAGCCAAGGACTTATATATCTACACATATAAGTCCTTGGAATAGCATGTGAGATTTTGAAACCAAAATTTTGTTTCTAAATCCTTGCCAGAGTCGTATCAAGATAATCCGTGAAGAGGGAAAATAAATATCAAAACTGTGTAAAGTGTGCCAGTGGCGGACCCAGAGGCATGTGTGACAAGGATGTAGACTTCCATCCAAGCCTGGAGTGCGGGAGTGGCCGGTCCCGCTCGAGCCGGCATAGGGGGTCCGGGCCGGTTACCCCGGGGAATCATTGGCACGTACGGTACGCGTGACAATTTGGCATTTCTTAGTTTATTATAATCTCCATGATCTGCCCTCTCTTAAAGAAATCTTTCTGAGTTCACAAAAAGATGTCTGTGTAAAAACATTTGAAATGATCGATGGAAAGCCAATGAACTGACACTGTATGGATTTTGATGTGGCAGGGACGTGCGTTATATACGTCCCTGGATGTGGTTAAAGATAATTTTGTTGTAATGGGCCGGATTTTCTTTAATATAAATCAAAGACTTATAAGCAAGTTGTTTATAAGTCGTTGTATAAATCAAACCAAACACGGATCTGAACCAATAAAATCCCGCTCCCCCTTTATTTTATTAATCAGAGGAAATGCAGACGAAAAAATGATATAATTGTATTTTATTCTGCATTGATTCCCGCGACTATCCTGAGACAACTCTCACAAAGATCGTTATTATAGTAATCTTAAAATTAGAATATAAATTTATGGATTTTTTAAAAAAATATTTAAATTGACCAATCAGAATGCTCAAAACATACAGCTCTCCCGCGGATCGAAATCAAAACAAACATGACAGAAGCTCTCGAGAAGAAGGTTTTTTTCCCAATCATCTAGAAGTCCTTTACAGAAGATCTGTATTTAAAGTTAAATACGCAAGGTATGTATATCCAAATTCATAATCTATTCATCAACTAGTTTACAGTCCATTGATTTTTAATTCATGTTCGAGTGATCCCGATCTGACGCGTACATGCATATATGATGATGATGCAGTAGCCAGTACAGTAAGTGTACATACAGCTACAGCGTGATTTCATTGATAAAGACATGAAATGTTGCATGTATGTACGAAACAGTTGATGTTTAACTTGAAATGTTATATCTTACCCTATAGGATTTATCAATTAAAAAATAAAGTATAAGGGAAAGGGGGGGGGTGTTAAATTAAGGTTAATTACTTCATTCATCACTTCATGTGCTGAAATTCTATCCATCGATATGCAGATGTATATACTGTGTGCATAAACGTAATGTAGTATTTTTGATATAAAAATGTTGATATATGTAATGATGTACTCTTCTAATGGCAAATGGAAGGGGTGCCCCTTCTTTTTTCAGGCAGTGACCCTAAAAAGCAACATTTGCCTTTCACTGTCAAGGGACCTCTTGAAGTTGAATCAATAAATGGATATTGTATTGATCATTATTATCATTGATTTTTTAAAAAGGAGTATCAGTATTTTTTGATAATCATGTTAAATGCTACATGTATATATAAAAAATCAACATTAAATAAAGTATTGAATTAAATTGATTAATATTCAGATCAAGAATTAGCTTTTCCCCCAAAAAAAACTCTTTATAAAGCTGCTATTTTTATCCTTAGAGACCAAGCGTGCTTGATAGCTAGCCCCTATCACCATTATTATATTAAATATATACTAAAAATAGGGGCTACTGATTATGCTTGGAAGTCTACTAATAAACGTACTATAATTCTTTTAGCACAATTCATAATTAAGCCTTAGTGTGAGTATATAGTAATTATGATTTATTAAATTTTATTGCTGTCAGAATGAATTGTTGCTCAATTGCAGATGCAGAAAAAATCTCAGAAAATCACAATATATAAGATGATCTTGTAAAGAAGAAATAGAGGAAGAAATCAAATTCAGCATGTGAAATGCAGAGATGCAAAGAAAAGTAAGATGGGAGGTTAGAGACTTTTACATTGTTTCAAGTACTATTATCTAATTTTAAGTAGTGATTGAGGGTTTGATTATCATACTTCTCTATCCCACTGTTAACATTAGCACATTAGGGCCTTTTTGGGTGAGTGGTCTAAAATAAAGCTATATGTATGTGATGGAAATACATGTAATTCACATAGCCTCCCATTCACTTACGTTACAGGTCGTAGATGCAAGCTTGACCTTGTGCCCCTCTCTGTATAATATACTAAAACATATGCTAATAGCATATTATACACAGAGGGGACACGGGGTTATTGCTTCTATGACCTGTGACTTCAGTCAGTTCTGGGTTTGAATCCCTCGGTCCTTCTCTCCTTGTCAATATATACCAAGGGAAGTTAATTAAGGTCTTTGTTTATTAAACGATAAACAAAATATTTATTGTACTGTAGTTTTGTTTGCTTGATTCTTCAGTCTTCTTTAATTTACACAGAAATTTAGACATATGCAACAAACCTATGTGAAGCAGTGAGGGATCACATAACATGACATGAAACATATGACACCGAATAGCTACCTGTGGGATTTGAACTTGAGACATTTCAATCTAATAGCTAAGCTCCCAACAAATTGAACTAAGCTGAATCATATATTAAACTGACATATGTGGAACTACAAACAATATAAAAAATATGCATACATTGTGTACATGTATTTATACAGTATGATTTTGCTTATACATATACAAGTACTAGAATTAATTTTCACTAATGATATGGTAATATGCTACTTAGTTTATTTGATATTCATATATAATATAGTAGAAAGCTAAAAGGGTAGAGGGAGGAAGAAAAATGTGATAAAATGTCATAGATTATAAATGATCTTGAATGAATTTTCATTTCATACGGTATTTATGAAGCGAGTTGTTTGTTTTATATCCCCGACCTTGGCGGGGAGATATAATATACACAACGAGTTTCATTAATACCGTATGAAATGAAAATTCATTTCAGATTCTTTTTATCACATGTTTACACTCAGTTTAAATGTGTTTATTTCATAAACACAGCCTTGTCAAAATTCTTATCCACGCTATGACGTAAGCTGTGTCATAAATTAATTTATGACATAGCGATATTTCACTGCATAAACAGCAAACATGTGATAAATATATATGTATATTGTTTTAGTAAGAAGTTGCAGAGTTATTTCTTATCATCAATGTAGCTTTTTTAAGTAAAGCCAGCATGTGTAAGATTATTTTTTCCCATTATACATCTATCAATTAACGATTCACTTTCTCTTATATTTTCTTTATTTAGGCCCTGCTTCATAAGTGAGTGCCCTATACTGTAGTAATCACTTTGTCTGTCCGTCTGTCAACTAAACTTAAACATTGGCCTCATCTCTTACGCTGTCACAGGTAGAGCTTTCATATTTTGCACGTATGTTCCTTATAACAAGACCTTTCAGTTGGTACCAAGATTTTTTATCATGTGGCTTTGACATCGACCTTTGACCTGCATTTGAAAAACTTTAACATTGACCATAACTGTGGAACCGTAAGAAGTAGGGCTTTCATATTTGGCATGCGTGTTCCTTATGAAAAGACATTTCTTTTGATATTACGGGGCCTTGACATTGACCTTTGACCTGCATTTGAAAAACTTTAACACTGACTGTAACTATTGAATTATTAGAAGTAGGGCTTTAGTATTTAGCATCTGTGTTCCTTGTGACAAGACCTTTCCATTGATACAAAATTATAGTCAAGGTCATGGCGACAGGCATCCATTTGGCCCCTAATGACTGTCAGTTTTCTACTAAATTTAGTAAAAGTATTTGTCCTTGTTATGCACGATTGCTAGTACTGTTATATTTTGCCACTGGAATCTATTTAGATTTGTTGGCATTTGAGGTAGATCTATGCATGGCATGCATGGAATTAAAAAATAAAATGGTAACTTTTGGTGTATTGTTTAGGGAAGCTTATTCAGAATTGTTCTGTTAAAGCACTTAATTATATGGACATGTAGTTCCAAGTTAAATTTCTGATTTAGTCTCTTATGTACATGTATGTGTAGTTTTTAATTTACATCTCTTGTTTCAGAAGCAGGATTAAGATGACAGAAGATCAGTGACAGAATATCAATGAGAGGACATTAAAGAATGCAATTCTCAATGTACACAACGTCACAAAGTTTCAAATTCTTACAGGAACACATATTTGTGAAAATTCAGATAGTTTGATTACAAGGACAGAACATTGATTTCATTCATTTGATCTGGTTTTGTTTAATCTTGAAGTGGCGAAATGAAACGCTGTAAACATTTTCAAAACACAGGAATTTAAAAAGCTTTGTTTGTCAGTTACTTTGTGAATGTTGTATGTGCAAGTTTGAACATATACTGCATACTATTAAACAATTGTGAATTATTATTGTATTTCTTTTGTTTGTGTATTTTTTTTTTGTCTCTGAAAATGTAATGGCCTATACAGTAGATATATTAGATTTCAAGATACAAAATTAGCTGTCAGTTTTTATTGAATTGCAAGAGGTTGATTTCTACCATTACTTCCGGGGAAACAACATCTCTTGGCATCTTTACTACATAATTAGACATTACAGAAAAAATTGAATTTTCCAGTTTATATGGAGGATATGTTCTGAGTTCAGCTGGTTTCATTTATGTACATTTCCTTAAATGTCCCGGTTTCCGCCAGTTTCCGATGGCGGAAACTTGCTGGAAATGTCCCAGTTACTGCAGGTTTCCGCAAGGTTTCAGTTGCGGAAACACCAAGTGCGAAAACCTTGCGGAAACCTGCAGTAACTGGGACATTTCCAGCAAATTTCCGCCACCTGAAACCTGGCGGAAACTTCATGTTTCCGCAGGGTTTCCACCAGGTTTCCGCAAACGGAAACTTGGGTTTTCTGCAGTGAATTTATTCTAATGTGGTCGTGCCAAAATCTCATGACTTTGAAATACGGGTTTCATACAGTGTGTTTTAAACAAGGTGCCACTTGCATATAACACTTCCTTGGATTTTTGCCATTTTTAATTTTTACAATAGACAGTTTTAAAAACCAATATCCACAAAAACCTTAAGGCACACCATCGACAGCATAGCCTGTATAACTGTAACTAATGTTACTGTAACTGTGCTACTAATTTATTGAAGAATATTTATGCAAATCCGGCCTCGAATTTCATACATCCAAGAGGGCAATGGTACTTGCATGTCCAATATGACAATCAATCGTTGTTGCAAATAATAAATGGGAATCTATTGATGATATACAACGCCAAATAACAAGCACAATTTTGTGTAAATATGCAGTAACTTTAAATTCATTCCATGACGTCATCGAATTGTTGTCTACTAAAAACTGTATAGCTAATTCAGTGAAGATTAATTATACACTTGTCATAAATATACAGATGGGTGCAGTCCTAACATAACATTCACGTTAACGCGAAAAGCGGTCACGAGGACTGCTTTAGCACACGTGCTAGGACTGCTCGACCGGACACGCGTGCGCTCCTTGCGTTAACGCGGGAGGAAATTCGCGTTAACGCGATTTATTCCCGCGTGCGCTCAGTCCAGTCGCGCGTTCACATGATTACATTTGTAATTCTCTTTACAGTGGTACAGATGGAGGAAATAAAAGGAATCTAACTAAATTACGACAAATGTCGCCATATATACGTGCATTAAATGTGATGTTAAAATGACACCGCGCATTAAGGGTTTCATATGTAATATAATAATGGAAATCACCGCGTAGACATGTACTCAGGTATTTATGAAAAACTTCGTCAATTTATACTATAAAGACTCTAGGAAAATTACATTCCAATTCTATTTTATTTATTTATTTTTAATTAATAAAATTATGTATTTATTTCTTATTTGTTTATTTATTTATAATTTACTTATGTATTTATTCTTATTTATGTATTTACAATTGGTTTTTTTTTATTTAGCTATTTTTCATGATATATGAATACCATGATTATCATCATTATTATTCTTTTCATTAATTCAATTATTATTATTATTATTATTATTATTATTATTATTATTATTATTATTATCCTAAAATAAGAATAAATGTCGCTATATTCAATGTTCGGAAATTGTATTCAATATTTTAAAAATTCATCCCTTTACTCGTAAGCGTTTTATTTAATTCTAAATATTTCCCTACATGCACACAGTAATATGTTTTTATATTTAAATATACAATGTATATATCGATTCTCATTTAAATCCTTCTCTATATAAGCTGTAAGCAAGCTGTCAGCCACGTTCACGCGGCAGTCCAGCGCGTTATACTTGATGATGATGTATACAAAAAGTAAATGAGATTAGTGAAATTTGAGACCCTTAACCTGAGAACACATACTATCTTAAATACGAAAATCCTATATGACAAGCAAACTTAAGTCTCTTAATGGGATCCTCCTCATATAACTAATTCTGGTAGAATATCGATTGAAATAGAAATACTGATTTCACTTTTAATTGGTTATTTTCTTCCTTTGTATAAAGTGAATTTTCCACAGGGTGTATTTTCAATACAACCTCAGAGAAATTCACACTATTGAAATATGAAAACATAGTTTTATAGAAATTAGTTTGAGATCGTAAGTCTTGGTAAAAATATGCATGATGTTTAACCGCATTGTGCACATTCAAAGTTTGCTTACATTTAGAAAATGGTAAGTGGCATTGAGACAAATCATTAATCACAGCTAACAATAGAAGTACATCCTAGGAAAACAATGTAGCTTTTGCATTTGAAGTACCTGTCTGTACATATATTTCATTAGTGATTAAAGAAGTCATAAGGTTAATTGTATTTATTCTCTCTTAATTTGTGTCCAAAATTAATTTCTCTGTAGTAAAGTGATATAAATTCTATATATTTTCTATTAGACAATGCTTGGCAGTTTTAATGGGTATGAAATACTAATATTTTAAATCAGATACCTTTTTTAATCAAAGGAAGGAAGAAGTAAACGAATCAGCAGACCATTTTTAAGTATATTTAATAATCACGTTTCCATGGGAGAAAATGAATAAATTACCTATTACACTCACGTTTGAAATACATCATAAACAGCAAAGCAAGCCCAATTAATACTGCAATTACTATCGGTATAATTATTGCTGATAAAGGGATATTCTTCAACGGACTGGCTGTTGTTGTAGAAATATCTCTATAATGAAACGAATATTTCGTTGACTTCTGATATATAGACTGAAAATTCTTTGAGAATTTTTATCATAAGTAGAAAAATTTCGTAACTTTCTCATGTTGATTCCTTGGGTATATATTTTGCTTAACACTTCTCTAATGTAACAACATGTTAATCATAATTAGATTTCGATATTGGATTGACTAGTAACATTTAATTTTGTACTGTTCAGTAATGCTTAATTGCATTCTAAGCTCATTAGTCGATTAACTTCCAGATTATTTCACCCATATGGGGACGATTACAAATCATAAGTTTATTAATATTTTAAGAGGGCAAATTGAAACATAATGATAGAGCAGCTTGATTTGTATATATTGTTTACGAGACAATTAATTTTACTAAACCATATATAAGTTAAACAAGTAAATCACACATGCAATTAAATCGTATTGAAAAAGTCTACGTAATAGTTAGTAGACATGAATATAGGGTGCAATCTGGAGGAGGTTCTTCATTTTAAATATATAATATGTACAGATTCCACTTCATCACAGCATTTGTGATAATGTATTTGCCTTGATTTAAATATTGGTTTTATTCAAAATAGTTTGGTTTTACTTTTCCTTTGCCGTGTACTTTACAATAATTGTTGAGTATAATTCAGGATAAGAGTTTAAAAAAAGGAAGAAAGGAAAGTTACTGACTCAGACGTATGTAGACGTCTCCACTGAAATATATACAGTATTTAGTGTAATGATACAAAAAAAAAAAAGACAAATCAATCGTTCTTAGTATACACAACGGATTCTGTGTTAGGACAGACTTTGTGTGTTACAGACTATGTGTGTTTTGTTTGTTATTTAGGGAGGTCTTTACTTCCCACGTTACTTTGGGTGGAGTCTGTTATCACCCTAGATATCATATAAACTCATATTTTATTTACCTAATCATAGAGGATTCCGTTGTTCGACAGGCGCTGTCTGTTGATAAAAAAGTAAGAAAGCTAAAAGGATTTAATTTTATTATCCAACGAACAAATGCGCAAGTTGAAATATAATCCATAGGAATGGGATTTTTTTTTATTAAGACACACCTAAGAAATTCCGCGTAATAAATTTGATATTGTAAGAAAAAGAATTTATGTTCATATTCAATAATCTACAGGAGTTACAGTCTAGGATAAAATTGTATTTCTGTATGATTTCTGTTTGATTATTGCATTACGCTTATAAAGCAATGCTTAATTAATAATTCAAACAGACCCATTGTGGTTATTAAGATTTTTCATATGCATTAGCGTTCTTGGTTTTAAATCTTATTAAAAATCAGGACATGAATACAACAAGTGATTTGCTCATATTCGGTCCGAGTTCCGTATCGTACCAACTTATCTATGCCGGATATTTGCTAGCAGAATCACTAAGCAAGGATACGATCCTCTAGGATAATTGATAATTATGATAAAATTTTACATTATAAATACGATTTTGATGCTGGATTTGTGAAACGTTAAAATTAACATCACGAAATGAAATACTTACAAAGAGGTGATTCATTTGAAAAGAAAGGGGAATCAGGGCACACGCCGACACTTGGTTCACACAGTTTGACTCCAATGTAGCCGATATTGATGTTGTATTTTGGACAGTATCCTAGTAAAGAAAGTAAAGGTACAACCTCTTCTTATGGAGATCTAATTGTTTATTTTATCAGATGACTATCGTGTATACGGTATAGAATTAGGCATGGATTTACTGTTGACAAATTATCAGTTTATTAATGTATATAAGTAGCATTCCTTTTAATCAATATCTCCTTACAGGATATCATTCACTTACCACTTTCAATCCATATTGGCTGCTCACATAGATCTCTTAAATCCCCATGTTGGTCCAGGATGCAGTGATATTTCAATTCTCCTTTACAGCCAAGTTCTTGAGATCGCCGTTTCAATGACAATGTTGTCAAAGGACACGATTGAATAACTCTGCTCGCCATAGTTAATACTTTACCAGTTCTATTAATATAAACGAGGAAAGTAAGTTTCTTATGTCCTAAATTCATATATACACAGTGGCATACAGATAATGTTTAGGCGAACACAGAGATGTAGGGCCAATATATATTTTTGCCGTACTATATTCCTCAACAAAGTAAAGAGAAAAAAGCAAAATGTCAAATTTTAAGACTACAAAGAGAGTTATACCGAGATATATAGAGAATCATCATTCTTACATTTGAACTAGGTGTTTATAACATTCATGCTTTTTAATTTGTCGGAATTTCATGAAGTGTAAATTTTGGTTTGAACATTAAATTCACATTTTCCGCTCAAGATAAACATATCGTTTTATTAAAGGAATGTCTGTATCACACATTCACGCATAACAGTCCTGGTTGGTTACGGATGACGCCGTCTTTGAGTTAATACAGTGTGGGAACGGTCCAAAAAGGGTTGGTAAGTTTTAAGAATTTCGCGTTTATGATCGGGAAAAAGAACGGATTCATACCGTCAGTTAAGGGCTGGTACGGACTCTTAGGGAATGGAACATAATGCCGTAGTTCAAATACAAGGTTTTGCTACCGTTGGCTACGACTAAGGACGGGTAATTACGAATGCCTGTAAAAAAGGTAGGTGTGGATTAGCACGCAGTAAGTTTTTGACATATCATGATCAATTGGCAATATAAACATTATAGAACTTATAAAATTCTGTGTTGGTCAGTTCATGACGATTTGTGTGGAAGTGATCATTTTCCACTTATATTAAAAAGTAATATTGCATCAAGTAATACATGTATTCCACGTTAGAAGCTAAATAATGCTGACTGGAGTCAATTCCAATCTGATTGTCATACAAATCTAAATCAAGTAAATCATTTGAGTAAAACTGATCCTATTCCTTCGTTTACAAATACACTTGTTCAGATTTGTGAAAAGAATATTCCTAAAACCTCTACCTTTCAAAAAAAGAAAAATAATCCTTGGTTTGATGATACTTGCAAAAGTGTTATCAGAGATCGTAAAAAGACTGAAATAGTATTCAAAAGGCATCCTATTACTTCTAATTTAAATAAAGTTCGCCAGTGTAGAGCTGCTGCCAGGCGCACAATTAATCATAGCAAACGTTTATCATGGAGAAATTACGTCTCCAAAGTCAATACTCGCATGCCTACTAATAAGGTATGGAAGATGATAAATAAGATTAAAGGCAAAATACTGTTAAACGTCTTGTTCACAATTCTGATGTTTTAACATTTAAACACGATATTGCTAATTGTATAGGGGAGACCTTTTCGAAAAACTCATCTTCTGATAACTGTCGTCCTCAGTTTCGTCGTATTAAACAAAAATCCGAAAAAATAAAATTGAAGTTTGAATCACATAATCAAGAAGACTATAATGAGCCTTTTTCGATCGAAGAATTAGATTATTCACTACAGTGCTCTAGTGATACTGTAGCTGGTCCAGATGAAGTACATTATCAAATTTTAAAACATCTTCCATTGGAATCTTTACATATTCTACTAAATATATTTAATTACAAATGGTTGAATGGCGAATTTTCAGAATCGTGGAGAGAATCTATTGTTATACCCATTCCTAAGCCTGGAAAGGATCATACTGATCCTATTAATTATAGGCCGATATCTTTAACGAGCTGTATATGTAAAAGTTTAGAACGTATGATTAATGAGTGTCTTGTCTGGTTCCTGGAACACAACAATCTTCTCACTGATATTCAGTGTGGTTTCAGGAAGCAGAGAAGTACCACTGATCATCTTGTGCGCCTTGAAACATATATTCGTGATGCTTTCATAAATAAACAACATGTAGTTTCTATCGTTTTCGATCTGGAAAAGGCGTACCCGGAAATATGGTATTTTAAAGGATTTATATGATACGGGTTTAAGAGGCAGTTTGCCTATTTTTATTTCAAATTTTCTAAAAGATAGACGTTTTAATATTCGACTGGGTTACCATGTTTCTGATTCTTTTGAACAGGAGATGGGCGTTCGGCAAGGAAGTATACTATCTGTTACTCTTTCTAGTATTAAAATAAATAGTTTGGCACAGGTGTTGAAAAAAGATATCGATGGTTCTCTCTATGTTGATGACTTCTTGATATGTTGTCGTGGTTTAAATATGAATATGATAGGACGGAAACATCAGTTGTGTTTAAATAATATATTTCAGTGGTCTATTGAAAATGGTTTCAAATTTTCGAAAAATAAAAATTCTTGTGTGCATTTCTGCCAAAACAGACGAATGCACAATGACCCTGAACTTTTTATGGATGGTAATAGAATAAATGTTGTAAATGAAGTTAAATTTCTTTGTGTAATATTTGATAAACGACTGTCTTTTATACCGCATATAAAGTCATTAAAAGTAAAGTGCTTAAAAAGCCTTAGATATATTAAAAGTTTTATCTAGTGCAGAGTGGGGTGTTGAAAGTACAATCTTACATCAGCTTTATCGATCGTTGGTTCGACCAAAGCTGGACTATGATTGTATTGTTTATGGTTCGGCTAGAAAGTGTTATTTACAGCTTCTGGACACCATACATCACCAGGGCCTGAGATTAAGTCTTGGTGCTTTCAGGACCTCACCTGTACAAAGTTTATATTCGGAAGCAAATGAACCATCTTTGAATCAAAGAAGACTTAAATTAGTATTACAATATATTATAAAATTGCATGCGAACTCATCGAATCCTGCATTTAAGTGTGTCTTTAAGCCGGAATACGAAATTCAATATGATGGTAAACCGAATAGCATTAAAAAGATAGGCTTACGTGTTAGACCACTTATCGAAGAGGCTGGCATCGTGCTATCTGATATAGCTAAATATGAAGTATCTTCTTCGCCACCATGGTTGATGAAGAAACCCACAGTCATACTTAAATTATCAGATCATAAGAAATATGACACTAATTCTCTTCAGTATCAACAAATGTTTTCTGAGATCGCTTCTTTGTATTCCGATTATAAATCATATTATACAGACGGTTCTAAGGATGAGGATAGAGTTGCAGCTGCTGCAGTAACCGATAAGACTTTTCTTTATCTATCCGTTTACCAAATAATAGTTCTATATTTACAGCCGAATCTAAAGCTATACTTTTAGCCCTTACTGACATTGAAAGAAATAAATATTCTTTCAAAAGTTCTGGAATTTTTGAAAGAGGTTAATTTGTTTAATAAAATTTAATGTATTGGGATATATTTTAAATGTGTATACATGTATATTTTAGCAATATCATTTAAGTGTAGATACGATATACAATGAGAGCTGGTCTTTCCTAGATATTTTAAGTGTTCTTTTTTAATCTGACTTGATTTATGTAACTTGTAATCGTCGCCATATGGGTGAAATATTCCCGATGGACGGAAAACAATAATATATGTTTTTGTACAAATTCCGACAACGTCCGACCACAGGTATTTGAATCTCTGTAAGTCCACAACAAACATCTATTATGCCCCTACAGGGAAAAAAGAAAGGTATACAACGATTTTTGAAGAAAAAATATCACCGATTCAGACAATCTTTTCGGCCATTAAAAAAGAAATTTTGCACAATTTCACAGTGCCACATAGCTCGACATCGGAACTTATACAATGCATTTGTCAGTCCATGTCCATTACCTCCTATTTCAAGAGCGATTTATCCGCGTCTCTTTAACGAACTTGTTGAAGACTCCATGTCCGAATTCGACCTTCACCTTCGGAAGTCTCCGCACAGAATAACGTGTAAAACTCAAATTATATATTCATCGGCAATTTCTGTCTGAAACTATATTGGGATGAATAAAACAAATTTTTCTGTGTTTTTTTATAGCTCTATGGTGACTTCTGCCACATAACTGAGCCAGTAACTCCTCTTTTTTCTTTAATTTTTGCTTGCAATCATTATTTGCATTGACATGTACCAACAAGTACGATAACTCTACTTTCATATTTCTGTTATGACGTGTTTTATGACGTGTTTATCAGAGGTAAATTCAAAATTGAAAACCAGAAACAAATACCTGTGATCAGAAAATTAATTACAGCACACAGTCTGTTAGAAAAGAGCAGAATGGCAGCATTTTGGGATGCATGTGCATGGTAATATCGATGCCCAATGGCAAATTTCTCACTTCTTAAAAAAATATATCATACTGCACATACAGTAATAGATGTATACAGACCTACAGGGCATCCATTATCTCATTGGTTTCTGAGGGGTTAGGCGTGAAGAAAATTAAGAATATGAAATATGGTTTTCATTCACATAAAAGGAAATATTGTTGCTATAAAACCCCCCAGCTTCAAAATATTTGCACCCTCCCCCCAAATATAAAATTGTTGTTACACGGTTGGATTTATTCAGGGGATGTGGATGGCATCCCCTCCTTAGCAGTGACACTAAATTCTACCAAAAAGGCTGTAATGTGGAAAATGTTCAGCAGAACTTGGCCTTTGACACCTAACCCTCCCCCAAAGTACAAACTTTGTGACAGTGTTTTTTTCTGATTTTATCTTGTTTTCTTGTATATTAAAGAAATAATAAAATATAATATTATATCTGGTTTTCTTGTATATAAAAAAATTTAATTTTTTCCTGTGTTGGTGTATGAATTTTCAAGGCTCAAAAATACCCTTTCCAAAACAATACACCCTGTCCCACATTTTAAGATAGCATTAAAGGCGTAAAAAAAATGTAAGTTTCCTGTCATATGCATTCGGTTTTGCGTCAGTGATTATGGGGGAAAATTGGCAAATTTATCAGAAAATGTAATAAAATTTACAAAAAGGTCTTTCTTGTCGTTAACTGTTTCAAAATTAATAGTGTGCAAGAACTTAATATATATAAGGTTTTCAGAGATATTATGTTGCAAGTTTCACAAATTCTATATAAGAGGGTGGGATGGGGTAAATACGTGCACACATAGTGAGGGAATGCACAATTTTGTAGAGTCCTTGTTTTTCTTTATTTTTTTGAACATCTGCAGTGTTAGTTATGAAAAAAAGTTGATGAAACAAACTTCAAGTTTCAATATTTTATGATTTTTTCTTTTTTCCCCGTCCTTTGCATTTGGACTTCACGCCTTTCCCCTCAGCACATAATGAACACATCCATTTCGATGATTTTCTCTTTAAAAATATCTCATTTCCCACAATGCTTTCACATTTGTAGTGATACCACTTGTCACAGATATCACACTGGATACTTTCCTCCTCCACACTCTTTGGTTCCCAGACACACAAATCTTTACAGACAGTTAAAAGATTCTTCATTTTCAGATGAAACTGATGGTCCTGGAACTGCTTTCTTCGACTGCCTTTCCGATAAAGCCTGAACCTTACTTCTTAGTGCCTGTTTCTTCTTTCTGGGTATTGATTCCTTGAAGAAGTGAAGTCCTTCAGAAAAAGAAATCCGTATGAAATACTCACAAACTAATTCAGAAATGTGAAGAAATATTTCCTTCCTCATCACATTCTGAGTCAAATAAAGCTGTCCACTCCTTGCGAATGTCTGTGAATACAATACTTCGAATCCGTAGATGCAATCTTTCAAGGAATAGATGAAAGTAACTTGAAGTAAGGTTTGCCTGGATCAGTTTGTGCAAATTTACAAAGAAATTAAAAACTTTGTCATTTACATGCCGAAGTCCTTTAGTAGGTAACTGTTTGAAGTCAACTTCTTCAAACATTTCAAAACAGACTGAAAGCTTTTTGCTTTCCTCTTCATTTGTTAGCAAAATGTTTATAAGTCTATGTTGCAGGTATAATGTTTGTTTCTGATTTTTACGCCTCTGACTTTTGGCATCTAGCTTCTTCAAAACCTGGAGTTTCAACATATGGAAATATTGTGGATACATGCCCCTGCAAGATATGGTATCTTGGACAATAATGCAGGTGTCATTTCAACAGGGATCACATGTTTTCTTTTAAATTGCTCCTCCACAATCCTTCCTTTCCGCTGCATAAGGTCTCTGTCTATGATCCAAAACATCAATTTAGAGGAAAGTGTCTGTTGTTTTCTTGACCCTTGCAAAGGTGTCCATTTGGAATTATGGTCGTCACTAGTCAAATATGAATTCATATTTTATAGAAGGAATTGAAATCTTCACTAGATGATCACCATCACTATAATCCACACCTCCAGTATTATCACCACCTCCTCCTGCATTGTCACCATCACCTCCTCCACCATTGTCACTACCATCACCTGCTCTTCCTTCACCTTCTTCATCACTTTCATCTTTATCGTTTGAACAGCAGCTTAAATCTGGTTGTGGTTCGACACTTCCTTATGCACGACATAAACTTTATCCGGATGTTTCGTTTTGGCCCCTTTGCTGTCAAATGATACAAAGAAACTACTCTACCAACAGCAACTCCCAACTGGCCTGGTTGAAAAATAGAATAGCAGTCTGTTTCTAGATATTCCAGTGTCATTCATTATGACCTGTGTATGGTCAAAGCATATGCTAACTTCGATAGGTACTGACTCCGAGAGGCAATGAGTGTTTATCTTTTTGGATCATAAATTCAAAGCTGACTCGTGGTATGGAGTATATTTTCCCCTGAAAGTTGACCACAGGACCTTTCTCTGGTGAAGCTGAGATTACTCCCTGCATACCATTAACAATACCTGGCAAGTTTCTGGTGGCAATGACAGGGGCTCCTATATTCAATACTAGTTTTCGGGGGGCTCCAACCTTCGCTAAATGATACTTTTCCCATAAAATTTAAAAAAAGTTATACTGTCTGAATATGTACAGATTCTTGCTAAAACACTTATTATTAAACCCCAAAAACAAAGTAAGACGGAGAGTGTTTACTGGAATCACAATGTCCGTCTGCTGTCTGTACTAGATGAAGGGTCCCGTTTGACCTTTGTTACCACGTGGGTTATATGTCCCATTAACACAGCTCCAATTATTATTGTCATTTCATGTACACAGTACTAAACTCATGCAGATAGAAACTTTAATCTTTTTGTCGCATATGAGATCATTTTGTCCGTCGTATTGTACTTGCACAGACTGAGGATAAACATATATAGAATGGCATTATAATTATAATATTTTATAATTATTATTAGTACGTATATACGATATAACCCCTCCCCATCTCCTTCTTTATGCATCTTTGGATTCCAAAGATGCATAAAACTCCATATAAGCATCGATTTATAGCTGGATCTTCCAAGTGTTCCACCAAGCCTCTTTCCATGTTACTCGCCAAAATTCTAACAGAAATCAAATATCGTCTTTAGAAATACTGCTCTACTGCTTACTCGAGAAGAGGAATCAATCAGATGTGGATCCTAAAAAAGTTCCAGTGAACTTCTAGAGCACTTAAAATCTCCTATTTTCAGTAATGTCACTATCATCAAGTCTTTTGACTTTTCAACCATTCCTCATCAAAATCTAAAGAACATAATATCAATAATTATTCAAAACGCCTTCTTTAACAAAAAAAAAAAAAAAAAAAAAAAAAAAAAAAGGAATTCGCAGATAGAAATATCTCGTTTTAGGCCACAACGACACATATTTTGTAAAGGAACAGTCTGATTCCAGCAGCAAGTATACAGGAAAAGAGATTTTGCAAATGTTAGAATTTCTTATAGATAATATTTTTGTGATATTTGGTGGGAAAGTGTTCCAACACATTGTTGGCATTCCTATGGGTACTAATTGCGTGCATCTTCTGGCCGACATATTTTTGTACTCTTACGAGGTAGAATTCATAGAGTCTCTGCTGTCTAAAGACAATAAACAATTAGCAACTCGGTTCAACTTTACATACAGATATAAAGATGATGTTTTGTCGATTAACAACCCTGTATTTGAGGATCACCTCAACATCATATATCCAAAGGAACTCGAGATAAAAGATACTACAGAGAGCGCATCTTCTGCTTCATACCTCGATATACTGCTTTCAATTTATGACGATTGTTCATTAGTAACCTTTCTCTATGACAAACCTGACGATTTCAATTTAATTATTACCAACTTCCCTTTTCAGATTAGCAACATACCTTCCTCTCCCGCATATGGCGTCTTCATTTCACAACCTATACGCTATGCCAGGGCATGCTCTAAATACGATGATTTGGTCCTGCTAGCGAGACTTGCCACGAAACTACTCTCACAAGGATATATTGAGGAACGTTTGAAATTGTCACTGAGGAAGTTCTATGATCGTTATAGGGATCTATTGCAATTTCAAATTCCTCTTTCAAGAGTGTTAACCGATATTTTGGGTCCTGACCATACTAAATAACCATCTTAAACATTTGACTAAACATGATTTGTCATAATACGTGTATACATGTATATACAGATATTTGTTCACCTGCGTTTCCGACACTGGAATTTCAGGCAGGCAGCATTTCTTGCCTTGAATGGGAAATTTGACTTCGTGTTCCTGTCTCCTTCGAATGTTCATGCCTGTATATTTATGTATTTACCTCCTCGATTTGAAAGGTTATTGTAGGATTTTTGTGACGGGTGTTGCATGCAACCAGGGGACGCTTACTCCTCCCGGGCACCTGGTCTGACTTCGATTTTATTGGGGTTCGCATTTGTATGAATATGACACTAAAACGATATTGTCCCCTTTATTCCATGGACTATGAGATATGGTTTACCCTTCAGTACTTCTTCGTGTTTTACTCTTACCCTTCCTCTAGTGGCAACAAAGTTTTAAAAATTTTGCTCTAATGTAAGTGTCAAGGCACTAGATCATCTACCATATGGGCAATATAGAATTTCTGCATTATATAAAAACAATGGATATTGCATACTATTTACGACGTAATAATCTAATCTTTGGATAGTGTCACTGCTTCAAACAAGTATGACATCACAATCAGTTGTCGGTATTTTACTTGTATCGACTGCTGTATATGCAAAATCTTCTCCTGGCTGGTCGTCAAGAAGTAAACTGTTTACATAGTCCACCTCAAAGTTGGAGCCAAAGAGTCTTGTACATGTAACTGGCAATGGGTTGAGGTCTCTATCCAGAGACCTTAGTAAAGTCTCTGTCTCCTTGGATGGCTCCCCGTCACACAACTCATGAACAGCATTTATCAACGCCTGTTCCGTCTGCCTCACAACCTGAAATTGTCAAAGAGAAAGTTCCTAGGTACATTACTAAATATAAAAAAATCTAGGAATGCAGACTTGCATGTCTACATCTTGTCATATAATCAAACAAAAATGTACAGAGTTTGAACATATGAATATGAATTTTGATCCAATGTAACAGTGATGTCTGATTTGTTATAATATGGTAGTGTTGGGGTATGAACAGAGTGTGGATTTACATCCTTCAGTTTAACATGGTATGGAAAAATATCCCAGAACTGTTTTGACTCAAAGCAGTAGCTACCATCATCATCGTACCAATAATTAGGAACAGGAGGCAGTTGCTTGAAATCACCAGCAGCAATAACATGCAAACATACATGTATACACTTATACTTTCACATTATAAGTCTTAACTTAAAAGAGATAAATTCAGAATTTAACTTATATTAAAATGAAGAACCGTTCTAAATCTATGATAGATACTCATCGAGTCGCAAATCCAAAACTGTGACATACATCTTGAAAAGCACCAAAGACGATGGCACCCAATCATTATCAGTGTTTGCTTATCCCTCTACTGCAGGTCTCCTATAGCATACCTCGACCTATGTAATTCTGGGCTTCTTCTTCTGCCTACCATATCAACGCTGACCCAGTACAAAAACTCTGTGAAACAGGCTCCAGGCGTTCAGAATGAGAATCTGCAATGGATGCCACAGAAGGCATCACGGAAGGGCTTAAATGAATTTGGAAGAAGAGGAGGTCTACAAATAGATGCAATGACCGTACAGGAGGATTTACAGATCCATGACATGAAACATGTGCTGAAGAAAATTAGAAATTATTTGGAATCGAGTAAATCAACAAACTTGACAAGCAAGCGCAGATACCCCAAACCTAATTCAAAACCAATCCTTTGCGAGCACTTTGGGGATGTGTTTTATTTTAATAATCAGAGTGGATTCCGAATTCACAAGAGTCTTACAAAGGAACACATTTTCTTGACAGGAGTCTCCAAACTGAGGAACAAATGAGCAACAGATGTCCTCAATAAGGATATGCTCTACTTAATGCAGTCCTATCAATCAATCCTTAAAGATGGAGAAGTACTGAGTTCACCTATAGAGCTGTTAACCTACACATCACAAGAAGTTGACATTTTTCTTGACCCTTGACCTATCTCTTACCGATCCAAGACTCAGTACATTAGACAGAATCCTTAAATTCTTTCAATAGTGGGAAAATGACAGCACACTCAAAACATCAAATCTCATCACCAGGGAAACCAGAGAGGACATTGATTCCAGTTTACTTGGTTTTGTGGCACTGTGTAAGCGAGTTGTAAATGAAAGACATAGTGTGACACCATCATACATAAATTTAGACATCATTGAGAATCATTTCTGCCAACAAAGAGCACTATACAATGGGCTCAACACAAATCCCACTGTTCAGCAATATGGACCTGCCAATAACGCAATTATTCTTGGACAGAGAACATTATCTGGAAAATGCAACACTGGACAAAAGGCAACCTTCTACAATGCAGCAAAACTTTGGAAAGCTAAGAAAATCGGGAAAAAGGCAAAATCTTCCCTCCAGACTATAAATGTACGTGCCATATCAATAATTAATACTATGAAAAGGATAATGTACCATATGTAACTATTCAATATGAAGTATTATAGGCCACTGTGGCCCATTGGACTTATTTATTTACGTCCAACATACTATGATTATATCTATATAGCTATAACATTGCTGAATGTGTAACATTAATAGTATCAACACATGAACATACTTTCATAATCATAAACTATTTTATTAGCATTAGACCTTGTTCACCAAATTCATACAGGGCTGATTATATGCGACATTACAGTGGCGGATCAAAGGATTTCATGTGTCAAACCCTGAGACTCTTTGTTGCATGTAATATCCCCCCCCCCTCCCCGGTTTTTTTCAGAGCTAAAATTTGCATCTTACCTGTGAAGCTGTGACTTCCCGGTCCCACACTGTCCAGTAATGAGTAAGTTGTGGCCTTCCATGTCGAACTGCATTCATATTTCCCACCATGTGTCAAAAGGTTCGTTCCGATTATGAGTTTTGCACGTTATTCAGTGCGGAGACTTCCGAAGGTGAAGGTCGAATTCGGATATGGAGTCTTCTACAATTTCGTTAAAGGGACGCGGATAAATCGCTCTTGAATACGAGGTAATGGACATGGATTGACAAATGCATTGCATAAGGTATAAGTTCCAATGTCGAACTATGTGGCACTGAGCTGTAATTGTGCAAAATTCCGATTTAAATGGCTGAAACAAGTGTCTGATTCGGTGGTAATTTTGTTTCAAAAATCGTGGTACACCTTTCTTATTTCTTTGATGTATACCCCTGTAGGGGCATAATAGATGTTTGTTGTGGACATACAGAGCTTGAAATACCTGTGCGTCCGACATTGTCGTAATTTAGACAATTTACAGGACCGCGTGCTTTCCATCTAGTGCACCTAGAGAATGTCAAAAGGTCCATCTTTGCTTGAACTCGCGTGACATTTGCAGCCATTATGGAGTGGAAGGAGTATTAACAACTTCCTTCACCTATTCCTCAGTAATAACACCACATATGTCTTTCACAATGACGCAAATGGTATTATTAGCTACTTTAAATCCATACATTGTTGACCTGTAATTGTCCCCCGTTGCAAAGTATCTTAAGTTATTGCAAGCTTAATACCGGGACATAAGGCTTTCCTGAACGAAATTTCTGAACGTCTTTGGATCTACCCTTATTTTATGAATTTTTGCTTCGTATTCGGCGTGAAATTGTCTTCTGTGAAGCCATTCTCTCAATTAGCTCCTCCTCTGCTCTGTTTCCCTGATTCTGTTTAGTACCAATTGCAACATCAATACAATATCTTTTAATGCATCTCTATTAATTGCAACCGGAGCTACTAAAAGACATCATCCATTTTCAAATTACCACAAATATGAAATTATTCAACATCAAAATCATTGCTGTATGTGAATTTATATTGAATTAAAAAAACCGAGGTGGCCAGTACCATGTCTTAGTAGAACATGGACGACCCTGGAAACACGTAGTGAATTGCAATGAAATCCTATCTTATCTGTTTTAAAGATAATACAATCGTTAAAATCCCCTCTGAACCGTATCAAGTCGTTCTCATACGACACGTAATTCAGTAAAACTACGTAGTAATCTGTATAATTTACACGTACTGGTCCTTACTAATACGTACTTTGATGGCAACAAATGGGTTATCACGTATGGGTAGATTTGAAATTATTTTGATACGTTTCCATACGAATTTCTACGGGTTTTAAACGGATTTGCAAGGATGAGGACGTATTTCGATCCGGACTGATTTCTTTAACATGGTCAAACACTAGTACGGTGTGAAATGGATCACCCACGGATATTACCGGTTCAATCACGGAATACTACGGTAACTGCCGAATGCTCATTCGTAAATATACGACATAGGCATTGCGGTACTTAAGATCAACAAACATTCTGAACTATTTGATGGAGCACTGAATTTCCCCTACCACTCCCAGCATATTCAATAAAAAGCTTTGATGATGGTCACTTTGAAATGGAAAAAGTAAGTCAACCATGACACAACGGGAACTTAGATGTTTAGTTATACTTAAGGCATATATATTACTCCTTTAAAATATAACAGGACAGAAATATTGAATTTTGTTCACGGATAATGGATTTCACGCAACTTAGTCTCGCAGCGTCTGTCTGAAAATGGAAATGAAAAAAAGAAAAAGGAATACGTGGAAATTTGCCCTTAGGATGAACAGGTAGCTATAGCTCCATCTCTTTATAACAAAGCATAGGTGTGAATAATCTGCTGTTTAAGTAATACTTGAGCTTTATATAAAATCAATAGGTATCTTTCTCCCTGATAAACGATATAATTTGGCATGAATCTGGCGAGTGGTCAAGTATTTATGTGGAAGTCAGGGTTACCCACATATCTATTTACATTTCAGATAGTAGTTACATATATATCTCAATAAACTAAAAAATAACCAAAGTGTTAATCTCCCTTCCCCCTTCTTAGTCTTCGAAAACTCTGATTATGTAAATATACACAGCGGGAGAAGCTGATGACAGTGAGATATTTACTGATTTCAGATACTTGGTCGTGTATCCACTTCAGATTTTAACTGTGTCCCTCTGACTGTTACTATGATGGAACTTTTTGTTTATTTAATGTATTTGTATGTGATTGGGTTTTAGATGACGGAAGTTATAATTGCTTAACTTTGTTGCTAATAAGTTAACAGCCAAACAGGAAACTCTCACTCCTCCCGGACACCTGGTTTCACCTCTGAATTTCAGGGGTCCCCGAATGTCCACTGTGGTACATTGTCGTTAGAGCCATAGTCATGTGACACTATAGTTACTTTCGTATTTTACATCGAAAATATTTATTGTTCACCATATATGTGTATCCACACACATTTTATGTCGGGCAATTGCAAAGATACCTAAATTGACAAAAGATAAAAAAAATATGATAACTTCGTCGTAACCAGAGGTGGTAACGAGTGTGTTAGAAATATTTTTATTAAAACAAAACAAGATTCGGTAATTGTGAAAATAGCAGAATCACGGTCATGTAATAGTAATATATCAATCATGTTATTTGACTTACCTTAATGTATGGAATTAAAATATTCCGATCCAGACATGGACAGGACCTTGATAATTCGGCAAATACTAGTGTATTTAGGTTACATAATCTATTGTCATGCAATAATCACCTTCAAAAGGTTAAACTATCATCAAATTCAGCCCTTAACTGATAACACATATCGTTTACAAGCAAATAATTTGCGCAATGACGAATTCAGCATGTAATTTGTCCTGAGGACCTGAGTAAATTCTTTGTGGTTGAAGTCGATAAATACATATATAACATTTATGAGACTGATGATTTCAAAATTTGGTATGATGACGAAGACGAGGAGAGGGAAATTCCTGGATAAATAGCTGCAACAATGAAACGGAAGAGGGATCATTCTAGTAATTTCATGTTATTGTTTGTTTTTTTTTCTTCTTTTCACACGACTGTTTACTGATAATTACGTGTATGGTTTCCCTACCAACCCTGCTGGTTCCCGGAATTATAAATATAGGGCATCTGTTAATACTGTCTTCGTTCCGTTTTCAGATATTTTGTATCATATATGTAAGAAAGGACAAGCACGTGTGTCAATAGCTAATACTGAAAAGTGCGTGTAGTATCGCATTCTAATTAGATTCCTTTTAAGGAGTTTACTTACTGCAATAGATTGTCCTCGAATATCCATATGATTACTACCTTACTTTGCTATTGCAGCTCCGCAGTGCATTGCCAATGTTGACACATCTGTAATGCTGACTTTTATATTTCTTTATATCCATCGATTATCAAACATACTAAAATATTCCCCAAACGGTATTTTTTTAAATATTATTTTGATTCTATTTATTTATTTATTTATATCAGTTTTTGTTTGTTTGTTTTTTTATTGGGGGGGGGGGGATGGGTTTGGGTTGAGGTTTTTTGGTGGAGGGTTGTTGTTTCAGGTCCCTTTTTTATTTTATTTTTTTTTTATTTCAGTTGTTTATTGATTGTGGAAGAAATTTAATTTCGTCATTTCATCATTAAGAAAATTTATGTATATTTTTGTGATTTTGATGATATGTACACCTGTTTTTGGTGTATTTCTTCATTATTTGGACCTTTGCTACTGAATCAACTCAAGCAATGAGGCATCATTTAAGTGTCACTGTATATATACATATTCCTCCATACCAAAACACAAACAATAATATGATGTTGCCCGACGCCCGTGCTAGAGCAGTCAGAAATTTATTCTTTTGAAACACTGAACATCATTTTATTTCATATAAATATCATATATAATCCAGGTTAACATTTACGATATTGATATATGTAAGATGAACAGCTGACAACGTAGACGTATGAGTTATCTAAAATTAAACATGACCGCCAAGGAAAAACCATAGGAGAAAAGCCAAATTTACATAAATGCCAAAAGTTCCATGGAAAATGTATCTGTTGCAGTGCAAGTTCGCACTATTGTCAGGTCATCTAGACTAAACCAAGTGACAGACCTCACTAAATACGTCATTACGAATATGACCAAAAAATATATGCCAAAATCTCAAAATTTTACAAAAAAAATCCAAATCATATTATCTTAATATTATGAATTAAAGAAAAAAATCTTGACTGACCAGTGTGGTGCTCAAGCCTAGAATGACTCACTAAAACTTGGACAACATACCACGTGACATCCCAACTTCAATCTCATTGGATCGTATACGAAACTTTCAGAAAAATAATTCCCGTTATACTAACGAAACGCGGGAATATTTTATTCTTCCATACCAAAACACAAACAATAATATGATGTTGCCCGACGTCCATGCTAGATATTCAAAAAGTTTGGGCAAAAGGTAAACGTATATGAAACAAGTGGTTAAAATAATGAGAATAGCAAATGATAGGTATAAACCTCACTTACTTGTATAAAACAGCCTAACGAAGATGTGTTTATATGAAAAAATCTATAGATCCAATGATCTAGTGACAGATAATCTGCTGTGTAAACTATCAGCGACGTAGCCATCTTTGGCTGAAGTCCGATCGCCATCTCCCATGTCACTTCCAGCAACGCTTATTAACAGAAAGATTGCTGCAGCAGAAGCTCATCCTGCTCTCAAAGAATGTTAACCAATATCTAAAATATCTAAATCATAAGCGACTCCTTCAAACGACTGACTTAACACTCTCTACACCTAGTATAACTCATATGTTTGTTCTTGTAGATGAGCTTACAAACAGAATTTGAACTAAAAATGGATCTAAAAAGATAAAAAATCTGAAGAAATTACAATTGATGCTTTATCAAAATAGCGTTTCATTATAGAAAATGGACAAGCAGCAGGATTGGCCAATAAGGCGATGAAACCCACATTGGTACGACCAAAGTTCCCACAGCCACATCGTATTTGATTTTAGCCACAACACTGGCAATTAACCTGGGAGGAGGAACTAACCAGTTATTTTCACTATTCCAACCCGCCTTAAATGCGTCCACTCACTCTGTACCAGGGCACCACAAACGAGAATTAAATCTCTTACACCTTGTGTTATAGTCAGTAGCAAACCTGTCAATGGTATGTGGACCCCGAATTTTATCTCATTTCAGAAATGTCAAAGGTGTTATTTGCCAGTCATCGCTATCATGACATCTACTAAGAAAATCAGCTTGAACAGTTTGTTCCCGTGGCAACCACGTAGTGTCAATACTGACAGACCTAGCCTCGCTTCCACGAGTAATGCCCAACACAATTTCATGCAAATCTTACTTTTTGCTACCAACCTGCATCATGTGATGCAAATTCTTACTGTCCGTATACCACTTAATGGTCTATCCTTCCAGACAATGACAAACTGAGTTAAATTCTTTGGTTCACTTTCGGTCATATTGGCTTCAACACTGCTCTTCAAATATTTATTTATTATGAGAATTCCAATCATTAGGCCACGAGCATCACTGAAGAGACATAACGTGTCCAATCGCACTAAATGAAAAGGTATATATTTTCTATATTTATTAAATACTCGGCTCATAGCCACTAGTTCTCTCCAAGTAGAACTTTGCATAGCTTCGGAGTTAGACCAGACCCCTAAAACCTCTGAACCTGGTGTGTCCAGAATATACCCACCGTAACCAGTATGAGATGCATCACTGTAAACAATACAGTCATAATCTTTAATCTTATTGAATGCCACCGGTGGGCTACCGTTCAGAGCAACACTATTATCTTTCCAAAAACATTTGGTCCAAAACTCCTTTGTCTATAAGTACTGGAGCATTCCAACTCGCTATTGATTTCAAGCAATTGAACATTGATCTTGTGTTCATATGAACACTCTTCCCCATAGCTACCTGCATTGAAATAATTTGTCCGGCCAGTGAAGCGAGAAGCCTCGCCTTTATAAATAGATTTGCATTGCATACCTGAGCGATAGCTCTATCTAAACTTTGAAGAAGTCGGTCAAGTCTCGCGTCAGTGATTTCTACCTTACCTGTAGTAAAATTCCAAACACAACCTAACCAGGTTGTGTGCTGGCCGGGACCCCTAGAACACTTTTTGTTCGCTATCAGAAATCCACGTCTAATGAGATCTGACCTAATCTAAACGCTCAAAGCCTGAGCATTTGAAGGGAATATGACCCTGATAAACCATCGTCTAAATACATGTAAAAGCGAAAACCTTTCTCTCTCAAATGCTTAACAAGCCGGCGTGGCCTAGAGGTATCGCGTCGGACTCCTGATCGGGAGGCCGGGGTTCGGGTCCCGCTCTGGTCATGCCGGTGTCAAGTCTTTCGGATGAGACAGTAAAAACCGAGGCCCCGTGTTGTAATATGCACGGCTAAAGATCCCTCACTGCTTCGGGTGGGTACGTTGCAAAAGGTAAAAATTTGTATGCCCCGCATCAGACAGATGCCGTCACCAGATACATGAAATATTCGTGATGTGACGTAAAACAAAATCAATAAATCAATGCTTAACCACCAACCTTGTGAGTTTTGTGAATATGTACGCTGCTGTACTCAAACCGAACGCTTACACGTTGAAAATAAGGTATTTTACCTTACCTTCCTCTGTCCAAGAGAAACCCAGGTACTTTCTGTGAGATGCATGAATCTCAACATGGTGATATGCCGACTTAAGGATCAAATGTGAAAACGAAATCACCTCTCTCAAACATATTTCTCGCCACAGAGGCGTCCTCTAACCAAACCTTATAATTGTACAAAAACAAATTTATGTACCTACAATCTAGGACTAACCTAGCTTTACCTGATCTGTTAAAGGGGACCGGAAGAATGAATTTACGATTTTCTAATTTAAGATTTATGACAATTCCTTTGACTATAAAACTTTCTTGTAATCCCAATTTTATCGATTTGTTCTTATAAAGGTGTAAAAATGCAACGATTTGCTTATCAATACTTCGGGAACTTTCGCAACTTTCCGTGACTCGTACTTTCCGAAGTAGTTGTGACGTCATATCTATCCAGCGCCAAACATAAAATAATAAGTTAGTTACAGCAAGTTCTGAGATAAAATTAATGTTTTAAAGTTTATTGGGGGAAATGGTGAATTGCTGTGTGGTTGGGTGTACAAATAGGCTTGGGAGTAACTGCAGTTTTTTTCGTTTTCCGTTTGATAAAAAGAAGTTACTAAAAACATGGATTACCAAAATTAATCGTGTGGATGTACGAACTCTGTTGTGTGTTCAGACCATTTTACACCAGAAAATTTTACCCAAAATCCAGACATTGCTTTAGTTTGTGGATTTACGGATCGGAAAAGACTGAGACTAGAGAAGGAAGCCCAACAGTATTCAAATATGTGGAAAATCTAAATCGGCTGAAGCGTTCTTCGACTTCATCGCCATTTGCTAGGCCTTACCATTCGACGCCGAAAAGACGAGCCTTTGAGAAAAGGGAGAATCGTAGGGTAAGTTTTTCTTTTAAATTCAATTAATACATTTTACATACTTTCTGTCTTTTTAGTCCGTAATATCAGACCCAATACTGATTCTGAATTCCTCGTATATATAGCCTATACTAGTCTATACAGTACAGAGAGAATCGACGGGAATTTGAAAAATATTAAAACTTTATATTACTCACATTTTGCTTTGTCATTCACTCGTTTACATCTATACTATAATCCTTTCATATCACAAAGGCCGAGATAAGTTCAAAATAAAGTGATTTGTTACATTTTATCACCGAATTTCCTCCTATTGCACTCAATTTGGAATTTACCGTAATCTAAAAATAGAACTACTATAGTGGGGATATTTTTGATAGAGATTAAGAGAAGGTTTAAAATTGCTTGCTACAAGCCTTTTGTTTATGTTTTTGGTAAAGAAGAATTTATGTTTTGGATGTAAATAACTAGATGACACAGTGAAATGTAAGTTACAACAATACAAGTCACTTAAAATATTTTGATTTTTTCCATTCCCGTCGATTCTCTCAATAGCCGAATAGGAGAAATTCAGACCCAAGTCTCATACTTGGTTCTTACATTTCGGACTAGATTGGATTATACATCGATATAATCCGAGTATTTTATAATCGGAATAGATCTGGTACATGCGTTTTAAAAAGTTTAGATTTAGGTGCTTACCTACATCACTGCATGTACATATAGTCATGGAGCTTAGTTTAAACATGTAAATGCCTACATAAACATAATATATTCAGCTTTACCACTAAATAAGTGGAGAAATCAACAAAAAATTACAAAAGTTTTATGATATCTACAACCATTTGATTTCATTGTCTGTGATTTTGGTTATAACATCATACATGAACATATTCCTTTTGAAAAAGTATCGAAATGCAGCTCAGGTGAGTGACATTGCCCTTGGGTCATATTTTTGCTGATGATAAGATTTGTAAAACATTTACTGTATGATAATAATGATTATTTTTTAGACCCTTGAAGAGGCCTTTGCAGAGTTTGATAAAAATGATGAGGAGTCTGGCATCAACCATACAATTTCAAGTGAACCAAGAAATGAAACTGATGAATGTCAACAAACACTCTTTCAAAGTGTAATGAATTTCATATCATACATTTTGTATCTCTTCAATACTGATACTAAATTGTCATATATATTTTTAATTATTTGTACAGCAAATCCATTATACTTTATCTTGTTCACATTTGAGCATGAGGGATTTATACCAATTTCTGCATTCACAGTTGAAGGTTGTGGTACCATTTATTGTGATCACATTACAGAGTTGATTATTATTTTTTACTTATATATACTAACTTCCCTGTGGAGGACTTTTGAAATACAACATTATGTTATATATTTTCATATAAGGACAAGACCATTCAAAGAATGAAACAAATTTTGATTTTATATTAATTTTTAATCAATTTTCATTATAAATTTGATGATTGAAGTATCCGAGAAGAATGTTACATTTTTTCAGAACAATGATGATTTTAAAAAAATCATATCATCTACATTTTATCTATGTGTACTTGATTATAATATATTTAATTCAGATTGTGGAAGATACCAGTAGTGCTGAGAGTCAGACAGAGTCAATTACTCATATCTATGCCAAAGCCAACGGGCAAATGTTCTATATGCAATGTGTCTGTATAATCTGAAGATAAAAAAGTTACATTATATTAGTGTTGTGTAAAACAATTAAGAGACAATTTGTAAAAATATGAAGTTAAACATGAAATGTAGATCAGATAATGATGTTTCTGACAAACAGCCCAATAAATAATTCTAAATTTACAGAATGCAATCATGTCATAATATTTTGTCTGTTATATGCCTAAGTACATGTAAAAGATAACCCAATTATTTGTACTCACTGATGCACTGGTTCTTTATCCCCTATGTGACCATTGATGTCCAAATAATCATAAAGAGTCAACTCTAAGACATCTCTGTTCAAACAGTTAACTCTAAATGCATCATGAAATGTTACACATTTCAGCTGGTTGGCCTCCATTTTCTCCTTACACAAGGTAAACCGTTGGCAACACATGTTTTCTGTGTCAGTTGGCATGACAACACAATTACCACATGTACACCTACAAAAAAATTCAAATATTAGTAAAGTGGCTCAGTGGTGTACATGTGACTGGTGTAAAAAAGTGAGGGACACAACTACATTATATACTTTTCAGAGAAATTGACCTGCAAAAAAAGAGATGTATTTGTGAAACACTGATCCCCCCACAGCAACAAAGTCTAGAATGGGTTATTTTTAGAACAAAGGTCATGGTCAAGGTCATCAACCTTGGTGTCATCTGATAGGGTCACAGACAGAGTCAAAGACAGACAGGACAAAAACTATATTCCCCCGAATTCCATTCTGGGGGCATAAAAAGCTATACCCTAGACTAATGCATAAGCATAATCATGATCCCTTTACTTTAGTACATATCTGCCTGGTAGCTCATATAAATACATTTCAATATTTTTTGTGTATTTCCATGGTAATCTCTGTAATGTGGATGACCCAGTAACCTTTTCCTTCAATAGGACATAAAGTATCTAATATTAATTGGTTATTCAAAAAAATGTATGCTCTAGTTCCAAGTGTACATAAAAATTCAATCATGGTGAATTTTTAATCATTGTGAGTTTAAGATTTGTATGAATTTTAATTTTGTGGGACTATAACAGTGGTGGATCCAGGGGGAGGGGGATTAGTGGGTTATTAAAACCCCCTCAGATGGGAAAATTTGTTAAATTTATGTGAATTTGCAAAATTTCTTGAAAATGTTGGTTAAAAAAAACCTCACTTTGGATAAAAACCTCCCCAGATGAACTCCTGGATCCGCCACTGTATAACACAGCACTAGCATCGAAAAGAGCTTAAATATCGTTCTGCTCCTCTCTACATGTTCCATCCCTTGTTCTAATAACATACTTATCTAATAACAATTCTTATTTTGTACACTGATCGATTTCCAAAAATGTCAGTGACAATAATACCCTCAGGCTCTGTTTTCACGAGTTGAGGTACCTGTCACCTCTGCTTCTGGGTTTTACAATAGAAAGGCATGTCATTGAAAAAAAAAACAAATGGAATATATGTTAATTTTAAGGTAATCATCGTCATAAGGGTTTGAAACCACCACCTAGTCTACAAGTACAATGATCGATATCTTACCATTCATTCAAGGCAGGAGGACTGCTGATCACGTCGTCATTGTCACTCCCGCTCGATTCCTCACTCAAACTAGAGGAGTCTTTAATATCCAAAGGTTTTTTGGTTGGTTCAAACTGATATGGGGCTACTCTGAATTCTAAGTGGTCGTCATTGTCTTGATATGCCATTCTAATAATTCCTTTTTCTCTATTTTCGTATAAGCCCCGCGTAACTATGTTATGGCTTGCAATTGGGTAGATATTACGTCACATCTCGCTGGCCAATCAAAACATTTGATTTAGGTAAGGGCACGCAACTCGTTTTTGCAAAAAAGTTACCTGTTTAGATCGTGATTACAACACCTATGGATGACAGGAAGAAAAAAAAAATCGCGAGTATTTCATTTTTGTAATATGTAGATTCAAAATATGAAATAAAAATTCATTCTTCCGGTCCCCTTTAAATGCAAAAGTTAAAGCATTGACCACAGTTGGCTTTTCGAAAATTTCAGTGATACACCCTAGATCCAATAACTTTCTTATTTCAGCAGAAACAATATCAGGATTTTCAAAAGCAGATTTATTGTTCATTAGATTTTCTGTTCTGGTAATTCATAAAAAGAAATTTATAACCGTTTTGAATCACATTTAATATATGAGGGTTAAGAGATACCCATTCATGATAGTGAGACTTAAGTCTGCCTTCAGGGCTCATGTACATAACTTAGCAATGCCAGCCTGTCAATTTGCCTGACACTCTTTCCTCCAGTGCCCAGGTACTCCACATGCGAAACAAACACTTGGTTTTGGTCATGTAAGCGCTGCGCTTGGTGTCGATGCCTTACTTGAGGATGGTGTGGGGGTGCTGTGTGTTAAGAGTAAGTCCATTTTCTCGATGTTCTGTTCCTCTTAATTCACTCCTCTCTCAACTGCTTATCGCAACGAACTTCACCCTTATATATGCGTTTTTCATCGTCAGCGAACTGATGGGCCTCTTATTGCTCGACGATACTCCATCCATGTTTTGAAATGTCTGCTAGCTTGATAAGCTTCTGTCTATGATTGATTAGTTTCATACCCTCGTCAATCTTAGTTTTTGCGTTTCCAATGTTGGCAGACGGACGTACTTCTGCGTTTAGGGAAAATTTAGCATCGCGAAGTTTCTCGAGGACTTTTTCTTCATGCATGAATTGCTCTTTGTTACCTTTACGCTTGAATGTAAACTGCTCGTGCGTCCTATTCTCCATGCGCTGCAAACTTACCTCGCTGATATGCTGTTGTTTTGCAAGTAAGTGCTCCCCCATGTTAGAAAATCTAGCAGATATTAAAGTATCTATTTAAGTTAAAAGAACATTGTTATTATGGCCCGTTCGTCGCCAAGAAGATTGGAGTCCATACTCATGACACTGTACCAGTAACTGACTGCTCAAAATAATCGTGACTGACCAGTGTGGCACTCGAGCCTAGAATGACTCACTAAAACTTGGACAACATACCACGTGACCTCCCAACTTCAATCTCATTGGATCGTATACGAAACTTTCAGAAAAATAATTCCCGCGGGAATATTTATTCATATTCACCAGAACGTTATATGATAAGAAATAACCACCCACCTCCTATGTTGATCATTTTAACGTTAATTCATAAGAATTATGTAAACTTTCTTTTAATAGAGATGTCTTAATATCTTTCAGAAAAATGATATATGAACACTTTGCTAGTATTATTATTTTTTATTTCAACACGATCCTTAGTCTAACTTATATGAAATATTGAATTCGGAAAACAGGGTGCACACAAGATGGTGTAATGATGCTCAAATAGTGCGTGTCTCTGAAAGTACTGTTATCTTGTTGATAAGTGGAGTAAATTACTGCTTAATTGCAAAATTTTCTACCTATCTGATAACAATATTAACGGAATTGTATTTCGTCAAGTTTCAATCTTCATGGCATGACTTGATCTGCAGTTTTCCGTACTGCTGCTTCTTCAAAGGGATCCTAAATTAACGGTTGGTACCTTACTAATAGCTGGTTAATTACAAAAAACAAAAACATTGTTTTTCTTAAGCTTTCGCAACTCATTTATTGGAAGATTTGAAATGTAATAAACGACTCAACACACATACAATCAATTCTTGCCAAACAAGCTGTGTTACTGTGTTTATTCGGTTCTCTGTATCAATGTGTCAGCATGTTATATAGTTAAATTTTACAAGCAAACTTATGGGAGGTAAGGACGCCGAAACCTATAACATACATAAATAATCACTTCAACTCAGTAAAATTGTTAAAGAGTTGGTAATGTAAGATATCTAAGCACATTTAAATACATGATAATTAATTAATAGAGAACTTTGTGGCAGTTGTTGAAACAAAACGCATCAACAACTATTTATCAGTAGCATATTTCCTCTTTATATTCAAAATTATATTTCCGAACTTTGAAGCCCCTTTGTTGTGCGCCTGAGTCGTTTATTAAATATTAAACTCATTATTTTAACCACTACAGTAATAAGAAATTGCAGGAATTGTTTAAAAGAATTCAAATGAATAGAAGATAATTTCTTTGTGTTTTGTGTGATCTATCTATCTATCTATCTATCTATCTATCTATCTATCTATCTATCTATCTATCTATCTATCCTAATCTGACTTTTCTGAGTTGGGTCAAATTAAAGTATAAATTGCGTCACTATTCATAAATGATTCATTTGTATCATTACGGTGTCTTCTGCATCACATAGATATTAATACAAATGATATTGTTTCCTATGGATTTACTAATATTCTAATGATGAGAGTGTCAAAGTTGCCATGGCCCGTTATTGAAAGATACAGCTTGATTAGTTCTTTTGTTGATTATGATAAACACTGATAAAATTTTGGTAGGTCACTGGCGAACTACATCATTTTGTAAATTAATTAATCGTTAATTGTACACATTACTAGGTACCAAATGACCACACGATAAACTCCAAACCCCTTTTCACTTCGTGGAATCAAAAAGTGTTGATGGAATTGAAATGCTGGATTTACAATAAAAGTTTGGAGCCTATTTTATCTAACAATTTTCTATCCTCTTCCTTCACTTATATGTTTTTACGTCTTTGAGTAGGCCGTCTTTAAATGCACATAACACTATAGTACAATAATAGTGTTGAACTATCTTATTCTCAGATGTTCTGTAGTCCTGCAAAATGTTTTTCATGCTTCCTAAGGGAGGGACAAAGGTATACATTACAAGTGATGATGGACATTTACTCACAAAAGCACAGACTAAAGGAAACCCTTTACTAGCCATCGACTTTTCAATTACCATCCTACATGATGTAGAATGGGAAATTTTCATTTCATTATTGTGCTTGCTTTCATATGAATAACCGATGTTTTACTCCGCATTTCCTATTTCTTTATTTTTATTATATGAAAGGTGTTTCTGTAAAATCGATTCCTTTGTTGGTCTCATGTAAAGATGAAGCCAGATGCCATGACAGTGTTGTCTTCCCACTACCACTTTCGCCCATGAGAAAGATATGTTTTTCATTTTTGATACCGTTGCGTGCGTTTGCTTCCGACCTGTCTCATGGAATATCATTGAGTCGTAAAAGAATCCAAAATATTTATAAAAAATAGCGTTATTTATCTTATATCTTATAATATTGGTTTCTGAAATAATTTTATAACATTATTTCACAATGTATATATACATACACATATTTCATGACATGACGTTGACGACAACCTTATAATGAAGTGAAAGATTATCTTTGGAAGAGCTGACTTGAATGTTGTGTCAGTGTTCGTAAACGGTACCATTTACTCAGTCTCCGTTCTCCATACTTTAATCATGGAAATCAGAAGTGTTCAAATGCTATAATGCTTTGTATTTACTGATAAGAGTTGTTGACGACACGCAGCGTTGCTCGAACTTTTCGAAAATGGAGTCTTCAGTTTGAATATATATATATATATATATATATATATATATATATATATATATATATATATATATATATATATATATATATATATATATATATATATATATATATATATATATATATATAGATATATATATATATATATATATATATATATATAATATATATATATATATATATATATATATATATATATATATATATATATATATAGATATATATATATATATATATATATAGATATATATATATATAGATATATATATATATATAGATATATATATATATATATATATATATATATATATATATATATATATATATATATATATATATATATATATATATATATATATATATATATATATATATATATATATATATATATATATATATATATATATATATAATATATATATATATATATATATATATATATATATATATATATATATATATATATATATATATATATATGTATTTATGTATTTATGCATGTATGTATGTATGTATGTATATTTGTGTGTATGTATGTATGTATGTATGTATGTATGTATGTATGCATGTACGCATGAAGGACATTTCTAGTTATTTATAGACAGCGCATCACTATTATATCTGAATAGCAATCAAAGGTCAATATCGATTGCTTCTTATTCAGGAGCCCGTTATATTAAACTTCGTAAGATAAGGTTTTCTTCGTAAGTCATTCTTATCGTAAGATACGAATAAAATGCGTTTGTCATTCAGCGAAAAATTTCGTAAGTTAGGAATAAATTCTTTCGTAACTTGCGACAACATTAGGGCTGTCGTAACTTACGATTTTGGTAAGTTAAGATAATTCCTAAGTTACGAAGTTGTATCTAAGAGTTACGAAATGGCTGCACTGTTTCTTTTAATGATGAAAACAAACAAAATGTACGGAAAGAGCGTGTTTTTCGCGACAGAGGTAACGTGCTAGATACTCTTCGTGATACTGACCTTATAGGAAGGTATCGTTTTCCAAGGGATGCCATTTTTCACTAAAAACTAAAAGAAGTCATCCCATTCCTATATATATTCAGGTAAGATTCCGTCGACAACTCATCCTTGAGAAACTTCTCTGCTACCGGACACATACATTACATCAAATATTTAGCAAAACTTTATCGGATCATTGTTTTTCGGAACATAATACCAAGTCAAAATATTGAGTAGAGTTAAGTCATATCAAACCATAACAATAAACCTCGTTGTATGTCGTGCAGGATAACTTATATTTACTGTGAAACCCACACATCCTGTCCGTGACAATTGTGTGGAACTATAGGCTAAAATTAATGCAAATGCCGGACCTTAAAGTTGGAGACGACTTGCAAATACCAGGGCTGTAACACCTCCCACCCTCTCCCGCCAAATTTATAAAATGTAGAGGACACCAGAAGGAAGCTCTAGCTTTTATGCCCTGAAATATAGGATTGAAATGATCCATCAATTTATGCTTTGTTTTGTAAACAATATGAACATTTTTGATTTCAACATTTTCAGTTGTTATCAGGGTTAATTATAAAATTATTTCACAAGGACATTCTGATGACATATCTCTTAAATTCGACCGTAACCTATGTCAAATGAATGTTTGTGGAGGTCTTTTTCACATAGCAGAATCCAACTTTTCGCTCCCCTGTCCCGATTACTGAAGCAGTATTATCATAAATTTTGTTTTATAGCGAAGTCATCACTAGAAAGGATATTAGAATGAGAATGAAGTAAAGCTTAGTAGCTGCTGTAATTCTGAGAAAGATGAGAACTGGTGCATAAATGTGAAAACATAGTGTCACTTAAACAACAAACGGTGCTCTTTCGCACTCAGCCACTAACATCCGCTGTTACTAGACATTTTCCTTGATGTAATTTTCAGCACCTGTTATCGTATTATTTGAAGTCATTACTATGTGTGTGTGTGGGAGGGGTGTTGAAAATTATGTGTATGCTTGATCAGAAACGCATATAAGGTAGTTGCGCCACTGCCAGATGGTCCTTGTGTTACACCCTCTACATGTGATATCATTTGAAAGGATACCAAAATGTTTTATTTTTCAAACTTAGAACAGAACCAGTTTAAGCCTTTTTTCGAGTTTCTTATGTTACTTTCGATTTTCTTACGTTATTTTTTTGAATAATCTTAACAAGAATTTTTAATTCATGTACATCATGTCTTCATTTTATAAAGCAATATTCCTAAAGGGTTCTAAAGAAAAACACCATGTTTAATTAGAGGTGGGGTCTATATTGGTAGAATAAAAGACATTGACCTTCATAAATGACCTTGAGTGACCTTTGTTCACAAGTCCTTACCCTAAATAACATTTTGGTGAAGTATGATCAAATTCTGATGAAAGGTGTAGGAGATATAAGTACTTCATGTTATTTTAAGTCCTAGTTAATAAATGACCTTAACCTTTCAGAAATAATTTTGAGTGACCTTTGTTCAAAAGCCAATAACCTAAATAACATTTTGGTAATGTGTGATCAAATTCTGATGAAAGGTGTATGAATTCTTTTCAGGTGTTGACAATATTCTGCTCTCTTGCGAAAGGCGATTATCTTTTTAAGGTGGCAGACCTCCTTGGAATATCCAAATCATCTGCTTCTTTAAGCATAAAGAATGTCGTTAGCTCCATTTGCAAAAATTTGAGGAACATACATTTTCCAAGAACGAAAAGAGACTTACAGAATATCACATCTGAATTTTACAAAATTTACGCCATTTCCAAATGTCATTGGTGCCATTGATGGCACACAGATACCAGTGTAGGGAATGTCCACAGAAGATGAAAACCTATAAGTATGGAGGAAAAGATTCCACTCCATCAATGTGCAAGCAGTAGTGGACCATGAAATGAGGTATGTATAGACCTTTCTTCATGAGTCAAATGTATATTATTTATGTTTATTACATTTATAGCAGTAATATATAGAAAACACGAGTAAACTTTTATTTCGTCCCTGTTTAAAACTGTCATAGGAATATTTATTTTTCCTTACATCATCTGTCATGACATAAGTTTATAGACAAGGCTTGTATTCAAGTCTTTTGTATAAATGTCTCAATTCTAATCATACAAATTCTTATGAAGAGCTCTTAAAACGTCATAGGAAGAGAATTTTACATATACCTCTTATGACATTTTGATATATCTAACTCATCTAAATAAAAAAATTCATATTATTATTATTTTTTTTTTAAATGGTTTATTTCCATACAACTGAATACATGTATATCATTTACATAAAAACAATAGAATTGATCAAAAGATGCAAGTATTTCATATACATTATAAAAATTCCATAACTTGAAACATTATTATTTTTCATATATACAAACCTTTACAATCTAATGATATTACAAATTATGTATGTAAAACAATGTTTCTATATAAAGGTTTTATCCAGTAATTAAGTAAATACACTGAAAGACAACAAGTCTCTTAAGAGTTATTTTTATAGAATTATAAAATAACAATTATGTTTACCAAAGATTATACTAAATGATATACAATTACACACACAGTATTCACATATACACAAAAACCCACATATCTATCTTGAATATCCATGTACATAAGCACAAATATATGTGATTAAAGTGTGACAACTTTGAGAATGATGTTTATATTGAAATACATTACATCCCAATTAGCCTTAGCTAATACTTATAAGCATGTACCAATTATATCAATATATCTTTATTTATACTGTAGATACACATATTAGTAACCTTTTCAAAATTATTATAATAAAAAGCAATTATTATCATTATCATAGGCTGAAGTGCAACTCAATTTATGTCAAGAACTGATATAAATTTATTCCATTCTGTTACAAATTTATCATATTTTCCTTTTGTAATAAATATTAGTCTATATACATGATAAACATTCTTTAAGTATATTTTTAATCCCTTTAAAGTTGGCAGCTGTTTTTGACACTTCATTTTATATATGTAGAATTTTATGTTTAATAATACACAACTATCTGCTGAGTTATGGATAGGTCCTAACAAAAAGTTTTGTTTAGTCAAATCCATTTCAATAGAATGCTTTTCAAATTCACATTGAATTTTAACCAGTAAAGCTTTAATTATATCACAATCCCAGAGAAGATGTTGAATTGTCTCTATTTCAAGATCACAAAATGTACATTGTCGGTTATCAGTAAGTCCCATTTTAAACGCAGATTTATTTGTTGTCAAAATATAATGATTTATTCTGTATTGAAACCATTGTAATTTTGGATCTTTTATTAACTTTAATGATTGGTAAATTATTTTCCAGCTATTTTGGTTAAATTCTGTAAATTTACTATGCCATTTTTGCTGGGATTTTATGATTACATTTTTTGTCTTTAAAATATTATACATATCTTTTGACCCTTTGTTTAATTTAATAATGTTAAAAATATTATATGGTATCCAAGGTCCATACACTTTGTCTAATCTTTTTCTTTCAAATTTTTCACACCATCTTTTAATTGCAATCACTATTCCATTATATTTTAGAAAATTTGTTCTAATATCATATTTCTCAATAATTTTTTCATAAGAATAAAATTTACCATTATGATCAATCATGTCATTTATATATATTATTCCTTTTTCGAACCAATGTTTATAAAATACACATTCTCCATTAATCATAATATTATTAGTCATCCACAATGGACTCTCAGCTAAATTGTATGTATCTTGAATTTTATTATTTTGTTTATCTAGCATTTCTTTCCAAGCGGTAAATGTATCTTTCCAAAATTTGTTTTTTCCTGAATTAATCAATTCAGTAAGATATTTTTCTCCACATTGTAACAGAAATTTTATATTTACGTTTTGTAATATCAGATTTTGCCATATACCCTCTGAGTTTAAAATTCTTCGAATCCAAGTTAACTTTAATGCCATTATATAAGCTTTTAAATCAATCATATTTAATCCCCCCTCTTCTATATCCTTAACTATTATATCTCTTTTTATCTTATCGTTTTTTGAATTCCAAAGAAAGTTAAAAAGAGAGAAGTTCAAACTCTTCAGAAAGTCATTGTCAGGATTTGGCAATGAAATAAATAAATGATTAAACTGTGATATTAAAAGCGATTTGATAATAGAAATACGTCCTATTACAGATATATTTCTTTTATCCCACTGTTTCAAAATGGCTTGCATCTTTATCATTTTCTTTCTATAATTTAATTCACATATATTATCCAAGTTTACATCAAAATTTATTCCTAGTAAAGTGAAATTCGATTTCCCCCAATTTAAGCCCCAATTTTTACAAAGTTTTTCCCTACTGTACTTTTTATTACCTATCCATATAACTTGTGTTTTATCAAAATTGAATTTAAGTCCAGATATTTCTTCAAACCATTTCAAAATGTTAAGCGAAGTATTTAATGATTCTTCTGATCCATCGAGTAAAAGGGACGTATTATCTGCATATTGTGAAATTTTATGTTCTACTCTATTTACAGTTATTCCTTTAATTTTTGATTCATTTCTTACTTTTAAAGACAAAATTTCAGCACATAGTATAAATAGATAAGGTGAAATGGGATCTCCCTGTCTACATCCTCTTTGTAAAATAAAACTATCTGATAGATTTCCCCCCTGATTCACTTTTGATTTAATATTTTTATACAATACAGTAATCCAGTTCTGAAACGAAGGACCAAAATTAAAGAACTTTAAAATTTTACTTAGGAATTCCCAAGACACAGAATCAAATGCCTTCTCAAACATCTATAAACAAAAGTAAACCTGGAATATTTTCATCTTCAGTATATTGAAGAATGTCATAAATTAGCCTTGTATTTTCCCCAATATATCTTCCTGCAATAAAGCCGGATTGTTCTTTACTAATTAATTTATTTAAATATGGTTTAATACGATTTGCTATTACCCCTGAACCAATTTTGTATATAGTATTCAGTAATGTTATTGGACGCCAATTTTTTAAATATTGCCGAGGTTTATTTTCCTTAGGCAAACAAGTTATAATTCCCTCTTTCTGCGTAACAGATAACTCTCCTAATTTATATCCAAAATTAAGGGATCTTACTATAAATGTGCCTATCTTATTCCAAAACATTTAAAAAAACTCTACTGTAAATCCATCTGAACCTGGACTTTTGTCATTTTTCATTTGTTTTAGAAAAACACTAGCTTCTTTTACACTAATATCCCCCTCTAATTTATTGGGTTCTTCATTTGAAAGTATAGGAGCATCTATTTCTTCAAACTCCTTTCTAAGATCAATGTTTTTGTCTAATTTGAGGTTTCTTCTAGAATAAAGTTCTTCATAAAAAGTTTTAGTTTCTCTCAGAATTTCTTTTTGGTCAGTTATATTTCTAGCTTTATTTTCTATTTTAGGCATCATTTTACTGGTAAAATTTCTTGACTCTAAATTAAGAAAATATTTCGAAGGTTTTTCTCCTTCCATTATCCATTTACATCTTGAACGCACAATACTTCCCCTTAACTTCTCTTTTCTAATATTTTCTAATTGTATTCTCTTATTTTCCAATTCTATATTATCATCACTATGATTAGCTTCCTCTAACTTTTTTATTTCCGATATTAAAGAGTTTTCTTTTTCATTTTGTGTTTTTTTCTTATAACTGGAAAATGAGATAGTTTTTCCCCTAATTTCCATTAAAAGTGTTTCTAGAAATAACTGATCATTAATAGTGAATTGTAATGATGCTATATCAATATTGTGAATATTTTCAAAATTATATATAGGTATTGCATATTGCTCAATTGTTTTCATTATTGTTTCATTTACTATTTTAACATATTCCTTGTCATGTAAAAGTGAATTATTTAATTTCCAAAGCCCTTTTCCCCTTTGAAATTCATGAAATTCTATTTTTAATCTTACAATTGAATGATCAGATCGTTATCCTGGTTCAATCACACAATCTTTTAAACTTGTTACAAGATTCTCTGATATTAAAAAGAAATGTAATCGAGATTGTTTTAACGGGTTTTTCTTCCTCCAGGTATATCTACGTGTAAAAGGGTATCTTTCACGATAGGGATCAATAAGTCCAATTTCTTCTTTTATTTCCAAAATTTTATCTCTAGCTCTTGGATTATTTATATTCTTATAATTAAAATAATCTAAATCTGGATTTTGTACTAAATTAAAGTCTCCACACATTATTAAATTATTTTCAATATTTTCTATTCTGGTTATAACATTTTCGTAAAATTCTGGGAGATATTTATTTGGTCCATATATATTACATAAACACACCTTTCTGTTATCGATTAACGGAAACTATTATAATATAGTTTCCGTTAATGTCACAATGAACTTTTTCTATTTTATATTCAAAATTATTATTAAACAATACACATACTCCTCTCGAGTTAGATGAGTATGAGCTAAACAGACATTCAAATCCCCATTCACTTCTGATATTTTTTTCAAGATTCTTGGTAAAATGTGTGTCTTGAAGACAATATATATTAGCTTTAAATTTCCTTAAATAGTTAAATACATCCTTTCTTTTTTCATAGCCACCCAGTCCTTGACAAAAATCAGACAATTTCCATCTCAGGAATTTTGTGGGTTTAAATATCCAGATGACAGAAAGTGAATATTAAAGTGTCATTAAAATGCTTGAAGATGTCGCATTTACTTTTTGAAGTTGGTCAAACTCCATGGTCAAAGTCACAAGGTCAAAGATCATAGTCCCAAATGAAGCGGCCTTCCACAAAGAATCCACTTGTGAATTTCCGAAGCCAAACCTTTCTTGGTTCAAAAGTTATAGCCAAGGTTAAAGATTTTGAAAAGTCGGTAAAACTCCAAGGCCAAGGTCGAAGATCATGGTCCCAAATGAAAGCTCCACTTCTCTTAATTTAAAAAGTTATAGTTTTCAAAATACATGTATGAATGTCTACATCAATGATGACAAAGATATGAAAGATGTCATTCGGGATATTATAGACTCAAAAGGGGAAAAATTGGATTAAATTATAAAAATTAGGGACGAGGATCTCCCCGGGCACCTGATCTCACTCCATCACAGGGGTTCACATATGCTCTTCAAGTAGACATATTTTGTTATTTTCCATTTGTTTTTCATTTTCACTGATTTTGTATGTCCTATGGTTTCATGATTTTTGGACTTGTGGTTTGGATTTATCCATCATCTTTACATACCATGCGAATGAAACATTAAAACTAATAATTGACATTATATCATTATATTTTATTTTTATTTTTTCTATGGACAATTATTAGACCATTGTTATTGTTATTATTATTATTATTATTATTATTATTAGGTTTCACAAGTTTCACTTGTGAAACCTTTTATTATTCTACTGTCTTTTCTTATTTATTATTAGGTTTCACAAGTTTCACTTGTGAAACCTTTTATTATTCTACTGTCTTTTCTTATTATTAGGTTTCACAAGTTTCACTTGTGAAACCTTTTATCATTCTACTGTCTTTTTAGGTTTCACAAGTTTCACTTGTGAAACCTTTTATTATTCTACTGTCTTTTCTTATTATTAGGTTTCACAAGTTTCACTTGTGAAACCTTTTATTATTCTACTGTCTTTTCTTATTATTAGGTTTCACAAGTTTCACTTGTGAAACCTTTTATTATTCTACTGTCTTTTCTTATTATTAGGTTTCACAAGTTTCACTTGTGAAACCTTTTATTATTCTACTGTCTTTTCTTATTTATTATTAGGTTTCACAAGTTTCACTTGTGAAACCTTTTATTATTCTACTGTCTTTTCTTATTAGGTTTCACAAGTTTCACTTGTGAAACCTTTTATTATTCTACTGTCTTTTCTTATTTATTAGGTTTCACAAGTTTCACTTGTGAAACCTTTTATTATTCTACTGTCTTTTCTTATTTATTATTATTATTATTATTCTTCATCTACCTCTAGAATGAAAATGGCATGCTGCCAATATTTTTGAAATTATTGAAAATTTTCGAATCAAATCTTTGGCAAGGTCTAGCGACTTTATTTGCAGTCGGATTTTGATCGGGTTTCTTCCATTCGATAGAACGTTCAAATACCTACCAGTAAAGTGTTCTCAGATTTTCGCTAACTCTTACGGTTCTCGAGTTATTTGCGTTTGAACACGACAACCCCCTTTAAAGTGATGTTTGTGACGTCATCAACACTCATTAATTATTCATGAAATGTTTTCGCCTATAGCTCGCTTATTGAGGAAGATAGAGGTGTGAAATTTGGTAGCATGATAGAGATTGAGAATATCTACCGACTGACAAGAGGAATTTGGCATGGAGCCAAATTCCTGAAAATGACGTCATACTTTGTAAATGACGTCATATCTCCCTTATTTTTCATCGGATCGAGGCGGGGACGGTTGGAATCGATTCTGCGTGAAAAAGTAAAATGGTAAATACCAGCAACAGAATTTCGATATCTCTTACCGTTTTCGAGATATTTGCGGTCAAAGTTCAGTGTTTGGCCTTTCCTGAAAATACAATTTAAAACTTCAGGTACCTGTGTCTCGCTTATTGATAAAGCTAGAGGTATGAAATTTGGTAGCATAAAAGAGAATGCAAATATCTACCGACTGACAAAAGGGAATTGGCAAGGTGCCAAATTCCTGAAAATGACGTCATACTTTTCTAAATGACGTCATAACTCCCTTATTTTTCATCGTATCGAATCGGGGATTGTTGCAATCGATTCTGCGTGAAAAAGTAGTTAAAGGAGAAAGGTCTGGTCTCAGATTTTCGATATCTCTTACCGTTTTCGAGATATTTGCGGTCAAAGTTCAGTGTTTGGCCTTTCCTGAAAATACAATTTAAAACTTCAGGTACCTGTGTCTCGTTTATTGATAAAGCTAGAGGTATGAAATTTGGTAGCATAAAAGAGAATGCAAATATCTACCGACTGACAAAAGGGAATTGGCATGGTACCAAATTCCTGAAAATGACGTCATACTTTGTAAATGACGTCATATCTCCCTTATTTTTCATCGGATCGAGGCGGGGACGGTTGGAATCGATTCTGCGTGAAAAAGTAAAATGGTAAATACACAACAGAATTTCGATATCTCTTACCGTTTTCGAGATATTTGCGGTCAAAGTTCAGTGTTTGGCCTTTCCTGAAAATACAATTTAAAACTTCAGGTACCTGTGTCTCGCTTATTGATAAAGCTAGAGGTATGAAATTTGGTAGCATAAAAGAGAATGCAAATAACTACCGACTGACAAAAGGGAATTGGCATGGTACCAAATTCCTGAAAATGACGTCATACTTTGTAAATGACGTCATAACTCCATTAATTTTCATCTTATCGAATCGGGGATTGTTGCAATCGATTCTGCGCGAAAATTTATATGCATAACATTGCCATCAAATTTTCGCTAACTCTTACCGTTTTCGAGTTATTTAGGTTAAAACACGACAACCCCCTTTAAAGTGATGCTTTCAACGTCACATAAAGTTCATTAATGTTTAATGAAATGGTTTCAGCTAAAGCTCGCTTATTAAAGAAGGTAGAGATGTGAAAATTGGTAGCATGATAGGGAATGAGGGTATCTACCGACTCTTTACTTTGAAATTTCATCTTTCGGCTATTCATTCTCACAGACACATACTCCCGTTTAATGAAAAAATTTTTCGAAATATACGACGTTTTAAGAGAATTACGTAAGATTTAATATTTTTCGATTTTCGCGTATGTAGCTTTTAGTTTTAATGGTAGATCTCTCAAATTTTCACTGTTATGTTCTCTAGTTTCATATCTTTAGAACTTTCATCGGCCGATATTATCTATCTCTTTTAGTTTGGCCTCTATTTCAATTTAAAGTTTTTTAAAAATTACGTAATGTTCAAAACTGTCTTATTTTTAGTCTTTTAGTTTCCAAAACATTACGAAACGATTTTCCGTAACGATTTTACTATGAAACATGTTTCCCGGTATTTGAAAGTGAGCAATTTAAAGATTTTTTTATAAAAATATCTTACTTGCGTAACTTTCAAGTATTTTTTATTCGTCGTATGAACAAATTATAAAAACAAGAGTTTGAGAAAGCATTTTGATTTCGATTTCTTAAACAAAAATCAAATTTTGGGCACTCTACTGATGAACAACGCAATAAACATATCTTCAGAAGCGCGGTCAATTTGCCTAGCTTAATACCTTGCACGACACCGCTGTGATATAGGACTTCTTCCATGGACAAGGCGCAGTAACTCGCGATTAATTCAATCGCGATTTAAAGTGCTTTCTATAAAATAGAGTTTGAGAAAGTATTATGCATTCGAATTCTTAAACAAAAAAAAAAAAACCCAAAAAATAAAAAAACCAACCCCCCCCCCCCAAAAAAAACAAAAAAAAAAAAAAAAAAAAAGAAAAAAAAAAGCAAATTTACATTCTACGAGCTACTGCTGAACAAGGCTATAAAGAAATCTTCTCCGAGCGTCGGCATTACACATTAGAGAAGCGCGGTGAATTTGCCTTGCTTAATACCTCGCACTGCGCCGCTGTTATACAGGACTTCAAACGTGTGTGAATTAATCGCCAGTTACAGTGCTTTACCTGTGGAATACGAGACATTGTCAAGTCTTTCTTTTGTATATTGGGGAAAGCGGCATTACTAAAGGCCATCGCGAGGAGAATTGTTTATTCCAGCAGAGTGGCGATTCAAGGTCAAACATCTGTACACGCGAAATAACTTGCGTAAGTTCATCGCGAGGAGAATTGTTTATTCCAGCAGAGAAGCGATTCAAGGTCAAACATCTGTACACGCGAAATACCTTGCGTAAGTTAAATAAACAACATAAAGCGGGCAGTAAGGACTGAAGATCTAGGTTACACGTGCAGATTGTACTAAGTGTGATTGTCCTACATGTTTCTTGTTTCAAATATATGGTCAAGAGTAGTCGATATTGTGCGATGTAGGCTTCAGTATAATGTGTATAATGTAAGTCGCCGTTACCTACAATTTCTGCAAGTAGATTGCGCAATGTGGATACCATCACTAAAGATCAGATATCTGGATCGTGAAAAAGAATTTTGTATTAGAGTAAGAGATCTCAGCTTCGCTGCTTCGACTTTAACTTGTGAAACCTACTCGTTGCTTTAGCAACGAGCTCGTTTCTAGTTAGGTTTCACAAGTTTCACTTGTGAAACCTTTTATTATTCTACTGTCTTTTCTTATTTATTATTATTATTATTATTCTTCATCCGTTTTTTTTTTTGTGACGGCTCAGAAATCACTCATTATTAAAGATATTACTATTCTGTTTTCAGTGTTCGATTCGAAATTAAATTTTCAAGATTTGATTTTTTTAATTTTCTAAATTACCGCTTATAAGCGCGCAGCGCCACCTACGACGCCAAAATTTTGAATCGCTATATCTTCCTTATTATTTGTCCGATTGGAATGAAATTTTCAGCATTCGATTCAGAAAAGGAGATGCAAGATTTTATGTCACTGCGTCAATTTCGTAGCTCTACCCCGAAAAAGTTGACCTTGACCCGATTGTTTTTATTTCAAAAAACATATTTCAATCTTAGATTTTAGACAGTAGGATGAAAGATTTTAATGGTTTGATTTGGAATATGAAAAATTTTTGAAATCGGACCATAAATAAAGTCACAATGAGCGTGGGAAAATTCGCTATGACGTCATCAAAGCTAATTAAATATTCATACGTTAATATCTCTCTTATTAAATGAGATATCGGCATGAAATTTTATATCTAAACATGTTTCCACATTTTTAATCTACCTCTAGAATGAAAATGGCATGCTGCCAATATTTTTGAAATTATTGAAAATTTTCGAATCAAATCTTTGGCAAGGTCTAGCGACTTTATTTGCAGTCGGATTTTGATCGGGTTTCTTCCATTCGATAGAGCGTTCAAATACCTACCAGTAAAGTGTTCTCAGATTTTCGCTAACTCTTACGGTTCTCGAGTTATTTGCGTTTGAACACGACAACCCCCTTTAAAGTGATGTTTGTGACGTCATCAACACTCATTAATTATTCATGAAATGTTTTCGCCTATAGCTCGCTTATTGAGGAAGATAGAGGTGTGAAATTTGGTAGCATGATAGAGATTGAGAATATCTACCGACTGACAAGAGGAATTTGGCATGGAGCCAAATTCCTGAAAATGACGTCATACTTTGTAAATGACGTCATATCTCCCTTATTTTTCATCGGATCGAGGCGGGGACGGTTGGAATCGATTCTGCGTGAAAAAGTAAAATGGTAAATACCAGCAACAGAATTTCGATATCTCTTACCGTTTTCGAGATATTTGCGGTCAAAGTTCAGTGTTTGGCCTTTCCTGAAAATACAATTTAAAACTTCAGGTACCTGTGTCTCGCTTATTGATAAAGCTAGAGGTATGAAATTTGGTAGCATAAAAGAGAATGCAAATATCTACCGACTGACAAAAGGGAATTGGCAAGGTGCCAAATTCCTGAAAATGACGTCATACTTTTCTAAATGACGTCATAACTCCCTTATTTTTCATCGTATCGAATCGGGGATTGTTGCAATCGATTCTGCGTGAAAAAGTAGTTAAAGGAGAAAGGTCTGGTCTCAGATTTTCGATATCTCTTACCGTTTTCGAGATATTTGCGGTCAAAGTTCAGTGTTTGGCCTTTCCTGAAAATACAATTTAAAATTTCAGGTACCTGTGTCTCGTTTATTGATAAAGCTAGAGGTATGAAATTTGGTAGCATAAAAGAGAATGCAAATATCTACCGACTGACAAAAGGGAATTGGCATGGTACCAAATTCCTGAAAATGACGTCATACTTTGTAAATGACGTCATATCTCCCTTATTTTTCATCGGATCGAGGCGGGGACGGTTGGAATCGATTCTGCGTGAAAAAGTAAAATGGTAAATACACAACAGAATTTCGATATCTCTTACCGTTTTCGAGATATTTGCGGTCAAAGTTCAGTGTTTGGCCTTTCCTGAAAATACAATTTAAAACTTCAGGTACCTGTGTCTCGCTTATTGATAAAGCTAGAGGTATGAAATTTGGTAGCATAAAAGAGAATGCAAATAACTACCGACTGACAAAAGGGAATTGGCATGGTACCAAATTCCTGAAAATGACGTCATACTTTGTAAATGACGTCATAACTCCATTAATTTTCATCTTATCGAATCGGGGATTGTTGCAATCGATTCTGCGCGAAAATTTATATGCATAACATTGCCATCAAATTTTCGCTAACTCTTACCGTTTTCGAGTTATTTAGGTTTAAACACGACAACCCCCTTTAAAGTGATGCTTTCAACGTCACATAAAGTTCATTAATGTTTAATGAAATGGTTTCAGCTAAAGCTCGCTTATTAAAGAAGGTAGAGATGTGAAAATTGGTAGCATGATAGGGAATGAGGGTATCTACCGACTCTTTTACTTTGAAATTTCATCTTTCGGCTATTCATTCTCACAGACACATACTCCCGTTTAATGAAAAAATTTTTCGAAATATACGACGTTTTAAGAGAATTACGTAAGATTTAATATTTTTCGATTTTCGCGTATGTAGCTTTTAGTTTTAATGGTAGATCTCTCAAATTTTCACTGTTATGTTCTCTAGGTTCATATCTTTAGAACTTTCATCGGCCGATATTATCTATCTCTTTTAGTTTGGCCTCTATTTCAATTTAAAGTTTTTTAAAAATTACGTAATGTTCAAAACTGTCTTATTTTTAGTCTTTTAGTTTCCAAAACATTACGAAACGATTTTCCGTAACGATTTTACTATGAAACATGTTTCCCGGTATTTGAAAGTGAGCAATTTAAAGATTTTTTTATAAAAATATCTTACTTGCGTAACTTTCAAGTATTTTTTATTCGTCGTATGAACATATTATAAAAACAAGAGTTTGAGAAAGCATTTTGATTTCGATTTCTTAAACAAAAATCAAATTTTGGGCACTCTACTGATGAACAACGCAATAAACATATCTTCAGAAGCGCGGTCAATTTGCCTTGCTTAATACCTTGCACGACACCGCTGTGATATAGGACTTCTTCCATGGACAAGGCGCAGTAACTCGCGATTAATTCAATCGCGATTTAAAGTGCTTTCTATAAAATAGAGTTTGAGAAAGTATTATGCATTCGAATTCTTAAACAAAAAAAAAAACCAAAAAATAAAAAAACCAACCCCCCCCCCCCCCCAAAAAAAAAAACAAAAAAAAAAAAAAAAAAAAGAAAAAAAAAAAGCAAATTTACATTCTACGAGCTACTGCTGAACAAGGCTATAAAGAAATCTTCTCCGAGCGTCGGCATTACACATTAGAGAAGCGCGGTGAATTTGCCTTGCTTAATACCTCGCACTGCGCCGCTGTTATACAGGACTTCAAACGTGTGTGAATTAATCGCCAGTTACAGTGCTTTACCTGTGGAATACGAGACATTGTCAAGTCTTTCTTTTGTATATTGGGGAAAGCGGCATTACTAAAGGCCATCGCGAGGAGAATTGTTTATTCCAGCAGAGTGGCGATTCAAGGTCAAACATCTGTACACGCGAAATAACTTGCGTAAGTTCATCGCGAGGAGAATTGTTTATTCCAGCAGAGAAGCGATTCAAGGTCAAACATCTGTACACGCGAAATACCTTGCGTAAGTTAATAAATAAACAACATAAAGCGGGCAGTAAGGACTGAAGATCTAGGTTACACGTGCAGATTGTACTAAGTGTGATTGTCCTACATGTTTCTTGTTTCAAATATATGGTCAAGAGTAGTCGATATTGTGCGATGTAGGCTTCAGTATAATGTGTATAATGTAAGTCGCTGTTACCTACAATTTCTGCAAGTAGATTGCGCAATGTGGATACCATCACTAAAGATCAGATATCTGGATCGTGAAAAAGAATTTTGTATTAGAGTAGGAGATCTCAGCTTCGCTGCTTCGACTTTAACTTGTGAAACCTACTCGTTGCTTTAGCAACGAGCTCGTTTCTAGTTAGGTTTGACAAGTTTCACTTGTGAAACCTTTTATTATTCTACTGTCTTTTCTTATTATTAGGTTTCACAAGTTTCACTTGTGAAACCTTTTATTATTCTACTGTCTTTTCTTCTTATTATTATTATTATTATTCTTCATCCGTTTTTTTTTTTGTGACGGCTCAGAAATCACTCATTATTAAAGATATTACTATTCTGTTTTCAGTGTTCGATTCGAAATTAAATTTTCAAGATTTGATTTTTTTAATTTTCTAAATTACCGCTTATAAGCGCGCAGCGCCACCTACGACGCCAAAATTTTGAATCGCTATATCTTCCTTATTATTTGTCCGATTGGAATGAAATTTTCAGCATTCGATTCAGAAAAGGAGATGCAAGATTTTATGTCACTGCGTCAATTTCGTAGCTCTACCCCGAAAAAGTTGACCTTGACCCGATTGTTTTCATTTCAAAAAAAATATTTCAATCTTAGATTTTAGACAGTAGGATGAAAGATTTTAATGGTCTGATTTGGAATATGAAAAATTTTTGAAATCGGACCATAAATAAAGTCACAATGAGCGTGGGAAAATTCGCTATGACGTCATCAAAGCTAATTAAATATTCATACGTTAATATCTCTCTTATTAAATGAGATATGGGCATGAAATTTTATATCTAAACATGTTTCCACATTCTTAATCTACCTCTAGAATGAAAATGGCATGCTGCCAATATTTTTGAAATTATTGAAAATTTTCGAATCAAATCTTTGGCAAGGTCTAGCGACTTTATTTGCAGTCGGATTTTGATCGGGTTTCTTCCATTCGATAGAGCGTTCAAATACCTACCAGTAAAGTGTTCTCAGATTTTCGCTAACTCTTACGGTTCTCGAGTTATTTGCGTTTGAACACGACAACCCCCTTTAAAGTGATGTTTGTGACGTCATCAACACTCATTAATTATTCATGAAATGTTTTCGCCTATAGCTCGCTTATTGAGGAAGATAGAGGTGTGAAATTTGGTAGCATGATAGAGATTGAGAATATCTACCGACTGACAAGAGGAATTTGGCATGGAGCCAAATTCCTGAAAATGACGTCATACTTTGTAAATGACGTCATATCTCCCTTATTTTTCATCGGATCGAGGCGGGGACGGTTGGAATCGATTCTGCGTGAAAAAGTAAAATGGTAAATACCAGCAACAGAATTTCGATATCTCTTACCGTTTTCGAGATATTTGCGGTCAAAGTTCAGTGTTTGGCCTTTCCTGAAAATACAATTTAAAACTTCAGGTACCTGTGTCTCGCTTATTGATAAAGCTAGAGGTATGAAATTTGGTAGCATAAAAGAGAATGCAAATATCTACCGACTGACAAAAGGGAATTGGCAAGGTGCCAAATTCCTGAAAATGACGTCATACTTTTCTAAATGACGTCATTACTCCCTTATTTTTCATCATATCGAATCGGGGATTGTTGCAATCGATTCTGCGTGAAAAAGTAGTTAAAGGACAAAGGTCTGGTCTCAGATTTTCGATATCTCTTACCGTTTTCGAGATATTTGCGGTCAAAGTTCAGTGTTTGGCCTTTCCTGAAAATACAATTTAAAACTTCAGGTACCTGTGTCTCGCTTATTGATAAAGCTAGAGGTATGAAATTTGGTAGCATAAAAGAGAATGCAAATATCTACCGACTGACAAAAGGGAATTGGCATGGTACCAAATTCCTGAAAATGACGTCATACTTTGTAAATGACGTCATATCTCCCTTATTTTTCATCGGATCGAGGCGGGGACGGTTGGAATCGATTCTGCGTGAAAAAGTAAAATGGTAAATACCACCAACAGAATTTCGATATCTCTTACCGTTTTCGAGATATTTGCGGTCAAAGTTCAGTGTTTGGCCTTTCCTGAAAATACAATTTAAAACTTCAGGTACCTGTGTCTCGCTTATTGATAAAGCTAGAGGTATGAAATTTGGTAGCATAAAAGAAAATGCAAATATCTACCGACTGACAAAAGGGAATTGGCATGGTACCAAATTCCTGAAAATGACGTCATACTTTGTAAATGACGTCATATCTCCCTTATTTTTCATCGGATCGAGGCGGGGACGGTTGGAATCGATTCTGCGTGAAAAAGTAAAATGGTAAATACCAGCAACAGAATTTCGATATCTCTTACCGTTTTCGAGATATTTGCGGTCAAAGTTCAGTGTTTGGCCTTTCCTGAAAATACAATTTAAAACTTCAGGTACCTGTGTCTCGCTTATTGATAAAGCTAGAGGTATGAAATTTGGTAGCATAAAAGAAAATGCAAATATCTACCGACTGACAAAAGGGAATTGGCATGGTACCAAATTCCTGAAAATGACGTCATACTTTGTAAATGACGTCATAACTCCATTAATTTTCATCTTATCGAATCGGGGATTGTTGCAATCGATTCTGCGCGAAAATTTATATGCATAACATTGCCATCAAATTTTCGCTAACTCTTACCGTTTTCGAGTTATTTAGGTTTAAACACGACAACCCCCTTTAAAGTGATGCTTTCAACGTCACATAAAGTTCATTAATGTTTAATGAAATGGTTTCAGCTAAAGCTCGCTTATTAAAGAAGGTAGAGATGTGAAAATTGGTAGCATGATAGGGAATGAGGGTATCTACCGACTCTTTACTTTGAAATTTCATCTTTCGGCTATTCATTCTCACAGACACATACTCCCGTTTAATGAAAAAATTTTTCGAAATATACGACGTTTTAAGAGAATTACGTAAGATTTAATATTTTTCGATTTTCGCGTATGTAGCTTTTAGTTTTAATGGTAGATCTCTCAAATTTTCACTGTTATGTTCTCTAGGTTCATATCTTTAGAACTTTCATCGGCCGATATTATCTATCTCTTTTAGTTTGGCCTGTATTTCAATTTAAAGTTTTTTAAAAATTACGTAATGTTCAAAACTGTCTTATTTTTAGTCTTTTAGTTTCCAAAACATTACGAAACGATTTTCCGTAACGATTTTACTATGAAACATGTTTCCCGGTATTTGAAAGTGAGCAATTTAAAGATTTTTTTATAAAAATATCTTACTTGCGTAACTTTCAAGTATTTTTTATTCGTCGTATGAACAAATTATAAAAACAAGAGTTTGAGAAAGCATTTTGATTTCGATTTCTTAAACAAAAATCAAATTTTGGGCACTCTACTGATGAACAACGCAATAAACATATCTTCAGAAGCGCGGTCAATTTGCCTTGCTTAATACCTTGCACGACACCGCTGTGATATAGGACTTCTTCCATGGACAAGGCGCAGTAACTCGCGATTAATTCAATCGCGATTTAAAGTGCTTTCTATAAAATAGAGTTTGAGAAAGTATTATGCATTCGAATTCTTAAACAAAAAAAAAAACCCAAAAAATAAAAAAACCAACCCCCCCCCCCCCAAAAAAAACAAAAAAACAAAAAAAAGAAAAAAAAAAGCAAATTTACATTCTACGAGCTACTGCTGAACAAGGCTATAAAGAAATCTTCTCCGAGCGTCGGCATTACACATTAGAGAAGCGCGGTGAATTTGCCTTGCTTAATACCTCGCACTGCGCCGCTGTTATACAGGACTTCAAACGTGTGTGAATTAATCGCCAGTTACAGTGCTTTACCTGTGGAATACGAGACATTGTCAAGTCTTTCTTTTGTATATTGGGGAAAGCGGCATTACTAAAGGCCATCGCGAGGAGAATTGTTTATTCCAGCAGAGTGGCGATTCAAGGTCAAACATCTGTACACGCGAAATAACTTGCGTAAGTTCATCGCGAGGAGAATTGTTTATTCCAGCAGAGAAGCGATTCAAGGTCAAACATCTGTACACGCGAAATACCTTGCGTAAGTTAATAAATAAACAACATAAAGCGGGCAGTAAGGACTGAAGATCTAGGTTACACGTGCAGATTGTACTAAGTGTGATTGTCCTACATGTTTCTTGTTTCAAATATATGGTCAAGAGTAGTCGATATTGTGCGATGTAGGCTACAGTATAATGTGTATAATGTAAGTCGCCGTTACCTACAATTTCTGCAAGTAGATTGCGCAATGTGGATACCATCACTAAAGATCAGATATCTGGATCGTGAAAAAGAATTTTGTATTAGAGTAGGAGATCTCAGCTTCGCTGCTTCGACTTTAACTTGTGAAACCTACTCGTTGCTTTAGCAACGAGCTCGTTTCTAGTTATTATTATTATTATTCTTCATCCGTTTTTTTTTTTTTTGTGACGGCTCAGAAATCACTCATTATTAAAGATATTACTATTCTGTTTTCAGTGTTCGATTCGAAATTAAATTTTCAAGATTTGATTTTTTTTAATTTTCTAAATTACCGCTTATAAGCGCGCAGCGCCACCTACGACGCCAAAATTTTGAATCGCTATATCTTCCTTATTATTTGTCCGATTGGAATGAAATTTTCAGCATTCGATTCAGAAAAGGAGATGCAAGATTTTATGTCACTGCGTCAATTTCGTAGCTCTACCCCGAAAAAGTTGACCTTGACCCGATTGTTTTCATTTCAAAAAAAATATTTCAATCTTAGATTTTAGACAGTAGGATGAAAGATTTTAATGGTCTGATTTGGAATATGAAAAATTTTTGAAATCGGACCATAAATAAAGTCACAATGAGCGTGGGAAAATTCGCTATGACGTCATCAAAGCTAATTAAATATTCATACGTTAATATCTCTCTTATTAAATGAGATATCGGCATGAAATTTTATATCTAAACATGTTTCCACATTCTTAATCTACCTCTAGAATGAAAATGGCATGCTGCCAATATTTTTGAAATTATTGAAATTTTTCGAATCAAATCTTTGGCAAGGTCTAGCGACTTTATTTGCAGTCGGATTTTGATCGGGTTTCTTCCATTCGATAGAGCGTTCAAATACCTACCAGTAAGGTGTTCTCAGATTTTCGCTAACTCTTACGGTTCTCGAGTTATTTGCGTTTGAACACGACAACCCCCTTTAAAGTGATGTTTGTGACGTCATCAACACTCATTAATTATTCATGAAATGTTTTCGCCTATAGCTCACCTATTGAGGAAGATAGAGGTGTGAAATTTGGTAGCATGATAGAGATTGAGAATATCTACCGACTGACAAGAGGAATTTGGCATGGAGCCAAATTCCTGAAAATGACGTCATACTTTGTAAATGACGTCATATCTCCCTTATTTTTCATCGGATCGAGGCGGGGACGGTTGGAATCGATTCTGCGTGAAAAAGTAAAATGGTAAATACCAGCAACAGAATTTCGATATCTCTTACCGTTTTCGAGATATTTGCGGTCAAAGTTCAGTGTTTGGCCTTTCCTGAAAATACAATTTAAAACTTCAGGTACCTGTGTCTCGCTTATTGATAAAGCTAGAGGTATGAAATTTGGTAGCATAAAAGAGAATGCAAATATCTACCGACTGACAAAAGGGAATTGGCAAGGTGCCAAATTCCTGAAAATGACGTCATACTTTTCTAAATGACGTCATAGCTCCCTTATTTTTCATCGTATCGAATCGGGGATTGTTGCAATCGATTCTGCGTGAAAAAGTAGTTAAAGAACTATGGTCTGGTCTCAGATTTTCGATATCTCTTACCGTTTTCGAGATATTTGCGGTCAAAGTTCAGTGTTTGGCCTTTCCTGAAAATACAATTTAAAACTTCAGGTACCTGTGTCTCGCTTATTGATAAAGCTAGAGGTATGAAATTTGGTAGCATAAAAGAAAATGCAAATATCTACCGACTGACAAAAGGGAATTGGCATGGTACCAAATTCCTGAAAATGACGTCATACTTTGTAAATGACGTCATATCTCCCTTATTTTTCATCGGATCGAGGCGGGGACGGTTGGAATCGATTCTGCGTGAAAAAGTAAAATGGTGAATACAGCAACAGAATTCGATATCTCTTACCGTTTTCGAGATATTTGCGGTCAAAGTTCAGTGTTTGGCCTTTCCTGAAAATACAATTTAAAACTTCAGGTACCTGTGTCTCGCTTATTGATAAAGCTAGAGGTATGAAATTTGGTAGCATAAAAGAGAATGCAAATATCTACCGACTGACAAAAGGGAATTGGCATGGTACCAAATTCCTGAAAATGACGTCATACTTTGTAAATGACGTCATAACTCCATTAATTTTCATCTTATCGAATCGGGGATTGTTGCAATCGATTCTGCGCGAAAATTTATATGCATAACATTGCCATCAAATTTTCGCTAACTCTTACCGTTTTCGAGTTATTTAGGTTTAAACACGACAACCCCCTTTAAAGTGATGCTTTCAACGTCACATAAAGTTCATTAATGTTTAATGAAATAGTTTCAGCTAAAGCTCGCTTATTAAAGAAGGTACAGATGTGAAAATTGGTAGCATGATAGGGAATGAGGGTATCTACCGACTCTTTACTTTGAAATTTCATCTTTCGGCTATTCATTCTCACAGACACATACAGTGTACTCCCGTTTAATGAAAAATTTTTTCGAAATATACGACGTTTTAAGAGAATTACGTAAGATTTAATATTTTTCGATTTTCGCGTATGTAGCTTTTAGTTTTAATGGTAGATCTCTCAAATTTTCACTGTTATGTTCTCTAGGTTCATATCTTTAGAACTTTTATCGGCCGATATTATCTATCTCTTTTAGTTTGGCCTCTATTTCAATTTAAAGTTTTTTAAAAATTACGTAATGTTCAAAACTGTCTTATTTTTAGTCTTTTAGTTTCCAAAAACATTACGAAACGATTTTCCGTAACGATTTTACTATGAAACATGTTTCCCGGTATTTGAAAGTGAGCAATTTAAAGATTTTTTTATAAAAATATCTTACTTGCGTAACTTTCAAGTATTTTTTATTCGTCGTATGAACAAATTATAAAAACAAGAGTTTGAGAAAGCATTTTGATTTCGATTTCTTAAACAAAAATCAAATTTTGGGCACTCTACTGATGAACAACGCAAAAAACATATCTTCAGAAGCGCGGTCAATTTGCCTTGCTTAATACCTTGCACGACACCGCTGTGATATAGGACTTCTTCCATGGACAAGGCGCAGTAACTCGCGATTAATTCAATCGCGATTTAAAGTGCTTTCTATAAAATAGAGTTTGAGAAAGTATTATGCATTCGAATTCTTAAACAAAAAAAACCCCAAAAAATAAAAAAACCAACACCCCCCCACCCCAAAAAAAAAACACAAAAAAAAAAAAAAAGAACAAAAAAGCAAATTTACATTCTACGAGCTACTGCTGAACAAGGCTATAAAGAAATCTTCTCCGAGCGTCGGCATTACACATTAGAGAAGCGCGGTGAATTTGCCTTGCTTAATACCTCGCACTGCGCCGCTGTTATACAGGACTTCAAACGTGTGTGAATTAATCGCCAGTTACAGTGCTTTACCTGTGGAATACGAGACATTGTCAAGTCTTTCTTTTGTATATTGGGGAAAGCGGCATTACTAAAGGCCATCGCGAGGAGAATTGTTTATTCCAGCAGAGTGGCGATTCAAGGTCAAACATCTGTACACGCGAAATAACTTGCGTAAGTTCATCGCGAGGAGAATTGTTTATTCCAGCAGAGAAGCGATTCAAGGTCAAACATCTGTACACGCGAAATACCTTGCGTAAGTTAATAAATAAACAACATAAAGCGGGCAGTAAGGACTGAAGATCTAGGTTACACGTGCAGATTGTACTAAGTGTGATTGTCCTACATGTTTCTTGTTTCAAATATATGGTCAAGAGTAGTCGATATTGTGCGATGTAGGCTTCAGTATAATGTGTATAATGTAAGTCGCCGTTACCTACAATTTCTGCAAGTAGATTGCGCAATGTGGATACCATCACTAAAGATCAGATATCTGGATCGTGAAAAAGAATTTTGTATTAGAGTAGGAAATCTCAGCTTCGCTGCTTCGACTTTAACTTGTGAAACCTACTCGTTGCTTTAGCAACGAGCTCGTTTCTAGTTATTAGGGTCTTCCGATTCCATCGGAAGACCCTTCTGTTATTGTGATGTTTTTTCTTTACATTTGTTATTAGGGTCTTCCGATTCCATCGGAAGACCCTTCTGTTATTGTGATGTTTTTTCTTTACATTTGTTATTATTATTATTATTCTCAGCACTTTGACTGCCATTTTCTCAGAAACGGCTTGACCAACAACCTTTTTATCGCGGCTTCTTGCTTGATGAGCCAGGGGAAATTGATTGATAAGAAAAAAATATCGAAATATTATGGTTTTAAAGAAAATTACGTAATAGGGCTAAATTTTTTTATTTTCTCAAAAAGAAGTTTATTATTTTAGATAGATTCCTCAAATTTTCATTCTCAAATTTGACAGGTGTGTCCTTGACAATGAAATCAACGCCGATTATCTACTTGTAACGGTTAAGCCGTTATTAAAATTTAAAAATTACGTAATTTTTAAACTGCTTTGTTTTAAGTCTAAGCATTTTAAAAACGGTATAGAACGATTTAGGATGTAAATTTCATGGTAAATAAATTTCTTTTAATATTTTAAATCCATTTTTAATTGAGAAATTTAAGTTTTTCACAAATTTGGTTAGTTACGTAATTGCTTCATAACTTTCTTAGTTTTTATCATATGATCACCAAAATTCAATCAGTACAGGAGAAGGGTTAGCGCTTCTGAATTATTTTTTCAAAAACATCGAAATATTAGCCCCCTTCCCTCTATCGTTGGACAACCCTATCGAGAGAGGGTCTTAAAACGCCGAAATTTCACCCCGATTTTTCAATTCCATTTTCTGAGAAACGGTTTTATGTACACACTTCATATTGTGTCTGTCGACTTTCACAGGCACCGTTACCCGTTTAAGTAAAAAAAAATTACAAAATGAAAGTTTTCAAACACATTACGTAATAATTAGTAAAATTTTAAATTCTTCCCTTTATAGCATTATTTTTCATGCTACACTTTCCAAATTTGAACTGTCATACTCTCTAGGTTCATATCTTCATAACTTACATCGGCCGACAATATCTATCTATTTTAGTTTGGCCGCTATTTCAATTTAAAGTTTTTTAATAATTACGTAATTTGCAAAAATGTTTTATTTTTAGTCCGAGCGTTTCCAGAGTATTACGAAACGATTTTCCGTAACCATTTCAGTATGAAACATGTTTCTCAGTATTTGAAAGTGACCAATTTAAAGATTTTTAAAAAATATTTTACTTGCGTAACTTTCGTGTATCTTCTTATTCTTCGTATGAACAAAGAATAAAAACGAGAGTTTGAGAAAGAATTTGAATTCGAATTTTTAAACAAAACTAACATTTTTTGCACTCTACTGATGAACAACGCAATCTTCAAATCTTCTCCGAGCGTCGGGATTACACATTAGAAGACCGTGTTAAATTTGCCTTGCTTAATACCTCGCACAGCGCCGCTCCTATAGAGACGGGGAAAGCGCAGTAACTCGCGATTAATTATTAATTCATTCGCGAGTTACTGTGCTTTCCCCGTGGAATATCTAATCGGCAATTATAAAGGAATCCCTCAATATGTATGTTTACTTAAATTTGAGTTTCTTTATCTCCTTACTATAGTAGTCATCTCAGTGCTATACGTACAGCTAACGTGACCTAAATGCGTAATACACACTCTCTATCTAGCTTTGTCGCATTACGTCACCACGCTTCTGTATGGGAATTCTGTAATACACAGACTTTCTGTAGCTGGATTGATGCCGCTTTAATTACATGAGTGTGTTTACATAGTGTCTCGGCGAGATATATACATGTATCTATGTATATACTTCTCATTTGTCCTAATCGGCATATCTATGATGCCGCAATAAATGCGTATACTCATTGCAGTATCTCGTTTCTTTTTTCTTTTTTTTTTTCCTTCTTTCTACGTACATATTTTTCTTTTTTTTTCTAAAGAGGAAGACCCGCCCTGTTGCCTCGGCAACGGGTAAGCTCTAGTTATTATTATTATTATTCTCAGCACTTTGACTGCATTTTTCTCAAAAACGGCTAGACCAACAATCTTTTTATCGCGGCTTCTTGCTTGATGAGCCAGGGGAAATTGATTGATAAGAAAAAAATATCGAAATATTATGGTTTTAAAGAAAATTACGTAATAGGCCTAAATTTTTTTATTTTCTCAAAAACAAGTTTATTATTTTAGATAGATTCCTCAAATTTTCATTCTCAAATTTGACAGGTGTGTCCTTGACAATGAAATCAACGCCGATTATATACTATTAACGGTTAAGCCGTTATTAAAATTTAAAAATTACGTAATTTTTAAACTGCTTAGTTTTAAGTCTAAGCATTTTAAAAATGGTATAGAACGATTTAGAATGTCAATTTCATGATAAAAAAGTTTCTTTTAATATTTGAAATCCATTTTTAAATGAGAAATTTAAGTTTTTCACAAATTTGGTTAGTTACGTAATTGCTTCATAACTTTCTTAGTTTTTATCATATGATCACCAAAATGTAATCAGTAACGGAGAAGGGTTAGCACTTTTGAATTTTATTTTCAAAAACATCGAAATATTTGCCCCCTTCCCTCTATCGTCGGACAACCCTATCGAGAGAGGGTCTTAAAACGCCGAAATTTTACCCCGATTTTTCAATTCCATTTTCTGAAAAACGGATTTATGTACAAATTTTATACTATAGTTATAGACTCTCAGAGACATCGTTACCCGTTTAAGTAAAAAAAAAATCAAAAATTAAAGTTTTCAAAAACATTACATAACAATGAGTAAAATTTTTAATTCTCCGCCATACAGCTTTATTTTAAATGCTAGACTATTTAAATTTTATCTGTCATATTCTCTCGGTTCATATCTTTAAAAAATTCATCGGCCGATAATATCTATCTTTTTTAGTTTGGCCGCTATTTCAATTTAAAGTTTTTAAATAATTACGTAATTTGCAAAAACATTTTATTTTTAGTCTTATCGTTTCCAGAACTTCACCAAACGATTTTCCGTACCGATTTCAGTATGAAACATGTTTCTCAGTATTTGAAAGTGAGCGATTTAAAGGATTTTTAAAAAAAATACCTTATTTGCGTAACTTTCATGTTTTTTCTTATTTGTCGTATTAACAAAGTTTAAAAAGGAGAGTTTGAGAATGTATATTGAATTCGAATTCTTAAACAAAAATCACATTTTTTGCACTCTACCCGCTACTGATGAACAAGGCAAAAAAAAAATCTTGTCCGAGCGTCGGGATTACATCTAAGAGAAGCGCGGTGAATTTCCCTTGCTACATACCGACTTCAAACGCGTATGATAGTCACGGGGAAAGCGCAGTAACTCGCGATTAATTCAATCGCGATTAATTCAATCGAGAGTTACGGCGCTTTGTCCGTGGAATGTTTAATCGACTGTTATAATGGAGAGCCGTAATATGTATGATTTCTTTAACTTGATTTTCGATTTATTTCTTCTAGATAATACTTTTTTCAATTTTTATTATTAATTAATTTGATTGCTTGAGGGGGTTTTTTTTTGGGGGGGGGGGTATTTTTGTGTGTAAAGTGCATTGAAGTCATTCTCCTGATCTTTTTTCTTTTTTTCCTTCGTTCTATCTACTTATTTTTCTTTTTTTCTTTCGAGAGAGGAAGACCCGCCCTGTTGCCTCGGCAACAGGTAAGCTCTAGTTATTATTATTATTCTTTTTCTCAGCACTTTGACTGCATTTTTCTCAAAAACGGCTTAACCAACAATCTTTTTATCGCGGCTACTGGCTTGATGAGCCAGGGGAAATTGATTGATAAGAAAAAAATATTAAACTATTATGGTTTTAAAGGAAATTACGTAATAGGGTTAATTTTTTTATTTTCTCAAAAACAAGTTTATTATTTAAGATAGATTCCTCAACTTTTCATTCTTAAATTTGACAGGTGTAATTTTGAGAATGGAATCAACGCCGATTATCTACATTTAACGGTTAAGCCATTATTTAAATTTAAAAATTACGTAATTTTTAAACTTCGTTGTTTTTAAACTAAGCTTTTTAAAAATGGTACAAAACGATTTAGAATGTCAATTTCATGGTAAAAAAGTTTCTTTTAATATTTGAAATGCATTTTTAATTGAGAAATTTAAGTTTTTCACTAATTTGGTTAGTTACGTAATTGCTTCGTAACTTTCTTAGTTTTTATCATATGATCACCAAAATTCAATCAGCGACGGAGAAGGGTTAGTGCTTTTGAATTATATTTTCAAAAACATCGAAATATTAGCCCCCTTCCCTCTATCGTCGGACAACCCTATCGAGAGAGGGTCTTAAAACGCCGAAATTTCACCCCGATTTTTCAATTCCATTTTCTGAGAAACGGTTTTATATACACACTTCATATTGTGTCTATAAATTTTCACAGGCACTGTTACCCGTTTAAGTAAAAAATAAGTTTAAAAATGAAAGTTTTCAAAACCATTACGTAACAATTAGTGAAATTTTAAATTCTCTACTATATAGCTTATTTTTAATGCTACACTATCCAAATTTGAACTATCATATTCTCTAGGTTCATATCTTTACAAAATTCATCGGCCGATAATATCTATCTCTTTTAGTTTGGCCGCTATTTCAATTTAAAGTTTTTAAATAATTACGTAATTTGCAAAAACATTTTATTTTTAGTCTTATCGTTTCCAGAACATTACCAAACGATTTTCCGTACCGATTTTAGTATGAAACATGTCTCTCAGTATTTGAAAGTGAGTGATTTGGAAGATTAAAAAAAAATATCTTATTTGCGTAACTTTCATGTTTTTTCTTATTTGTCGTATTAACAAAGTATAAAAAGGAGAGTTTGAGAATGTATTTTGAATTCGAATTCTTAAACAAAAATCACATTTTTTGCACTCTACCCGCTACTAATGAACAAGGCAATAAAAAAAATCTTGTCCGAGCGTCGGGATTACATCTAAGAGAAGCGCGGTGAATTTCCCTTGCTAAATACCGACTTCAAACGTGTATGATAGTCACGGGGAAAGCGCAGTAACTCGCGATTAATTCAATCGTGATTAATTCAATCGAGAGTTACGGCGCTTTGTCCGTGGAATGTTTAATCGACTGTTATAATGGAGAGCCGTAATATGTATGATTTCTTTAACTTGATTTTCGATTTATTTCCTCTAGATAATACTTTTTTCAATTTTAATTATTAATTAATTTGATTGCTTGGGGTTTTTTTTTTTTGGGGGGGGTGTATTTTTGTGTGTAAAGTACATTTAAGTCATTCTCCTGATCTTTTTTCTTTCTTTCCTTTTTTCCATCTACTTATTTTTCTTTTTTCTTTCGAGAGAGGAAGACCCGCCCTGTTGCCTCGGCAACAGGTAAGCTCTAGTTATTATTATTATTCTTCATCCGTTTTTTTTTATGTGACGGCTCAGAAATCACTCATTATTAAAGATATTACTATTCTGTTTTCAGTGTTCGATTCGAAATTAAATTTTCAAGATTTGATTTTTTTTTTTTTCTAAATTACCGCTTATAAGCGCGCAGCGCCACCTACGACGGCAAAATTTTGAATCGCTATATCTTCCTTATTATTTGTCCGATTGGAATGAAATTTTCAGCATTCGATTCAGAAAAGGAGATGCAAGATTTTATGTCACTGCGTCAATTTCGTAGCTCTACCCCGAAAATGTTGACCTTGACCCGATTGTTTTCATTTCAAAAAAAATATTTCAATCTTAGATTTTAGACGGTAGGATGAAAGATTTTAATGGTCTGATTTGGAATATGAAAAATTTTTGAAATCGGACCATAAATAAAGTCACAATGAGCGTGGGAAAATTCGCTATGACGTCATCAAAGCTAATTAAATATTCATACGTTAATATCTCTCTTATTAAATGAGATATCGGCATGAAATTTTATATCTAAACATGTTTCCACATTCTTAATCTACCTCTAGAATGAAAATGGCATGCTGCCAATATTTTTGAAATTATTGAAAATTTTCGAATCAAATCTTTGGCAAGGTCTAGCGACTTTATTTGCAGTCGGATTTTGATCGGGTTTCTTCCATTCGATAGAGCGTTCAAATACCTACCAGTAAAGTGTTCTCAGATTTTCGCTAACTCTTACGGTTCTCGAGTTATTTGCGTTTGAACACGACAACCCCCTTTAAAGTGATGTTTGTGACGTCATCAACACTCATTAATTATTCATGAAATGTTTTCGCCTATAGCTCGCTTATTGAGGAAGATAGAGGTGTGAAATTTGGTAGCATGATAGAGATTGAGAATATCTACCGACTGACAAGAGGAATTTGGCATGGAGCCAAATTCCTGAAAATGACGTCATACTTTGTAAATGACGTCATATCTCCCTTATTTTTCATCGGATCGAGGCGGGGACGGTTGGAATCGATTCTGCGTGAAAAAGTAAAATGGTAAATACCAGCAACAGAATTTCGATATCTCTTACCGTTTTCGAGATATTTGCGGTCAAAGTTCAGTGTTTGGCCTTTCCTGAAAATACAATTTAAAACTTCAGGTACCTGTGTCTCGCTTATTGATAAAGCTAGAGGTATGAAATTTGGTAGCATAAAAGAGAATGCAAATATCTACCGACTGACAAAAGGGAATTGGCAAGGTGCCAAATTCCTGAAAATGACGTCATACTTTTCTAAATGACGTCATAACTCCCTTATTTTTCATCGTATCGAATCGGGGATTGTTGCAATCGATTCTGCGTGAAAAAGTAGTTAAAGGGAAAAAGTCTGGTCTCAGATTTTCGATATCTCTTACCGTTTTCGAGATATTTGCGGTCAAAGTTCAGTGTTTTGCCATTCCTGAAAATACAATTTAAAATTCCAGGTACCTGTGTCTCGCTTATTGATAAAGCTAGAGGTATGAAATTTGGTAGCATAAAAGAGAATGCAAATATCTACCGACTGACAAAAAGGAATTGGCATGGTACCAAATTCCTGTAAATGACGTCATACTTTGTAAATGACGTCATAACTCCCTTAATTTTCATCTTATCGAATCGGGGATTGTTGCAATCGATTCTGCGCAAAAATTTATATGCATAACATTGCCATCAAATTTTCGCTAACTCTTACCGTTTTCGAGTTATTTAGGTTTAAAACACTACAACCCCCTTTAAAGTGATGCTTTCAACGTCACATAAAGTTCATTAATGTTTCATGAAATGGTTTCACCTAAAGCTCGCTTATTAAGGAAGGCAGAGATGTGAAAATTGGTAGCATGATAGGGAATGAGGGTATCTACCGACTGACAAATGGAATTTGGCATGAGCAATCGGAATATAAATAATGTCACTAACTGTTTTGATAAGCGGACAAGACAAAGAGCGACAACTCTTGACTCTTTCTACTCGCCGCTGTATGGCCAGCTGATGTGTTATACCACCTGGTGTAATAGCTCTAGATCTGCGAGAAATCGCGATCGACGGAATTGTTAATTCTAACAGAAGTTATCTAAGGTCAAGTATGTGGAGTAGTTAGGGTTTTGCCATCATATACAGGGCTTACTCGGATTTAACAACAGACACGATACACTCGCAGTATTCAATGTTTAAAGTGTGATGAGAAAAATACATAAATTATTCCCCCGTTTTGAAAACAATGGTTAACAAATATAAATCATGGAATACGAGACATTGTCAAGTCTTTGTTTTGTTTATTGGGGAAAGCGGCATTACTAAAGGCCATCGCGAGGAGAATTGTTTATTCCAGCAGAGTGGCGATTCAAGGTCAAACATCTGTACACGCGAAATACCTTGCGTAAGTTAACAAATAAACAACATAAAGCGGGGAGTAAGGACTGGAGATCTAGGTTACACGTGCAGATTGTACTAAGTGTGACTGTCCTACATGTTTCTTGTTTCAAATATATTGTCAAGGCTTCAGTATAATGTATATAATATAAGTCGCCGTTACTTACAATTTCTGCAAGTAGATTGCGCAATGTGGATACCATCACTAAAGATCAGATTTCTGGATCGTGAAAAAGAATTGTGTATTAGAGTAGGAGATCCCAGCTTCGCTGATTCGACTTTAACTTGTGAAACCTACTCGTTGCTTTAGCAACGAGCTCGTTTCTAGTTATTATTAGGTTTCACAAGTTTCACTTGTGAAACCTTTTATTATTCTACTGTCTTTTCTTATTATTATTATTATTATTCTTCATCCGTTTTTTTTTTTGTGACGGCTCAGAAATCACTCATTATTAAAGATATTACTATTCTGTTTTCAGTGTTCGATTCGAAAATAAATTTTCAAGATTTGATTTTTTTAATTTTCTAAATTACCGCTTATAAGCGCGCAGCGCCACCTACGACGCCAAAATTTTGAATCGCTATATCTTCCTTATTATTTGTCCGATTGGAATGAAATTTTCAGCATTCGATTCAGAAAAGGAGATGCAAGATTTTATGTCACTGCGTCAATTTCGTAGCTCTACCCCGAAAAAGTTGACCTTGACCCGATTGTTTTCATTTCAAAAAAAATATTTCAATCTTAGATTTTAGACAGTAGGATGAAAGATTTTAATGGTCTGATTTGGAATATGAAAAATTTTTGAAATCGGACCATAAATAAAGTCACAATGAGCGTGGGAAAATTCGCTATGACGTCATCAAAGCTAATTAAATATTCATACGTTAATATCTCTCTTATTAAATGAGATATCGGCATGAAATTTTATATCTAAACATGTTTCCACATTCTTAATCTACCTCTAGAATGAAAATGGCATGCTGCCAATATTTTTGAAATTATTGAAAATTTTCGAATCAAATCTTTGGCAAGGTCTAGCGACTTTATTTGCAGTCGGATTTTGATCGGGTTTCTTCCATTCGATAGAGCGTTCAAATACCTACCTGTAAAGTGTTCTCAGATTTTCGCTAACTCTTACGGTTCTCGAGTTATTTGCGTTTGAACACGACAACCCCCTTTAAAGTGATGTTTGTGACGTCATCAACACTCATTAATTATTCATGAAATGTTTTCGCCTATAGCTCGCTTATTGAGGAAGATAGAGGTGTGAAATTTGGTAGCATGATAGAGATTGAAAATATCTACCGACTGACAAGAGGAATTTGGCATGGAGCCAAATTCCTGAAAATGACGTCATACTTTGTAAATGACGTCATATCTCCCTTATTTTTCATCGGATCGAGGCGGGGACGGTTGGAATCGATTCTGCGTGAAAAAGTAAAATGGTAAATACCAGCAACAGAATTTCGATATCTCTTACCGTTTTCGAGATATTTGCGGTCAAAGTTCAGTGTTTGGCCTTTCCTGAAAATACAATTTAAAACTTCAGGTACCTGTGTCTCGCTTATTGATAAAGCTAGAGGTATGAAATTTGGTAGCATAAAAGAGAATGCAAATATCTACCGACTGACAAAAGGGAATTGGCAAGGTGCCAAATTCCTGAAAATGACGTCATACTTTTCTAAATGACGTCATAACTCCCTTATTTTTCATCGTATCGAATCGGGGATTGTTGCAATCGATTCTGCGTGAAAAAGTAGTTAAAGGAGAAAGGTCTGGTCTCAGATTTTCGATATCTCTTACCGTTTTCGAGATATTTGCGGTCAAAGTTCAGTGTTTGGCCTTTCCTGAAAATACAATTTAAAACTTCAGGTACCTGTGTCTCACTTATTGATAAAGCTAGAGGTATGAAATTTGGTAGCATAAAAGAGAATGCAAATATCTACCGACTGACAAAAGGGAATTGGCATGGTACCAAATTCCTGAAAATGACGTCATACTTTGTAAATGACGTCATAACTCCATTAATTTTCATCTTATCGAATCGGGGATTGTTGCAATCGATTCTGCGCGAAAATTTATATGCATAACATTGCCATCAAATTTTCGCTAACTCTTACCGTTTTCGAGTTATTTAGGTTTAAACACGACAACCCCCTTTAAAGTGATGCTTTCAACGTCACATAAAGTTCATTAATGTTTAATGAAATGGTTTCAGCTAAAGCTCGCTTATTAAAGAAGGTAGAGATGTGAAAATTGGTAGCATGATAGGGAATGAGGGTATCTACCGACTCTTTACTTTGAAATTTCATCTTTCGGCTATTCATTCTCACAGACACATACTCCCGTTTAATGAAAAAATTTTTCGAAATATACGACGTTTTAAGAGAATTACGTAAGATTTAATATTTTTCGATTTTCGCGTATGTAGCTTTTAGTTTTAATGGTAGATCTCTCAAATTTTCACTGTTATGTTCTCTAGGTTCATATCTTTAGAACTTTCATCGGCCGATATTATCTATCTCTTTTAGTTTGGCCTCTATTTCAATTTAAAGTTTTTTAAAAATTACGTAATGTTCAAAACTGTCTTATTTTTAGTCTTTTAGTTTCCAAAACATTACGAAACGATTTTCCGTAACGATTTTACTATGAAACATGTTTCCCGGTATTTGAAAGTGAGCAATTTAAAGATTTTTTTATAAAAATATCTTACTTGCGTAACTTTCAAGTATTTTTTATTCGTCGTATGAACAAATTATAAAAACAAGAGTTTGAGAAAGCATTTTGATTTCGATTTTTTAAACAAAAATCAAATTTTGGGCACTCTACTGATGAACAACGCAATAAACATATCTTCAGAAGCGCGGTCAATTTGCCTTGCTTAATACCTTGCACGACACCGCTGTGATATAGGACTTCTTCCATGGACAAGGCGCAGTAACTCGCGATTAATTCAATCGCGATTTAAAGTGCTTTCTATAAAATAGAGTTTGAGAAAGTATTATGCATTCGAATTCTTAAACAAAAAAAAACCCCAAAAAATAAAAAAACCAACCCCCCCCCCCCAAAAAAAAACAAAAAAAAAACAAAAAAAAAAAGAAAAAAAAAAGCAAATTTACATTCTACGAGCTACTGCTGAACAAGGCTATAAAGAAATCTTCTCCGAGCGTCGGCATTACACATTAGAGAAGCGCGGTGAATTTGCCTTGCTTAATACCTCGCACTGCGCCGCTGTTATACAGGACTTCAAACGTGTGTGAATTAATCGCCAGTTACAGTGCTTTACCTGTGGAATACGAGACATTGTCAAGTCTTTCTTTTGTATATTGGGGAAAGCGGCATTACTAAAGGCCATCGCGAGGAGAATTGTTTATTCCAGCAGAGTGGCGATTCAAGGTCAAACATCTGTACACGCGAAATAACTTGTGTAAGTTCATCGCGAGGAGAATTGTTTATTCCAGCAGAGAAGCGATTCAAGGTCAAACATCTGTACACGCGAAATACCTTGCGTAAGTTAATAAATAAACAACATAAAGCGGGCAGTAAGGACTGAAGATGTAGGTTACACGTGCAGATTGTACTAAGTGTGATTGTCCTACATGTTTCTTGTTTCAAATATATGGTCAAGAGTAGTCGATATTGTGCGATGTAGGCTTCAGTATAATGTGTATAATGTAAGTCGCCGTTACCTACAATTTCTGCAAGTAGATTGCGCAATGTGGATACCATCACTAAAGATCAGATATCTGGATCGTGAAAAAGAATTTTGTATTAGAGTAGGAGATCTCAGCTTCGCTGCTTCGACTTTAACTTGTGAAACCTACTCGTTGCTTTAGCAACGAGCTCGTTTCTAGTTATTATTATTATTCTTCATCCGTTTTTTTTTTTTGTGACGGCTCAGAAATCACTCATTATTAAAGATATTACTATTCTGTTTTCAGTTTTCGATTCGAAATTAAATTTTCAAGATTTGATTTTTTTTAATTTTCTAAATTACCGCTTATAAGCGCGCAGCGCCACCTACGACGCCAAAATTTTGAATCGCTATATCTTCCTTATTATTTGTCCGATTGGAATGAAATTTTCAGCATTCGATTCAGAAAAGGAGATGCAAGATTTTATGTCACTGCGTCAATTTCGTAGCTCTACCCCGAAAAAGTTGACCTTGACCCGATTGTTTTCATTTCAAAAAAAATATTTCAATCTTAGATTTTAGACAGTAGGATGAAAGATTTTAATGGTCTGATTTGGAATATGAAAAATTTTTGAAATCGGACCATAAATAAAGTCACAATGAGCGTGGGAAAATTCGCTATGACGTCATCAAAGCTAATTAAATATTCATACGTTAATATCTCTCTTATTAAATGAGATATCGGCATGAAATTTTATATCTAAACATGTTTCTACATTCTTAATCTACCTCTAGAATGAAAATGGCATGCTGCCAATATTTTTGAAATTATTGAAAATTTTCGAATCAAATCTTTGGCAAGGTCTAGCGACTTTATTTGCAGTCGGATTTTGATCGGGTTTCTTCCATTCGATAGAGCGTTCAAATACCTACCAGGAAAGTGTTCTCAGATTTTCGCTAACTCTTACGGTTCTCGAGTTATTTGCGTTTGAACACGACAACCCCCTTTAAAGTGATGTTTGTGACGTCATCAACACTCATTAATTATTCATGAAATGTTTTCGCCTATAGCTCGCTTATTGAGGAAGATAGAGGTGTGAAATTTGGTAGCATGATAGAGATTGAGAATATCTACCGACTGACAAGAGGAATTTGGCATGGAGCCAAATTCCTGAAAATGACGTCATACTTTGTAAATGACGTCATATCTCCCTTATTTTTCATCGGATCGAGGCGGGGACGGTTGGAATCGATTCTGCGTGAAAAAGTAAAATATCTCTTACCGTTTTCGAGATATTTGCGGTCAAAGTTCAGTGTTTGGCCTTTCCTGAAAATACAATTTAAAACTTCAGGTACCTGTGTCTCTCTTATTGATAAAGCTAGAGGTATGAAATTTGGTAGCATAAAAGAGAATGCAAATATCTACCGACTGACAAAAGGGAATTGGCAAGGTGCCAAATTCCTGAAAATGACGTCATACTTTTCTAAATGACGTCATAACTCCCTTATTTTTCATCGTATCGAATCGGGGATTGTTGCAATCGATTCTGCGTGAAAAAGTAGTTAAAGGAAAAAGGTCTGGTCTCAGATTTTCGATATCTCTTACCGTTTTCGAGATATTTGCGGTCAAAGTTCAGTGTTTGGCCTTTCCTGAAAATACAATTTAAAACTTCAGGTACCTGTGTCTCGCTTATTGATAAAGCTAGAGGTATGAAATTTGGTAGCATAAAAGAGAATGCAAATATCTACCGACTGACAAAAGGGAATTGGCATGGTACCAAATTCCTGAAAATGACGTCATACTTTGTAAATGACGTCATAACTCCATTAATTTTCATCTTATCGAATCGGGGATTGTTGCAATCGATTCTGCGCGAAAATTTATATGCATAACATTGCCATCAAATTTTCGCTAACTCTTACCGTTTTCGAGTTATTTAGGTTTAAACACGACAACCCCCTTTAAAGTGATGCTTTCAACGTCACATAAAGTTCATTAATGTTTAATGAAATGGTTTCAGCTAAAGCTCGCTTATTAAAAAAGGTAGAGATGTGAAAATTGGTAGCATGATAGGGAATGAGGGTATCTACCGACTCTTTACTTTGAAATTTCATCTTTCGGCTATTCATTCTCACAGACACATACTCCCGTTTAATGAAAAAATTTTTCGAAATATACGACGTTTTAAGAGAATTACGTAAGATTTAATATTTTTCGATTTTCGCGTATGTAGCTTTTAGTTTTAATGGTAGATCTCTCAAATTTTCACTGTTATGTTCTCTAGGTTCATATCTTTAGAACTTTCATCGGCCGATATTATCTATCTCTTTTAGTTTGGCCTCTATTTCAATTTAAAGTTTTTTAAAAATTACGTAATGTTCAAAACTGTCTTATTTTTAGTCTTTTAGTTTCCAAAACATTACGAAACGATTTTCCGTAACGATTTTACTATGAAACATGTTTCCCGGTATTTGAAAGTGAGCAATTTAAAGATTTTTTTATAAAAATATCTTACTTGCGTAACTTTCAAGTATTTTTTATTCGTCGTATGAACAAATTATAAAAACAAGAGTTTGAGAAAGCATTTTGATTTCGATTTCTTAAACAAAAATCAAATTTTGGGCACTCTACTGATGAACAACGCAATAAACATATCTTCAGAAGCGCGGTCAATTTGCCTTGCTTAATACCTTGCACGACACCGCTGTGATATAGGACTTCTTCCATGGACAAGGCGCAGTAACTCGCGATTAATTCAATCGCGATTTAAAGTGCTTTCTATAAAATAGAGTTTGAGAAAGTATTATGCATTCGAATTCTTAAACAAAAAAAAAAACCAAAAAATAAAAAAACCAACCCCCCCCCCCCAAAAAAAAAAAAAAAAAAAAAAAAAAAAAAAAAGAAAAAAAAAGCAAATTTACATTCTACGAGCTACTGCTGAACAAGGCTATAAAGAAATCTTCTCCGAGCGTCGGCATTACACATTAGAGAAGCGCGGTGAATTTGCCTTGCTTAATACCTCACACTGCGCCGCTGTTATACAGGACTTCAAACGTGTGTGAATTAATCGCCAGTTACAGTGCTTTACCTGTGGAATACGAGACATTGTCAAGTCTTTCTTTTGTATATTGGGGAAAGCGGCATTACTAAAGGCCATCGCGAGGAGAATTGTTTATTCCAGCAGAGTGGCGATTCAAGGTCAAACATCTGTACACGCGAAATAACTTGCGTAAGTTCATCGCGAGGAGAATTGTTTATTCCAGCAGAGAAGCGATTCAAGGTCAAACATCTGTACACGCGAAATACCTTGCGTAAGTTAATAAATAAACAACATAAAGCGGGCAGTAAGGACTGAAGATGTAGGTTACACGTGCAGATTGTACTAAGTGTGATTGTCCTACATGTTTCTTGTTTCAAATATATGGTCAAGAGTAGTCGATATTGTGCGATGTAGGCTTCAGTATAATGTGTATAATGTAAGTCGCCGTTACCTACAATTTCTGCAAGTAGATTGCGCAATGTGGATACCATCACTAAAGATCAGATATCTGGATCGTGAAAAAGAATTTTGTATTAGAGTAGGAGATCTCAGCTTCGCTGCTTCGACTTTAACTTGTGAAACCTACTCGTTGCTTTAGCAACGAGCTCGTTTCTAGTTATTATTATTATTCTTCATCCGTTTTTTTTTTTATGTGACGGCTCAGAAATCACTCATTATTAAAGATATTACTATTCTGTTTTCAGTGTTCGATTCGAAATTAAATTTTCAAGATTTGATTTTTTTAATTTTCTAAATTACCGCTTATAAGCGCGCAGCGCCACCTACGACGCCAAAATTTTGAATCGCTATATCTTCCTTATTATTTGTCCGATTGGAATGAAATTTTCAGCATTTGATTCAGAAAAGGAGATGCAAGATTTTATGTCACTGCGTCAATTTCGTAGCTCTACCCCGAAAAAGTTGACCTTGACCCGATTGTTTTCATTTCAAAAAAAATATTTCAATCTTAGATTTTAGACAGTAGGATGAAAGATTTTAATGGTCTGATTTGGAATATGAAAAATTTTTGAAATCGGACCATAAATAAAGTCACAATGAGCGTGGGAAAATTCGCTATGACGTCATCAAAGCTAATTAAATATTCATACGTTAATATCTCTCTTATTAAATGAGATATCGGCATGAAATTTTATATCTAAACGTGTTTCCACATTCTTAATCTACCTCTAGAATGAAAATGGCATGCTGCCAATATTTTTGAAATTATTGAAAATTTTCGAATCAAATCTTTGGCAAGGTCTAGCGACTTTATTTGCAGTCGGATTTTGATCGGGTTTCTTCCATTCGATAGAGCGTTCAAATACCTACCAGTAAAGTGTTCTCAGATTTTCGCTAACTCTTACGGTTCTCGAGTTATTTGCGTTTGAACACGACAACCCCCTTTAAAGTGATGTTTGTGACGTCATCAACACTCATTAATTATCCATGAAATGTTTTCGCCTATAGCTCGCTTATTGAGGAAGATAGAGGTGTGAAATTTGGTAGCATGATAGAGATTGAGAATATCTACCGACTGACAAGAGGAATTTGGCATGGAGCCAAATTCCTGAAAATGACGTCATACTTTGTAAATGACGTCATATCTCCCTTATTTTTCATCGGATCGAGGCGGGGACGGTTGGAATCGATTCTGCGTGAAAAAGTAAAATGGTACATACCGGCAACAGAATTTCGATATCTCTTACCGTTTTCGAGATATTTGCGGTCAAAGTTCAGTGTTTGGCCTTTCCTGAAAATACAATTTAAAACTTCAGGTACCTGTGTCTCGCTTATTGATAAAGCTAGAGGTATGAAATTTGGTAGCATAAAAGAGAATGCAAATATCTACCGACTGACAAAAGGGAATTGGCAAGGTGCCAAATTCCTGAAAATGACGTCATACTTTTCTAAATGACGTCATAACTCCCTTATTTTTCATCGTATCGAATCGGGGATTGTTGCAATCGATTCTGCGTGAAAAAGTAGTTAAAGGAGAAAGGTCTGGTCTCAGATTTTCGATATCTCTTACCGTTTTCGAGATATTTGCGGTCAAAGTTCAGTGTTTGGCCTTTCCTGAAAATACAATTTAAAACTTCAGGTACCTGTGTCTCGCTTATTGATAAAGCTAGAGGTATGAAATTTGGTAGCATAAAAGAGAATGCAAATATCTACCGACTGACAAAAGGGAATTGGCATGGTACCAAATTCCTGAAAATGACGTCATACTTTGTAAATGACGTCATATCTCCCTTATTTTTCATCGGATCGAGGCGGGGACGGTTGGAATCGATTCTGCGTGAAAAAGTAAAATTGGTAAATACCAGCAACAGAATTTCGATATCTCTTACCGTTTTCGAGATATTTGCGGTCAAAGTTCAGTGTTTGGCCTTTCCTGAAAATACAAGTTAAAACTTCAGGTACCTGTGTCTCGCTTATTGATAAAGCTAGAGGTATGAAATTTGGTAGCATAAAAGAGAATGCAAATATCTACCGACTGACAAAAGGGAATTGGCATGGTACCAAATTCCTGAAAATGACGTCATACTTTGTAAATGACGTCATAACTCCATTAATTTTCATCTTATCGAATCGGGGATTGTTGCAATCGATTCTGCGCGAAAATTTATATGCATAACATTGCCATCAAATTTTCGCTAACTCTTACCGTTTTCGAGTTATTTAGGTTTAAACACGACAACCCCCTTTAAAGTGATGCTTTCAATGTCACATAAAGTTCATTAATGTTTAATGAAATAGTTTCAGCTAAAGCTCGCTTATTAAAGAAGGTAGAGATGTGAAAATTGGTAGCATGATAGGGAATGAGGGTATCTACCGACTCTTTACTTTGAAATTTCATCTTTCGGCTATTCATTCTCACAGACACATACTCCCGTTTAATGAAAAATTTTTTCGAAATATACGACGTTTTAAGAGAATTACGTAAGATTTAATATTTTTCGATTTTCGCGTATGTAGCTTTTAGTTTTAATGGTAGATCTCTCAAATTTTCACTGTTATGTTCTCTAGGTTCATATCTTTAGAACTTTCATCAGCCGATATTATCTATCTCTTTTAGTTTGGCCTCTATTTCAATTTAAAGTTTTTTAAAAATTACGTAATGTTCAAAACTGTCTTATTTTTAGTCTTTTAGTTTCCAAAACATTACGAAACGATTTTCCGTAACGATTTTACTATGAAACATGTTTCCCGGTATTTGAAAGTGAGCAATTTAAAGATTTTTTTATAAAAATATCTTACTTGCGTAACTTTCAAGTATTTTTTATTCGTCGTATGAACAAATTATAAAAACAAGAGTTTGAGAAAGCATTTTGATTTCGATTTCTTAAACAAAAATCAAATTTTGGGCACTCTACTGATGAACAACGCAATAAACATATCTTCAGAAGCGCGGTCAATTTGCCTTGCTTAATACCTTGCACGACACCGCTGTGATATAGGACTTCTTCCATGGACAAGGCGCGGTAACTCGCGATTAATTCAATCGCGATTTAAAGTGCTTTCTATAAAATAGAGTTTGAGAAAGTATTATGCATTCGAATTCTTAAACAAAAAAAAAAAACCCAAAAAATAAAAAAACCAACCCCCCCCCCCAAAAAAAAAAAACAAAAAAAAAAAAAAAAAAGAAAAAAAAAAGCAAATTTACATTCTACGAGCTACTGCTGAACAAGGCTATAAAGAAATCTTCTCCGAGCGTCGGCATTACACATTAGAGAAGCGCGGTGAATTTGCCTTGCTTAATACCTCACACTGCGCCGCTGTTATACAGGACTTCAAACGTGTGTGAATTAATCGCCAGTTACAGTGCTTTACCTGTGGAATACGAGACATTGTCAAGTCTTTCTTTTGTATATTGGGGAAAGCGGCATTACTAAAGGCCATCGCGAGGAGAATTGTTTATTCCAGCAGAGTGGCGATTCAAGGTCAAACATCTGTACACGCGAAATAACTTGCGTAAGTTCATCGCGAGGAGAATTGTTTATTCCAGCAGAGAAGCGATTCAAGGTCAAACATCTGTACACGCGAAATACCTTGCGTAAGTTAATAAATAAACAACATAAAGCGGGCAGTAAGGACTGAAGATCTAGGTTACACGTGCAGATTGTACTAAGTGTGATTGTCCTACATGTTTCTTGTTTCAAATATATGGTCAAGAGTAGTCGATATTGTGCGATGTAGGCTTCAGTATAATGTGTATAATGTAAGTCGCCGTTACCTACAATTTCTGCAAGTAGATTGCGCAATGTGGATACCATCACTAAAGATCAGATATCTGGATCGTGAAAAAGAATTTTGTATTAGAGTAGGAGATCTCAGCTTCGCTGCTTCGACTTTAACTTGTGAAACCTACTCGTTGCTTTAGCAACGAGCTCGTTTCTAGTTATTATTATTATTCTTCATCCGTTTTTTTTTTATGTGACGGCTCAGAAATCACTCATTATTAAAGATATTACTATTCTGTTTTCAGTGTTCGATTCGAAATTAAATTTTCAAGATTTGATTTTTTTAATTTTCTAAATTACCGCTTATAAGCGCGCAGCGCCACCTACGACGCCAAAATTTTGAATCGCTATATCTTCCTTATTATTTGTCCGATTGGAATGAAATTTTCAGCATTTGATTCAGAAAAGGAGATGCAAGATTTTATGTCACTGCGTCAATTTCGTAGCTCTACCCCGAAAAAGTTGACCTTGACCCGATTGTTTTCATTTCAAAAAAAATATTTCAATCTTAGATTTTAGACAGTAGGATGAAAGATTTTAATGGTCTGATTTGGAATATGAAAAATTTTTGAAATCGGACCATAAATAAAGTCACAATGAGCGTGGGAAAATTCGCTATGACGTCATCAAAGCTAATTAAATATTCATACGTTAATATCTCTCTTATTAAATGAGATATCGGCATGAAATTTTATATCTAAACGTGTTTCCACATTCTTAATCTACCTCTAGAATGAAAATGGCATGCTGCCAATATTTTTGAAATTATTGAAAATTTTCGAATCAAATCTTTGGCAAGGTCTAGCGACTTTATTTGCAGTCGGATTTTGATCGGGTTTCTTCCATTCGATAGAGCGTTCAAATACCTACCAGTAAAGTGTTCTCAGATTTTCGCTAACTCTTACGGTTCTCGAGTTATTTGCGTTTGAACACGACAACCCCCTTTAAAGTGATGTTTGTGACGTCATCAACACTCATTAATTATCCATGAAATGTTTTCGCCTATAGCTCGCTTATTGAGGAAGATAGAGGTGTGAAATTTGGTAGCATGATAGAGATTGAGAATATCTACCGACTGACAAGAGGAATTTGGCATGGAGCCAAATTCCTGAAAATGACGTCATACTTTGTAAATGACGTCATATCTCCCTTATTTTTCATCGGATCGAGGCGGGGACGGTTGGAATCGATTCTGCGTGAAAAAGTAAAATGGTACATACCGGCAACAGAATTTCGATATCTCTTACCGTTTTCGAGATATTTGCGGTCAAAGTTCAGTGTTTGGCCTTTCCTGAAAATACAATTTAAAACTTCAGGTACCTGTGTCTCGCTTATTGATAAAGCTAGAGGTATGAAATTTGGTAGCATAAAAGAGAATGCAAATATCTACCGACTGACAAAAGGGAATTGGCAAGGTGCCAAATTCCTGAAAATGACGTCATACTTTTCTAAATGACGTCATAACTCCCTTATTTTTCATCGTATCGAATCGGGGATTGTTGCAATCGATTCTGCGTGAAAAAGTAGTTAAAGGAGAAAGGTCTGGTCTCAGATTTTCGATATCTCTTACCGTTTTCGAGATATTTGCGGTCAAAGTTCAGTGTTTGGCCTTTCCTGAAAATACAATTTAAAACTTCAGGTACCTGTGTCTCGCTTATTGATAAAGCTAGAGGTATGAAATTTGGTAGCATAAAAGAGAATGCAAATATCTACCGACTGACAAAAGGGAATTGGCATGGTACCAAATTCCTGAAAATGACGTCATACTTTGTAAATGACGTCATATCTCCCTTATTTTTCATCGGATCGAGGCGGGGACGGTTGGAATCGATTCTGCGTGAAAAAGTAAAATTGGTAAATACCAGCAACAGAATTTCGATATCTCTTACCGTTTTCGAGATATTTGCGGTCAAAGTTCAGTGTTTGGCCTTTCCTGAAAATACAAGTTTAAAACTTCAGGTACCTGTGTCTCGCTTATTGATAAAGCTAGAGGTATGAAATTTGGTAGCATAAAAGAGAATGCAAATATCTACCGACTGACAAAAGGGAATTGGCATGGTACCAAATTCCTGAAAATGACGTCATACTTTGTAAATGACGTCATAACTCCATTAATTTTCATCTTATCGAATCGGGGATTGTTGCAATCGATTCTGCGCGAAAATTTATATGCATAACATTGCCATCAAATTTTCGCTAACTCTTACCGTTTTCGAGTTATTTAGGTTTAAACACGACAACCCCCTTTAAAGTGATGCTTTCAATGTCACATAAAGTTCATTAATGTTTAATGAAATAGTTTCAGCTAAAGCTCGCTTATTAAAGAAGGTAGAGATGTGAAAATTGGTAGCATGATAGGGAATGAGGGTATCTACCGACTCTTTACTTTGAAATTTCATCTTTCGGCTATTCATTCTCACAGACACATACTCCCGTTTAATGAAAAATTTTTTCGAAATATACGACGTTTTAAGAGAATTACGTAAGATTTAATATTTTTCGATTTTCGCGTATGTAGCTTTTAGTTTTAATGGTAGATCTCTCAAATTTTCACTGTTATGTTCTCTAGGTTCATATCTTTAGAACTTTCATCAGCCGATATTATCTATCTCTTTTAGTTTGGCCTCTATTTCAATTTAAAGTTTTTTAAAAATTACGTAATGTTCAAAACTGTCTTATTTTTAGTCTTTTAGTTTCCAAAACATTACGAAACGATTTTCCGTAACGATTTTACTATGAAACATGTTTCCCGGTATTTGAAAGTGAGCAATTTAAAGATTTTTTTATAAAAATATCTTACTTGCGTAACTTTCAAGTATTTTTTATTCGTCGTATGAACAAATTATAAAAACAAGAGTTTGAGAAAGCATTTTGATTTCGATTTCTTAAACAAAAATCAAATTTTGGGCACTCTACTGATGAACAACGCAATAAACATATCTTCAGAAGCGCGGTCAATTTGCCTTGCTTAATACCTTGCACGACACCGCTGTGATATAGGACTTCTTCCATGGACAAGGCGCGGTAACTCGCGATTAATTCAATCGCGATTTAAAGTGCTTTCTATAAAATAGAGTTTGAGAAAGTATTATGCATTCGAATTCTTAAACAAAAAAAAAAACCCAAAAAAAAAAAAAACCCACCCCCCCCCAAAAAAAAAAAAAAAAAAAAAAAAAAAAGAAAAAAAAAGCAAATTTACATTCTACGAGCTACTGCTGAACAAGGCTATAAAGAAATCTTCTCCGAGCGTCGGCATTACACATTAGAGAAGCGCGGTGAATTTGCCTTGCTTAATACCTCGCACTGCGCCGCTGTTATACAGGACTTCAAACGTGTGTGAATTAATCGCCAGTTACAGTGCTTTACCTGTGGAATACGAGACATTGTCAAGTCTTTCTTTTGTATATTGGGGAAAGCGGCATTACTAAAGGCCATCGCGAGGAGAATTGTTTATTCCAGCAGAGTGGCGATTCAAGGTCAAACATCTGTACACGCGAAATAACTTGCGTAAGTTCATCGCGAGGAGAATTGTTTATTCCAGCAGAGAAGCGATTCAAGGTCAAACATCTGTACACGCGAAATACCTTGCGTAAGTTAATAAATAAACAACATAAAGCGGGCAGTAAGGACTGAAGATCTAGGTTACACGTGCAGATTGTACTAAGTGTGATTGTCCTACATGTTTCTTGTTTCAAATATATGGTCAAGAGTAGTCGATATTGTGCGATGTAGGCTTCAGTATAATGTGTATAATGTAAGTCGCCGTTACCTACAATTTCTGCAAGTAGATTGCGCAATGTGGATACCATCACTAAAGATCAGATATCTGGATCGTGAAAAAGAATTTTGTATTAGAGTAGGAGATCTCAGCTTCGCTGCTTCGACTTTAACTTGTGAAACCTACTCGTTGCTTTAGCAACGAGCTCGTTTCTAGTCTTATTTATTATTATTATTATTATTCTTCATCCGTTTTTTTTTATGTGACGGCTCAGAAATCACTCATTATTAAAGATATTACTATTCTGTTTTCAGTGTTCGATTCGAAATTAAATTTTCAAAATTTGATTTTCGTAATTTTCTAAATTACCGCTTATAAGCGCGCAGCGCCACCTACGACGCCAAAATTTTGAATCGCTATATCTTCCTTATTATTTGTCCGATTGGAATGAAATTTTCAGCATTCGATTCAGAAAAGGAGATGCAAGATTTTATGTCACTGCGTCAATTTCGTAGCTCTACCCCGAAAAAGTTGACCTTGACCCGATTGTTTTCATTTCAAAAAAAATATTTCAATCTTAGATTTTAGACAGTAGGATGAAAGATTTTAATGGTCTGATTTGGAATATGAAAAATTTTTGAAATCGGACCATAAATAAAGTCACAATGAGCGTGGGAAAATTCGCTATGACGTCATCAAAGCTAATTAAATATTCATACGTTAATATCTCTCTTATTAAATGAGATATCGGCATGAAATTTTATATCTAAACATGTTTCCACATTCTTAATCTACCTCTTGAATGAAAATGGCATGCTGCCAATATTTTTGAAATTATTGAAAATTTTCGAATCAAATCTTTGGCAAGGTCTAGCGACTTTATTTGCAGTCGGATTTTGATCGGGTTTCTTCCATTCGATAGAGCGTTCAAATACCTACCATTAAAGTGTTCTCAGATTTTCGCTAACTCTTACGGTTCTCGAGTTATTTGCGTTTGAACACGACAACCCCCTTTAAAGTGATGTTTGTGACGTCATCAACACTCATTAATTATTCATGAAATGTTTTCGCCTATAGCTCGCTTATTGAGGAAGATAGAGGTGTGAAATTTGGTAGCATGATAGAGATTGAGAATATCTACCGACTGACAAGAGGAATTTGGCATGGAACCAAATTCCTGAAAATGACGTCATACTTTGTAAATGACGTCATATCTCCCTTATTTTTCATCGGATCGAGGCGGGGACGGTTGGAATCGATTCTGCGTGAAAAAGTAAAATGGTAAATACAACAGAATTTCGATATCTCTTACCGTTTTCGAGATATTTGCGGTCAAAGTTCACGGTTTCACCATTCCTGAAAACACACTTTTCAAATTCAGGAAGCTGTGTTTCGCTTATTGAGGAAGTTAGAGGTGTGAAATTTGGTAGCATGATAGAAAATGAGAATATCTACCGACTTACAAGAGGAATTTGGCATGGAGCCAAATTCCTGAAAATGACGTCATACTTTGTAAATGACGTCATATCTCCCTTATTTATCATCGGATCGAATCGGGGATGGTTGGAATCGATTCTGCGTGAAAATTTAACATCAACGTTGTACCAACAGAATTTCGATATCTCTTACCGTTTTCGAGATATTTGCCGTCGAAATTCATGGTTTCACCATTCCTGAAAATACACTTTTCAACTTCAGGAAGCTGTGTTTCGCTTATTTATAAAGCTAGTGGTGTGAAATTTGGTAGCATGATACAGAATAAAAATATTTACCGACTGACACGCTTATTTTACATCGGATTGCTACCAAAATAAATCCTATGCGTGAGAAGGGTTCACTCTTTTAAATTTAATTTTCATAAACTTCCTATGATTTTTCGTTTTCCCTAGGTTATCGGGGAAAGCTATCGAGAGCCACCCTCAGAAAGCAAGAAATACGCGCCGTATTTAGCGAACTTTTCACTTTCAATTTCTAAAAAGCTGCTTTACTTTGAAATTTCATCTTTCGGCTATTAATTCTCACAGACACATACTCCCGTTTAATGAAAAATTTTTTCGAAATATACGGCTTTTCAAGAGAATTACGTAAGATTTAATATTTTTCGATTTTCGCGTATGTAGCTTTTATTTTTAATGGTAGATCTCTCAAATTTTCACTGTTATGTTCTCTAGGTTCATATCTTTAGAACTTTCATCGGCCGATATTATCTATCTCTTTTAGTTTGACCTCTATTTCAATTTAAAGTTTTTTAAAAATTACGTAATGTTCAAAACTGTCTTATTTTTAGTTTTACAGTTTCCAAAACATTACGAAACGATTTTGCGTAACGATTTTACTATGAAACATGTTTCTCAGTATTTGAAAGTGAGCAATTTAAAGGTTTTTTTTAAAAAAAATATCTTGCTTGCGTAACTTTTAATGTATTGTTTTATTCCTCGTATGAACAAATTATAAAAACAAGAGTTTGAGAAAGCATTTTGAATTCGATTTCTTAAACAAATATCAAATTTTGGGTACTCTACCGATGAACAACGCAATAAACACACTTCAGAAGCGCTGTGAATTTGCCTTGCTTAATACCTTGCACGGCACCGCTGTTATACAGGACTTCTTCCATGGACAAGGCGCAGTAACTCGCGATTAATTCAATCGCGATTTAATGTGCTTTATATAAAATAAAGTTTGAGAAAGTATTATGAATTCGAATTCTTAAACAAACAAAAAAAAAACAAAAACAAAAACAGACAAACAAAAAGAAACAAAAAAAAAAAAAAAAAACCAATGATTGCATTCTACGAGCTACTGCTGAACAAGGCTATAAAGAAATCTTCTCCGAGCGTCGGCATTACACATTAGAGAAGCGCGGTGAATTTGCCTTGCTTAATACCTCGCACAGCGCCGCTGTTATACAGGACTTCAAACGTGTGTGAATTAATCGCGAGTTACAGTGCTTTACCTGTGGAATACGAGACATTGTCAAGTCTTTGTTTTGTATATTGGGGAAAGCGGCATTACTAAAGGCCATCGCGAGGAGAATTGTTTATTGCAGCAGAGTGGCGATTCAAGGTCAAACATCTGTACACGCGAAATACCTTGCGTAAGTTAACAAATAAACAACATAAAGCGGGGTGTAAGGACTGGAGATCTAGGTTACACGTGCAGATTGTACTAAGTGTGACTGTCCTACATGTTTCTTGTTTCAAATATATGGTCAAGCCGCTGTTATACAGGACTTCAAACGTGTGTGAATTAATCGCGAGTTACAGTGCTTACCTGTGGAATACGAGACATTGTCAAGTCTTTGTTTTGTATATTGCGGAAAGCGGCATTATTAACGGCCATCGCGAGGAGAATAGTTTATTCCAGCAGAGTGGCGATTCAAGGTCAAACATCTGTACACGCGAAATACCTTGCGTAAGTTAATAAATAAACAACATAAAGCGGGGAGTAAGGACTGGAGATCTAGGTTACACGTGCAGATTGTACTAAGTGTGACTGTCCTACATGTTTCTTGTTTCAAATATATGGTCAAGAGTAGTCTATATTGTGCGATGTAGGCTTCAGTACAATGTATATAATCTAAGTCGCTGTTACTTACAATTTCTGCAAGTAGATTGCGCAATGTGGATACCATCACTAAAGATCAGATATCTGGATCGTGAAAAAGAATTGTGTATTAGAGTAGGAGATCCCAGCTTCGTTGCTTCGACTTTAACTTGTGAAACCTACTCGTTGCTTTAGCAACGAGCTCGTTTCTAGTTATTATTATTATTCTTCATCCGTTTTTTTTTTATGTGACGGCTCAGAAATCACTCATTATTAAAGATATTACTATTCTGTTTTCAGTGTTCGATTCGAAATTAAATTTTCAAAATTTGATTTTCGTAATTTTCTAAATTACCGCTTATAAGCGCGCAGCGCCACCTACGACGCCAAAATTTTGAATCGCTATATCTTCCTTATTATTTGTTTGATTGGAATGAAATTTTCAGCATTCGATTCAGAAAAGGAGATGCAAGATTTTATGTCACTGCGTCAATTTCGTAGCTCTACCCCGAAAAAGTTGACCTTGACCCGATTGTTTTCATTTCAAAAAAAATATTTCAATCTTAGATTTTAGACAGTAGGATGAAAGATTTTAATGGTCTGATTTGGAATATGAAAAATTTTTGAAATCGGACCATAAATAAAGTCACAATGAGCGTGGGAAAATTCGCTATGACGTCATCAAAGCTAATTAAATATTCATACGTTAATATCTCTCTTATTAAATGAGATATCGGCATGAAATTTTATATCTAAACATGTTTCCACATTCTTAATCTACCTCTAGAATGAAAATGGCATGCTGCCAATATTTTTGAAATTATTGAAAATTTTCGAATCAAATCTTTGGCAAGGTCTAGCGACTTTATTTGCAGTCGGATTTTGATCGGGTTTCTTCCATTCGATAGAGCATTCAAATACCTACCAGCAAAGTGTTCTCAGATTTTCGCTAACTCTTACGGTTCTCGAGTTATTTGCGTTTGAACACGACAACCCCCTTTAAAGTGATGTTTGTGACGTCATCAACACTCATTAATTATTCATGAAATGTTTTCGCCTATAGCTCGCTTATTGAGGAAGATAGAGGTGTGAAATTTGGTAGCATGATAGAGATTGAGAATATCTACCGACTGACAAGAGGAATTTGGCATGGAGCCAAATTCCTGAAAATGACGTCATACTTTGTAAATGACGTCATATCTCCCTTATTTTTCATCGGATCGAGGCGGGGACGGTTGGAATCGATTCTGGTAAATACCAGCAACAGAATTTCGATATCTCTTACCGTTTTCGAGATATTTGCGGTCAAAGTTCACGGTTTCACCATTCCTGAAAACACACTTTTCAAATTCAGGAAGCTGTGTTTCGCTTATTGAGGAAGTTAGAGGTGTGAAATTTGGTAGCATGATAGAAAATGAGAATATCTACCGACTTACAAGAGGAATTTGGCATGGAGCCAAATTCCTGAAAATGACGTCATACTTTGTAAATGACGTCATATCTCCCTTATTTATCATCGGATCGAATCGGGGATGGTTGGAATCGATTCTGCGTGAAAATTTAACATCAACGTTGTACCAACAGAATTTCGATATCTCTTACCGTTTTCGAGATATTTGCCGTCGAAATTCATGGTTTCACCATTCCTGAAAATACACTTTTCAACTTCAGGAAGCTGTGTTTCGCTTATTTATAAAGCTAGTGGTGTGAAATTTGGTAGCATGATACAGAATAAAAATATTTACCGACTGACAAGTGGGATTTGGCATGGTGCGAAATTCCTGAACATGACGTAATACTATTTAAATGACGTCATAGCTCCCTTACTTTTCATCCGATCGAATTGGGAATGGTTGGAATCGATTCTTCGTGAAAAATAAAATGTATATATTCACCTAAAGTTTTTTTTTCCATATCCCTTACCGTTTTTAAGATATTTGCGGTCAGATTTAACTTTTTCACAGTCCTTTCCGCATACCTTGGGGCCCCACAAAGGGATGTGGTCCCAAAATATTTCTTCCTCTTATTCCCCGGAGAAAAATCTTTCATTATTATTATTATTATTCTTCATCCGTTTTTTTTTATGTGACGGCTCAGAAATCACTCATTATTAAAGATATTACTATTCTATTTGCAGTGTTCGATTTGAAATTAAATTTTCAAAATTTGAATTTCGTAATTTTTTAAATTACCGCTTATAAGCGCGCAGCGCCACCTACGACGCCAAAATTTTGAATCGCTATATCTTCCTTATTATTTGTCCGATTGGAATGAAATTTTCACAGTTCGATTAAGAAAACGATTTACAAGATTTTATGTCGCTGCGTCGATTTCGTACCTCTACACCCGAAATAGCTGACCTTGACCTTGACCTTGTCAGTTTCCTAAAATATTTCAAATTGAAAATTCCAGAATGTAGACGCCGAGATGTCATCGTCCTGATCTCAAATGTGAAAGAATTTTTAAGATTGGACCATAAATAAAGTCACAATGAGCGTTTGAAAATTCGCTATGACGTCATCAAATCTAATTAAATATTCATACGTTAATATCTCTCTTACTAAATGAGATATCGATATGAAAATCAGTGTTTAAACTTGTTTCCTCATTCTTAATCTATCTTTAGAAGGATATTGGCATCATGCCAATATTTTTGAAATTATTGGAATTTTTCGAATCAATAGTTTGGCGAGGTGCGGCGCCTTTATTTGTGGTCGGATTTTGATCGGGATTTTTCCATTCGCTAGAGCGTTCAAATACCTAACAATAATGTGCTCTCAGATTTCGCTAGCTCTTACCGTTTTCGAGTTATTGACGTTTGAACACGACAACCCCCCTTTAAAGCGATGTTTGTCACGTGACTTAAGCTCATTAATTATTCATGAAATGGTTTCCCCTATAGCTCGCTTATTGAGGAAGCTAAAGGTGTGAAATTTTGTAGCATGATAGGGAATAAGAATATCTACCAACTGACAAAAGGAATTTGGCAAGGTGCCAAATTCCTGAAAATGACGTCATACTTTTCTAAATGACGTCATACGAGACATTGTCAAGTCTTTCTTTTGTATATTGGGGAAAGCGGCATTACTAAAGGCCATCGCGAGGAGAATTGTTTATTCCAGCACAGTGGCGATTCAAGGTCAAACATCTGTACACGCGAAATAACTTGCGTAAGTTCATCGCGAGGAGAATTGTTTATTCCAGCAGAGAGGCGATTCAAGGTCAAACATCTGTACACGCGAAATACCTTGCGTAAGTTAATAAATAAACAACATAAAGCGGGCAGTAAGGACTGAAGATCTAGGTTACACGTGCAGATTGTACTAAGTGTGATTGTCCTACATGTTTCTTGTTTCAAATATATGGTCAAGAGTAGTCGATATTGTGCGATGTAGGCTTCAGTATAATGTGTATAATGTAAGTCGCCGTTACCTACAATTTCTGCAAGTAGATTGCGCAATGTGGATACCATCACTAAAGATCAGATATCTGGATCGTGAAAAAGAATTTTGTATTAGAGTAGGAGATCTCAGCTTCGCTGCTTCGACTTTAACTTGTGAAACCTACTCGTTGCTTTAGCAACGAGCTCGTTTCTAGTTATTATTATTATTATTATCATCATTATGTAAATATAACGCTATATAACTTTTACATTGGTTTCATGTTATTGCGAGAAATATTATGCAAGTGTGTAGGTTTATTGTAGTTTACATTATATCTTTATAATGTAATGATGGAATTTACATAAGCATTGAAAAATTTTCCAATTCCTTCACTAGATAAAGGCCAAGAGGCTGAAAAATTTGTAAAAAAAGAAGAGTTGTTATTTTTCATGGTAAAAATCGAATTGTTAATAAAAAAGTTAATTACTACAGCCATGTTAAGATATATACTTTTGTTTACCATATAGTTGAGTAAAAAAAGTTCTTCATTCAGTTGGCAGCGCAAGGGGAGGGAGCGTGCTATCATTGTTTCTTCTTCTTCCGGTTTAGGACTTTTAGGATTGTGTATGCTCAAACTGTGATTATTCTGAGTCGAGTGCAAGATAGAGAGGGGAGAATTTATTTCTCCAAGTGCACTGATGCAAAAGTTGTCTGTCCATATTTTAGGTTGATACCTCAATCAAGGAAAAAAAAAACCCAATATAACATTCATTCCTTATTTTATTTAGCTTATATTTGTGAGCAAAAATTTAATAGGAGTCCAATAAACAAAATTTATGATGGCACTAGATTACTGTTTTGTGTCTGATGCATGTGACGTGATTGTGTAGTAATACTATGACAAGGTAAACAATATTTTGAAGTCAAGAATAGTGTACTACAGTCAACCATGGCTAATAATCCTTGTCGTATATTATACACGTATTTTCAATCCATTTGACTAACATTTTCTCATTGGATCCCCATACTTAACCTGTAAAAATTTCTACCACACTGCATTGTAACAGTAATGTATTACTTTTTACCCAAAATTAGACCTAATAATATTGGGAAATATATAATAATCATATTGTTGTATCATATTAAATCTAACTGTGTTCAAAACACACTACCTGGTATACCTCTACATATACACTGTGCAGAGGCTTTAGTTAAGTACTGTATATATGTTGAATTCAAGTAATGCAGTCCCATACTAAATCAAACCACCTCCCTATACGATTGTATATAACCACCTTCAGTAGCTAGTTAGTTAGCTATTTATTCATCTTTCCACTTATTTATGGATAGCCAACACACTGAATACGATCTCTGCCTCCAAAAAACAGCTTTATACAGCCATGCATGGACAAACTGGCCACTCTGAAATTACCCTCTACCTAGAATAAGATGATAAGTGTCCCATACATGTTAGATCTATATATTTCCCAACTGCATTTGTAAGATCCATGGATATATTTCATCTACCCTGAAATTACCATCTGTCTAGGATTAGATGTAATGTAATGTAAGATGTCACATCCGCTACATATTATATATTCCCCTACAAATTATAATTTCCCTAACGGCACTTGTGAATATAGTTCCATGATAGTGGTCCAGGTGCTGCTGACCCAAAACAATGTAATTATTATTTACCACACACTTCTTTTGTCTCATTTTACTTTTGTCACATATTTTAGCTTTATTAATTACTGTTATGTGATATTTGCCCTTTATTATTAATATGTACTTACTCTTAAATTCTTACTTCTTAGATCCTTATTTTACCCATTTGGTGTGCCCCAGGCTCCTTAACCAGAGGAGGAAGTTTGAAACTGAAACTGAATGGCGGCTAAAACGAAATTCAAAAATTTTATACTAGAGTTATACTATTGAAAGATTAGAAGTGAAATAGAACGAACATTTTATATAATATACGAATTAGGCCTAATGAAACGTTATGAGAATTAGCATATGAGGATGATAATCTGTCACCTAATCTGTTACCTAAATTGTTTATATTTTAAATGCTATTAGTATTATAAGAAATGCAATGCATATTGACTGGTGCACTAGCGTGCCACAAGAGGGAAAGAGAGGTTTGCGGACTTAAATCGGAAGCAGCACCTGCTCAGGTGGAAATTCCCGTTCTGTTTCGAGTAGCTCGACGCCATGTACCCCTCCTTCTTGAAGTTTGTCTCCCACACTTTCCTCAAACAGGCGTCTTTAGGGAATAAAAATATCGATGTACCTTTGCCGGAAATATTAGTGCAGGTTGGGCTGCACATTGTACCATGTTTCAATTATTCTTATTCTTAAATCGCGCCGAGATGGTTGTTGCTACGTAAACAAACGCCGGCGCGATTGAGACTCGTCTCTTTCTACGTCACAACAACAGGAAAGATAACTCTTGTGAAATAAATATCTTTTTAGAAATTAAAGGAAATACCTCTTTCATATGACCTTGCACTAGCTGTCGTTTTCCATATTAAAACAAATGCTGTAATTTTTAACCTTGGACTTTCTTCTGAAGTTAGGCCTTTATACGAAATTACATTGTTATATTCGTTCGATATGTATTGAAAAATTATTAAAATGCAATTAAATACTTACGACCTACCGGCAGAAATTGGGTAATTTTTATTCACCTGGCATGCCAAGTATCTAAATGACTTAGCCAACTAACGCAAGATCAGGACACTTTAAATAATAACAAGAATGGTGACGTACACAAAGCTATCGAAGCTGAGACGTCCCCCATTAAGACAGAATTCTAGAGCATAAGGGATGAAAAAGATTGAGACGACATAGTTTTAAGAACAAGGTATAACATAGGATATGCATTGGACCGATGGGCGGCTGAGAGTGTTTACATTTTTCCACACCAAGAGGAAATGCATTTGCATTGAGTGCTTACGTCTTTACATTATGAAAACAGTTCAATATTTACTGTTGTTAGATAACGTAGTCTCTGATAGCTAAATGTTCATCAAAATGTGCAAAGCGAAAGACATAAAGGAAAATAAATGCATCTTATGGGTTGTATTTATAGGAAAATGTACGTTGGACTTCAAAAAGGGGCAATGTACCAATTCTATAGAGCCTTTTTCGTTAATTGTATATTTTTTAATAATAATGATAATAAAAAAAAAAGACAGAATAACCTTGAAATGAGTGAAGAGTGTTTAAATTAAAATAATTCATATCATCTTAAATAGATATTATCTTTACTAACATATATATATTTCACATATTTAAAAGCACTGTTAGTCTGGACACTTCATACTGAACATGCTTAAACATTAATCTTGTAACCTTTTTTTAATTCCATTATCTAAAATATAAAGATTACACACCAAAATGGCCCTTCGGGTTTGTACATGTATATACATGTATGTACATACACTGTAGCATGCATGTCTCTGTCATCATATACTTTAAAAATGATAATGATTTATGGTGAATATTAATGACTATGTGGGAATTTGAACTGCATTACTGAAAAAACTATTCAGAGTAATATACATATATGTAAATAATGTAACATGTATATAGCGTGTCCAAAATGTCGGATTTTGAGTCGAATTATGGACTGACTACTGAAAATATCATTTTACTGTCAAATGACACACTTAAATTTATTAGAACTAATACATGGTAGTAACCTATGTAATATACACATTTATGGGAAATCCTTCTATATCTAGTACTCAATTTTAGTCATTTACACAGTAATTAAATATGGAAATACCACTGAAAGTAACTAGAAAGTTTCAAATTCAATTTTTGAAAAGCAAGGTCCAGTCTCAGCATGTACGGCTTCTAGATATTGCATTGTATATTGATCGGTTATTTACAGTAATATTAAATCCACAAAATGAACTGGGCTAAATAGTGAAAAAAGTGTCTGGCAAATATGCAAGGCGAATCAGAAGTGCATCAGTAACATGCCGAAATCAGGATCCGATGAATCGCAACCGCGCATGGAGCTTTTCATCCGTAATCTAAAACGAGGCCGATCTAAGGGGCGCAAGGAATCAGAGTCTGGTGAGTCGGACATATCCATCAATAATGACAAATAAATTGTACTCCATGTAATAAAGAACATACTCCCCCCAATGACTTATGAAGTTTTTAAATGTAAGGGGCAAAAAAAACACACACACACACACACACACACACACACACACACACACACACACACACACACACACACACACACACACACACACCTACACACACATACACACACACACACACACACACACACACACACACACACACACACACACACACACACACACACACATAAAAGAGAGTAACTATTTTTGATTGTCTTAAAGATGCAGAAATTGATTTTATTTTACTTCAAGAGACACATTTTGTGAAAAATCAAGATGCTGTCTACTTATAACTTCAGAGTTTCAGAAAGCCGCTGGTTTCTGGCGATTTAATAACTCTCTACTTCGAGACATAGAATATGTACAGTATGTTAAAGAAGAATATAAACAAGAATATACTCCGTTACCAATATTAAAACATAAAGTTTCAGAAATTCCTGACCTATCTCTCCCACTCTCCATTGATGATACCTTATTTTTTGACATGCTTCTTAAGAATATTAGAAAAATTACAATACCATACTGTTCAAGGAAAAAAAAAGAAGTTAAATCAAGAAAAGAAGGAAAAACTCATAAAAGACATCGCAGAAATTAAGTCCTTATTAGATAGTGTTCACAATGAGCAAGAAGCAATTAAACTGTCTAATTTAAATAAAGAACTTGAACAGATGAGAAAAACTGAACTTTAAGGTCTTTTGGTTAGAAATCATTCTCAGTGGATTGAGAGTGGGGAAAGGCCTACAAAATATTTTTGTAATCTTGAAAAAAGAAATTATGTAAATAAAACAGTTACAAAAATCATTAATGAAAATGGAGAGACGATTACAAATCAAAAAGAAATTTTAAATCAAATTATGTTCTTCTATAGAAACTTGTACAGCAATAAAGATAACGAACTAGAAAATGTCAATTTGAATCAACTTTTACTTAATTCTACCTAAATTATCTGACGAAGAAAACAGCCTTTTGGACAAACCATTAACTAAAGAAGAAATTTTAAACTCATTGAAGGTATGCAAAAATAATAAAACCCCATGTATTTCGGGATTTACGACAGAATTTTTCAATTTTTTTTTTGGAAAGATCTCAGTGATTTTCGTTTTCGATCCTACAATTGTTCTTTTAAAACTGGGGAATTATCCATAGTACAAAAATTAGGAATTATTGGCATTTTACCAAAGGAAGATAAACCTAGACAATATTTAAAAAAACTGGCGACCAATTTCCCTTTTTAATGTTTCATATAAAATTTTATCTGGAGCTATTGCTCATCGAATTAAATTAATACTTCCAAATATTATTCATGAAAACCAAAAGGGATTTTTAGTAGGTAGATACATTGGAGAAAACACTCGCCTCATGTATGATATCATAAATGTAAAGATGATGGATAAATCCAAACCACAAGTCCAAAAATCATAAAACCAGAGGACATACAAAATATTTGCAACAAAAAGAATCTCCCGGGCATAAATTTGATGCTAGATTTTGAAAAAGCTTTTGACACAATTTCTTGGAAATATCTTAATAATGTTTTAAAATTTTTCAACAAAAACATTACTAGATGGTAAATATCTTCTGCAATTACTTTAAACTCTGTGTATCTCAAAATGTTTTCTTTTCAAGCTTCTTTCAGATTGGGCGGGGCTCTAGGCAGGGGGATCCTATATCATCGTATATTTTACTCAGGTCAAATAAAGATATAAAGGGAATTAGCATCTTTAACAATAAATACAAAGTTCTACAATATGCTGACGATACCGCCTTACTTCTGGATGGTACAGAATATTCTTTACAAAACTCCCTTACTCTAATTGGTCAATTTGCCAAATTTTCAGGTCTGAAGCCTAATTACAGTAAAACACTTATTATTAGAATTGGTTCATTAAAATTCCAAACTCCGATTATGTGAAGAATATAAGTTAAACTGGTCACAAGATCCCTTCAAATTTTTAGGCATAAATTTCTCTACAGATTTGTCGAGGATAGAAGATTTGAATTTCCCTCAAAAATTACAAGAAATAAAAAGATAATTCAGTCATGGTCTCGAAGACTCTTAAGTACTAATGGAAGGATAACTGTGGTTACAACTATTCTATTACAAAAATTGACACACCAACTTATTGCTCTTCCAAACCCATGTGAATCAACTATAAAAGTTATTGAACAACTATTTTTTAAATAGATATGGAACCAAAAAAACAGAGAAATTTCTAAAAAATGCATAATACTGGATTACAAATTTGGTGGGTTAAGTTTGATATGTATTAAATCATTTATGAAAAGTTAAAAGATAACATGGGTAAGAAGAATAATAAATGGAGATGGGCATCTATCATGGCTGAAACTTTTATCTAATTCACTTCATCTTTACTTGGGATTTTTTCTTAACTTTGATACTGAATATTTAAGATTTATTTCAAACTCAGTTGATAATGCTTTTTGGAAAGATGTGTTCATATCATTTTATCAGTTTAGAAATCTTGTTGACTGTGAAGAATATTTGTATGAACCATTGTGGTACAATAATATGCTTAAAATTAAAAACACTGTGTTATACGAATTGGATTAACAAAGGGATATTTTTTATCAGTGATTTAATGGATAAACATGGGAATTTGCTGTCTTATGAATTGTTTTGTGCTAGATACAGCTTCCATCCACCATTCACAATATATTATGGCTTAAAATCATGTATCAAGAAAAGGAAGTTAAATATAGATGTGTTCCCTTTGGTTCATTATCAAATAAGATACCCTTATTATATACAAATCCTTAATAGAAACAAAAAGGGTTCCAGAGACATCTTTGTTAGAAATAAGTATATTAGACCAAATAGTGAGAGAAAATGGGAAGTTGAACTTCAGTTACCTTTTGGCTTATCTTATTGGGAGAATGTTAACCTGTCAGTACATACCAACACTAATGATTGTAATTTAAAATGGTTTCAATATCGTGTCATCCACAGAATCTTAGGAACAAATGTCATTTTACAAAAAATAGGTATCAAAGATAAAAATATGTGTTCCTTTTGTCATATTTTTCCAGAAACAATCTGCCATCTTCTATTTGATTGTGACTTTTCTCTTAAATTATGGAGGGAATTTGAGAAATGGCTTCGTGACACTTTTGAAATTGATATTTTTTTAAATGTCCAAAATATTATATTTGGATTAACAGAGAAAAGGAACAAGAGATTAAATATTATTTTCTGCATAGTAAAACACTATATTTTCAAACAGCAGTTGACAAATTGCATTCCCTATTTTACAAGTGCTAAAGGCAATATTATTGACTATATAAAATCAGAAAAATACATATTTAAAAAGAATGCTGAAAATGAAAAATTTTCAAGGAAATGGGGTAGGTTTCAAAACTTAGATAAATTTCTCTGAATTATTACTTTTGTCTGTTTATGTATGTATGTATGTATGTATGTATGTATGTTTGTATGTATGTATGTATGTATGTATGTATGTATGTATGTATGTATGTATGTATGTATGTATGTATGTGTGTATTCATGTATGTATGTATGTATGTATGTATGTATGTATGTATGTATGTATGTATGTATGTATGTATGTATGTATGTATGTATGTATGTATGTATGTATGTATGTATGTATGTTTCAATGTGAAAAAAAAAGAAGATGCTGTATACAATTCGAAATAGCTCGGTGAAAAATATCATTGTTTCTCAGACTCGGTGCACAGCCGAGGAGTATCAGTTTTATTTCGACAAAATATCAAAATTGAAATCATAAATGTTCACTTTTCCCAAGATGGAAGAAAAATCATGATAAATCTAAAATAATTTTATACAATTTTGACATTGGTAAATATTTATGCTCCAAAATAAGGAGAAATGTAGTATAGTATTTTTCAAAAGAATTAAATGGTGGGTTAGAGAATATGTATTAAATATTGATAGGGGCATTATGTGTGGAGAGTTTAATTGTCAACTGGATATTATTTACTATGATAAAAGTGATGATATACTGAAAAATACACTGAAAGAAATTTCTGCTTTTGATTGTTGGAAACCATGTGGTAAATCTTGTAATAAAGGGTTATAATGGTGTGTTGGAGAAAACAAGACTAAAAGTCTTTGTTTTCATATCTGAACAGTTATTCTAAAAGAAATAAAACAAACACTCTTTGCCGCAAATTTTCGGCCTCCTGGCCTTTATCAAGCAATAGTTAGAATAGTACAGTAGATCTACGTAACATTCATCTTTACATGTCTAATATAACAGTTATGTTTTCCTTTACATAACATTTATGTACGAAAAGCACCAGACGTTGATAGAGCCCGTTAGTGATCATTTAGGATTTTTGATTTTAATTTAGTTAAAAATAACAGAGGGAGTGGATTTTGGAAGATGAACACTTCCTTACTGTCTGATGACAATTTTTGCTCAACATTGAGAACTTTTTTAAAGAAAATATTGTGAAACTAAATGACATAGCTGATGATAGGATCAAATGGAAATATGTAAAACATTTGATTAAACGTTTTTCGATAAATTTCTCAAGAAATAAGGCTACACGAAATAAAAAGATAATAAAATTCATATAATCACAAATAAAAAATATAGAATTGAAAGAATATACAGAAATCAATATGAGATATGAACGAGAACTTGAGAAAGAGGTAGATTTTTATTATCAGGAAAATGTGAAGGAGCATATATAAGATCTAGAGCCATGTGGTTAGAGAAAGGAGAAAAAAGTACGTCGTATTTTCGTAGTCTAGAACAAAATCAGCAAACTAATAACACGATAAATAGAATTAAACTGAAAAAGGAGAATTTTGTTTGTGATAATGAAAAAAAGGATAATACATACTTATTTCATAAGCCATTATATACACTAGTAAGTATTTTTGTGAAACAGATATCGATAAATAACTAGAAAATATTCAGTGTCTGTCAGTAACAGAATCAGAGAAAGAAGAGTGTGATAATTTAACTACTATATATGAATGTGAGAATGCAGTAAAGTTGATGAAAAACAAATATACCTCTACCTCATAACTCAGTCACATAACTCAGTCAAATCCAAGGAGAGTCTTAATCATACCTATGTACTTCAATTACATCTGGATTTTTCTCAAACAAAAACAAAAGCAAAAAAAGAATCATCATAAATATTGGACTTTTACTGCGTTATGTAATGTCATCACATTTTTGATGGATAATATTTATATACAATTTAATGGCAAGATTTATGATGATATATTTGTAATCAATTACCATGAGTTTGGAAACAATATTACTGATATTTATCCACCTGAAGTTCAGTTAAACAAAGCCAATACTTCTGATCAGGACATAGCAAGTATACAGAAAAACAAATCATCCAAATGTTAGAACTTCCTGTAGAAAATATCTCTTTGAATTTTGATGAGAAAGTGTTCTGTCAGATTGTTGGCATTCCGATTAGTACAAACTGCGCGCCACTTCTGACCAACATGTTCTGTACTCATATGAAGCACAATTCATACAGTCTCTGCTCTACAATGACAGTTAGCAATCAGCATCTCGGTTAAACTTTGCATACAGGTACACCGATGACGGTTCGATGATTAATACCCCTATATTTAAAGATTGTCAAAACATAAAACGGAAGATAAAAGATACAGCTAAGAGCGCATCTTCTGCTTCATACATCGATATACTCCTATCAATAAATGACGATGGATAATTAGTAACCTCTCTCTATGACAAACGTTACGTATTAATGATGATTTTTTTTGTTTTTTGTTTTTGTTTGAGAAAAATCCAGATGTAATTGAAGTACATAGGCATGATTAAGACTCTCCTTGGATTTGACTGAGTTATGAGGTAGAGGTATATAGTGTCAAAAATCAAAAGTAGGAAAATTATTAGCTTCAAAATTTCTCAAACAGAATCTTTCAATGACTTCGTTCGAATTTTTGATCAAAACGAATTGACGTTACTATTGCTCAAAACAGCATTACAATATTTAATAACTAACATGGCCTTTTACTGCAATAAAGGTGAAAGTAATATGTTTAGAAAACACAGTTGAAGAGCAATGATTAGACTTTGATAAAACGTGATTTATATGGACTTTTTTGTAAATTAGGAAGCCAATATATGGTTGGAAGATCGTTTTATCAATGCTCAAGGTTCATTGAAACACCAATAAAAGATAACTGTTCTTAAACCCATATAGAGTTATCTTTTCTTTACAGATCACATAAATGTTTCATTTTCAAACATGATATTGACTTAGATTTAAAAGCAGAAAATAAACTACTGCACAGATTAAGAGATTTGCAAAAAAGTCCGTTAAATAGACATAATTATATGAAAAATAGTTATCCAAATAATAAAAATATAGCTGTAAATGTAGATCATATATAGATATTTAACTGCGACCCGTTCCGACCCGTTTCCGATTCCGGATTTTCCCAACGTAATCAATGAAAAGAAAAGAGAAAATGCATTTTACAATGAACAGAAAGTAGCATATAAGTTTGACAGCGAGATGGAATTAAATTGTTTGTTATGGATCATCTGAGCATGTGAAAGTGGTGGGTTCAAATACCTTATTGGTGGATGGGTACAGAATGTGTTCTCTATCATAGTAAATGTTTTTGACTGTAATGAAATTAAGTAACAAGAAACATTCAGTGACAGTGTGAGTGTCTACAAATTTTCAGTCATTTGGCTTTTATCAAGTGTAAACAAACAAAAATAAAAATCCAAAAACAAACAAAATTTGTAAGTGAAATCTTCATATATTTATATTTCAACTGGTAAAATATGCCCAGTGCAAACTTTTTTATATATTGTGGTGGTGGGTGCGGAAAGGGAGGGGGGGGGGGGTGTTGGATGTTTGAATCTAAATTTTGTAGTGATCTTGGCCTTACATATTTAGTACTTTAAGTCTAGATATATCATTAGTAGAGAGAAACCAGCAACATGCATGCATAAAGTTTTTTTTAAATTTTTATATTCAGCTAGCCAAATAAATATTGATGTCAACATTAAATGAAAACTTGAGACATCAGAATCCTTTGAATTGTTATTTTCATAATCAAATACTTATTAAAATTGCTTTATTTTGCGTAAAATTGTTTCTTACAACAATGTGCATATAATCTATAATACTGTGCATCTTTACATTATCTATGTTTTACAAATCTTAATTTGTTGTATTTACAAGGTTATTGTAGGAGAAGAAGATTTGGGGTAGTCAATGATGTTTTGTTATAACTTTGTAATCTAAAGGTGTACCTTTCTCTTTTTTATTTGTAATAAAGATAATAATAAGTATTCAAAAAAGATACAAAATTCATCAACTTTTTATGTTTTAAAAATGCACAAAATTTCCTTTTTCCTAACCCCCAAGTTTTATTTTGAATCTCATATTATGCCCCTAGTCCATATATTATCAGTCATATTTTCCAAATCAGTAACATCTGTGATATATATCTTATTTCTAAGAATGATATATATATATATATATATCTGATTGATTGATTGATTTTTGTTTTACGTCACACCACGAATATTTCACGTATATGATGACGGCATCTGCCTGATGCAGGGCATACAAATTTTGACCTTTGCAACGGACCCACCCGAAGCAGTGAGGGATCTTTAAAGTGCCATGCATACCACAACACGGGGCCTCGGTTTTTACTGTCTCATCCGAAAGACATGACACCAGCATGACCAGAGCGGTACTCGAACCCCGGCCTCCCGATCAGGAGTCCGACGCGATACCACTAGGCCACGCCGGCTTATATATATCTGTGAATTAGAAATGAATTTTGTTTCAAGATAAAGTCTACTTTTTGTATTAATATGAACTTTCTTAAAAATGGATTGATGAATAGGAATGTAAGAGTCAATATAAGGTGGTATATATGGAAGGCTCGATCGTTTTCAAAATTCAGACGGTGAAATTTAATGTCTTCTTCATAAATCAACTAATTGAATGTTAAGGAATATTATATACAAAAATAATTTACTTCTGATGTTTAGTTAAAATTCAGGTAAATTTTCATATGGTGTTCCAATGAACCTTAATTTGAAGTTACCCATAACTATACAATAGTCAAACAGCATCTTGTCCTTAAATATTGGGGTTTCAACATATGTAGAATTAGAGTTCAATTTACTTTGAAGAACGGCAATATAGTGTATTTTTAAAGCAATGATAATACTATTAACTGCTTTGTCAGCAGGTACGAAGACATAAGTATTATGTAAATCAGTCATTTTCTTTTTTGTAGACTGGATCGGTATATTATGTGGCTATTTGAAAAAATGGGGATTAATTGTAAAATTATCGATGCGAATATCCATCTTTTTAAAATCACCTGTAAAACCCCCAGGCTGATAAATAATTTTAGAGTTATTGCATGAACATAAAGAAGGAATACAGTCAAGAATTGTAGGATTAGATTTGAATGCATTGTCATTAAAAAAGGTTTCTAATAGGTTTTTCTGTATTGATGGCAAATCAGGGGTTTTAGAATTTTAGATTTGACTCTATGATCACCAACCTTCATTTACAAATTAAAAACTCATTTCGAACATTTTTGTTGCATGTACTTTACTGTTTGATAAACTTTTAATCACATGTTGTGCTGTTTATGAAGTGAAATATCGATATGTCATAAATTATTTTGTGGAATAGGTGACGTCAACAATGACATGCACATAATTCATGTTATTCAAATAAACACAGACACATTACAAAAATATTGATTGTTCTGCAGTTACAATACTGACATATGACGGTCAATTATAGTAACAAACATTACTCAGTTGGTTTTAACACACATTTAAAAATAATCTTCCATACAGAGAACAAAGATCAACATGTTTCTCAAAAGGAAAGGTGATAAAAATTTTCACACGAAACGTTTCATCGATAATATGTTATTATCAAAATAGGTTAAGCGTTATCAAGATATGTAAACTGTGCTCTGCTTTTCTGTAAGCGGGCTCAGTTCTTTGACCTGTAGGAGACGCGTGTAACAGTAAGAGATGACGACGCTTAGAACCTTGTCTCCTCTGAAAAGGTTTGGACAAGTCTCATCATAAAGTCTCCACCACCCTGCTAGTTAGCGTGCAACTCTCAGGTAAAAGTCTGTATAAGGCTGTAGAGGGGTCCCAATACAAGACCTATGGTCCTTGCGATTATATCGAGGTCTTACCGTCGATGACAAAGGCGTTTCATTATTTTTAGATTCCGTCGATGTAAAATTATCGAAATCTTTAACTCTCCTTAGTTTGTACACAAGATCGCAGAAGAAATTAGGATGAGAAATTCCGCTGGATATTATTGAAAGGCATATTTCCAAATTTATATAAAAGGTCTGAATAGATATAAGAATATGAAGGCGCTGACTAAAACTAGTACGCTGACGACGCCGCGGTCTTGAGAAGGTCCGACTTGAAAACGAAAAATTGGGATTTCTCTAAAAGTTCGAAATATTTCTTCGTGAAACTTTCTACATGAATTGTCGTGGGCATACTTATTCGTTTCACAACTAATGTCCTAAATTTATCATTTTGAGGCACTGACCTGGCACAGACTCACCAAAACTAGTACGCGGACTTCGACAACCGACTTGGGATATCAAGACGGATATTCGTCTAAATTCAATAAATAACAACATAAGTTTAAATGTTATGCATAGAATAAGTGTAAATGAATGCAACTATTTCTTAATTATGTTTTAGGCCATCTTTTCTAGCGATAAATCAATGTTTGTTTACATTGTATGACAGCGGTTTCGATCAGTAGGAAAAACCGACTTCGGTTTGAAACGGACTCGTACAGCGGACTCGAGGACTACGTAAACTTTCTAAAACTAGTACACGGACTTCTGCGTCAGACTTAGGAGCTGAAGCTGAATCAATTACATTAGAATACTTGTTTGATTAATCGAAGTATAAAGATTTGTAAAACAATGTGAAAGCTATCTTGAACATCATCCTGAAAATATGCATATGGTAATTGTAATATTTTATCGAAAGTGACGTCGGACACTTTCTTTTATTATTTTCGAAATCCAAAGTCGAACGCAGATGTCCGTGTAGTAAATAATAACAAAACGCTTTCTCCACAAATTTTCGGTCCCTTGACCGTTATCAAGTGGAAACAAATACAATGAAGAATGATAATTAATCCAGTCAGTGTACTAGTTTTTTGAGTCTGTGATTCTCGCTTTTGTCCGTTTGAAACCGAAGTAGGCTTTTCCCACTGATCAAGACCGCTTTCTTACAATGTAACCTCGATTTAGAGCTAGTAAAGATGTTCTTAAGCATAACAAAGAAGTATTTGCATTCATTTACACATACACTATGCATAACAATTAAGGTTGTGTTGTTATTTATTGAAATTAGACGAATAGTCGCCTTGACATCCCTAGTCGGCTGTTGAAGTCCGCGTACTAGTTTTATTGAGTTTGTTTCGGGTCAGTGCCTCAAAATGATAATTTAGGACCTCATTTGTGAATATCTGGCATTGATAAGAATAAATACGTCCCCTACAATGCTTGTAGAAAGTTTCACGAAGAAATATTTCGAACTTTTAGAGAAATTCCAATTTTTCGTTTGCAAGTCGGACTTTCTCAAGTCGGCGTCCGCGTACTAGTTTTAGTGAGCGCCGAGCATGTATACGTTATAATGATGTGCACTAGATGCGCATTTTGACAACTTATGTCTCCTCAGTGATGCTCTTGGCCGAATGATTGGAATTCTAATGAATATACATATTTGAAGAGCAGAGTTAAAACTCATAATGGCCGAAAAAGAGAGCCACAGAATTAATATAAGGACAGAGCTACCCATGAGGGAGATACTTCTTAAATTAAGAGTGATTTACAAAATTTCATGACTGACTGACTCACTGAAAATTTTAAGTACAAGAATAAGATATTTTAACGTTAGATTTATAGTATCTATAATCCTGATTCACTCTGGTAAATCGAACTAATTCACCAATATAAATATCATATGATGTGAGCCTAGTTATATTACCATCTATGTAAACAACGAAGAAGTACCAAAGGGTTGACCATATCTCGAAGTCCATTGGAAAAAATAAGGGAAACTCACAATAGGAAATCCAAAGTAGTCACTACACAGATATTAAAGTCCTATATATATAAGTTCCTATATCCTCTTCTTTTATTACATGTCGGGTTTGTGTTCCTGTACCCTCTTCTTTATATTGTATGTCGCGTTTGTGTTCATTTATCCTCTCCTTTATATCATATGTCAAGTTTGTGTTCCTGTATCCACGCCATTATATTGCATGAAGCGTTTGTGTTCCTGTATCCTCTCCTTTATGTTGTATGTCGTGTTTGTGTTCCTGTATCCTTTCCTTTATATTGTATGTCGCGTTTGTTTTCCTGTATACTCTCTTTTACATAATATGTCGCATTTGTGTTCCTGTACCCTCTCTTTTATATTGTATGTCGCGTTTGTGTTCCTGTATCATCTATATATTGTATGTCGTGTTTGTGTTAATGTGTCCTCTTCTTTGTATCATATGTCGCGTTTGTGTTCCAGTATCCTCTGCTTTATATCATGTCAAGTTTGTGTTCCTCTATCCACGCCTTTAAATTGTATGAAGTGTTTGTGTTCCTGTATCCTCTCCTTTATATTGTGTGTCGTGTTTGTGTTCCTTTATCCTCTCCTTTATGTTGTGTGTCGTGTTTGTGCTCCTGTATTATCTCCTTTATATTGTATGTCGCGTTGGTGTTCCTGTTTTCTCTCCTTTATATTGTATGACGCGTTTCTCTTCCTGTATCATCTCCTTTATATTGTATGTCGCGTTTTTGTTCCTGTATCCTCTCCTTCATATTATATGTGGCGTTTGTGTTCCTGTCTTTTCTCCCTTATATTGTATGTTGCGTTTGTGTTCTTGTGTCCTCTCCTTTATATTGTATGTCGCATTTGTATTCCTGTATCCTCTCCTTTTTATTGTATGTCGCGTTTGTGTTCCTGTATCCTCTCCTTTTAATTGTATGTCGCGTTTGTATTCCTGTATCCTCTCCTTTTTATTGTATGTCGCTTTAGTGTTCCTTTATCTTTTCCTTTATATTGTATGTCGCGCGTTTGTGTTCCTTTATCCCCTCTTTTATATTGTATATCGAGTTGGTGTTCCTGTATCTTCTCCTTTATATTGTATGTCGGGGTTGTGTTCCTGTATCCTTTCCTTTATATTATATGTTGCGTTTATGTTCCTGTATCCTCTCATTTAAAGTCCGTTCCGTTTCCTTTTCATAAATCGTAATGTTTTTATAATGAAGCGCATAAATCAAACTCCTGTTATTGCAATGAGTGTCCTTTTCTACAATAAATATTATTTTTCCTTTCGTATCCCGAATGATATATTTATTGATAATCACACAAATTCCCAATAACACTCATCCTCATTTTGTTTTAATGCATATGCAACCATTTGGTGTAAAGATCCTCATTTCATATTTTAAACGATTTACAGTGGCGGCGTTTCTTATTTTCAGCTTTAGATAATTATGGAGTGAGGTAAAACAATAATCATTTATTTTAGAATTTTTAGTTCGGATGAGAGCATATATGCATGTTCTGATTGATAGTTGCAATACGTTGATTGTTAAATAGCATTGTTATGCAGCGATTAAGAAGGCTTTGTGTGCTTTTGACGGAGTCTTTTATTGTACACGACATAGTGGTGTATCTTTTTCTATAACGGAAACATTTTCCGCTATAGAGGAACTATTGTTCTTGATAAACTCTGAGTCGATATCTTTAATTGTAAACATGACAGCATAAAAAATGACTTTATGATAAAATCCGAAATATCCGTCATTTCGATCAATCAAGAGCGGTTGACGGCATTGAAGAGTTGGATGTTTAATACCGAGCTTGGATCCTATCATTTCTAACAATTCTCCATCCTCTGATTTGCTGTTTTGTATATTGCTCTCCTCTTTAACTTTACCACCTTTTAATGCGCACAGAACTAAAGTGCAGTAACAGTTTTGATTATTTGTAAAACACGAATCACGATAGCGGTAAAGCAATCGTATGATATAATCAAGTGGATGTGAAAAAGTGTCAGCTTCTAACATAAATGGCAGTCTACAAGCAATCCCAGATACTAACGGAAATCCTATTTCATTTCTCGAACGTATCAAAGTGAAGGAGCTTAATGTTTTTTCGGTTATTGAGATTTGATAAAGTGGATTTCTGCATTTTTTGCCGATGTAGCGATCGTTAATTCCTATTACTATATTGTTATATTCAAGATGTTTTCGTATGATTTTTCCCTTGTCAATAAAATCTAATTCAGAAACAGAAATATGACCGACATTTTGTAATTCCCAGTAGGATAAAAGATGTTTTATTGAACCGTGTTCCGTTTTGAATACATCATCACTGACAGTTATAATAAATATTGAGCGTTGATTAATGTTGATTGTACTGTTAGCTTTGAACGCTGTGTTCTCAAATTTGTCAAGATCAGTACTGATTGCAGTATCATTACCCTTAGGCTCTTTTTCGATTATGGTATTACCGTGACCAGTATCCAGAATATTTGTATTGCCTTGACGTTGATTGTGATCATTTATATCAGTTATTATATTTCTGTTTTTCTCAAAAAAGTCATCCATAAAAAAGACGTAAACGTGATCGCCTTGTTGCCACTTTGATAAATCGTCAATTTTGTCGATAATTCTTACGACGCATTGTTTACCATGTAATTCGGTTCCATGTAAAGATGAAGCTAGATGCCATGCAAGTGTCGTTTTCCCACTTCCGCAATTGCCTATTAAAAGCACATGATTTCCCTTTTCGACATAATTGCGTGCACGCTCTGCTGCCTTTGTCTCAGAGAATATCGCTGGTTCGTAAAAAAATCCAATTTCTGAAACCCATAAATTATGAATAAGTAATCAAATACATACGAACATACCTTTTATTTTGAAAAAAAAAACTTTTCCAAGCAGATGTTTCACTGGGAATTCAGATATACATAGTTAGTACATAAGTTCCTGATACTAATTACTTTCAGAAAAATGGCATTCGGTTTGTTGGTTATTATCTCAGATATTTTAACGATGGTCGCTTTATTTTTTCAAATTTTATTCATTTTCAAAGGGGTACAGTCACGAAAGGTAATATCTATCCCTGTGTTTTTATATGTAAAATGATATTTTACAAGATAAGTTTACAACTAAGATTCCTTAACAAATCAGATATTTTAATTAAAGTGCCAGTCACTGATCTTGCAAACAAACACCCCAAACCTAGACGGATATAAAAATTTGCTATTTCGTACATAACAGACATGAAATACATATGAAAAGAAGGTAGGGATCTACAGAATATAAGGAACTATTATCTTTATACGTACATTGAAGCAAAACGCATATACTACAGATGTCTTTAGATGTGTTCCATACAAAATTTTAGATAAAGTGGACTCTGAGTATCTTCATATGAACTGCATTTAAGTACGGTAAGTGCATTTTATAATCAGGAGCAAACCAAAAGAACATCACTAAAATATTCATTTCAATTATTTCATTTCACTAAATAAAATGAAAACAGTTTTCTTTGAAATTTTGTTCTTCAATGAATTCAGATCGGCTTCCTTGATTTAAATTACATGTATCATTTCGTTCCTATTGACGTTGTCATCATTTCTAATGATCACCAGTATCAAATGGTGATATTGTACAGCTGTCTTTTGAAAGCACATGTCAGAAAAGGCATGTGTTACAGTCATTCAAAATCTAAAATATATTTTGCATGTTTACTAGTTAAAAGCAAGATCGTGAACGGACAAGTAAAGGTAGTTCAGCATTCGATTGCATGGATTGTTTCAAAGATTCCACAACAAAATAAGTAGACACATAAGACAAAAAGATAAATTTGATCTACTTTATGTTGTCATCTGTTATAGAGAACTTTCTTTAAATTTTAACACGGACAGTCAAAATAACAATCGGACATCTGTTCTTCTCAGTTTTTAGTGGATAGTCCAACCAATTAGTACTTATTATTTTCCCATCTACAAAACTCAATAGTTGATTGGAAAAGTTTGAATCTGTGCAACAAAGCCGAGGCAATTTAAATTTGTTTGTTCTGCTATGGTGATAGACTATGTCTGATGTATGGTAATAAGATTGAGATCTGTGGTATCCCGACATCGTAGGGATCAAGAAAATATATTGGTATCCACACTGGCAAACTAAGAGAAAAAAGTACAATGATACATATCGAAATTCCTTTCTTTATAATCATGGGATAGAATAGACCTTTTGGACGTTACTGCGGGGACTAATATTTTTGATGGCAAAATGATAAGTGTTCTTGCAATATGACGTCAGAGACAATACTTATATTTCTTTGGGAAAAGTTATCCTTTACCAACCAAAATGTTAGTCCCGCAGAAACGTCGAAAAGGTATATGTAAATATAGTCGATAATTAGCGTAGCAATAACAAAGACACAACACGGATTATTGTTAATAATTGTTTTATTCACATGTGATAATAAATTCACGATGTTTTATTTTTTCACAATTAATAAGATACTTTGGCTCGATAAAATATCGATAGAATGGGATTCTGAGTTAAGGTTTTATCGGATCATTTGAATTTACCTGACCGTTGAGGCGGGGATTGACAAAAGAATACGGGTTTGATGTCAAACTGAGAATGAACGCCATCTTAAATGTTTTCATGACAGATAAAAGTATAGAAGTTTGCCGATAGCTTTATCTAGGTAAAACAGTTTTAACAGCGTACACACTTATTAAAATAAGGGAAGCCATCGTTACGATCAAGTTAATGCGTCTGTCGCGTAACGATCAATTAATCATTAAGAGTAGATCACTGTTATAATCCGTTAATAAGAAGCCATTGTCGAGATATACCAAGTAAATTTTGACACAAGGACTGCATAATGAAGTCGAGATAAGCATAGTAGTCGGCATATGGCATGTCGAGATATCCGGGCTAAATGTAATTAGATTACTAACGAAAACAAGAAGTTGGAACCGACTATCGACGTCGAGATATCCGATGCCGAGATAATGGAGGTTACCTGTATTAATATGTATAGTATTCAGTATATAAACACAGATAATGCACGTTGTATTTTGCTTTTAATTCTTTATTTGTGAAGTATAATTCACCACCGCATTTGATATAGAAGTTGTTACTTTTTGTATCATCCAACAAAATTCAAAATATCGTCTACGTGGTCAAGATTAGTTATGCAATATAAAAAATTTAAACAAACACAAAAGATCTCGAACAATTATTTGTTCCCTTTCAATCCTGTTTTGAGAAATAAATTAAAATGGGGAATATCGCTCTACATTTTGTGAAAGAAATAAACGTCGAAAACACTAAAAAAACATGTAATATTTTAATAACGCAATAAATTGTTAAATACCAAAAATAATTACTGTAGCAAGAGCTGGGAAGATCATCCAATGTTGTCTATGGTGTTGACAGTGCTTTATGTGGTCTGATATACTAAGGAAAATATAAAAGATTTCTTCCAATACTGGTCATCGATACAAAACAAGCTTACTATGTTATAGACATTGTATCTGTTATGACATTTACTCTTGTTAATGAGAGTTGCTGAAAACATATTATCCAAAAATCTATCCTTAAGTATTGCACTAAAGGAATAATATGATGGAACGATTGTCCGAATCATTTATTTTATTAGGCTACAGAAGTGTCGATAATAAGGCTAAACGATAGAAGATTTTATTTCAAAACACTCCTTATGCGTTTTTAATGATGGATCGAAACGTACTTGCATCTGGGACACGGTACTTACAAGTACACTTTAAAAAATCTTACATTAACTTATCCTGCACTTTTTATATATCTCCTGTGGTCAGCGCGTGATGATTTAAGTGGGAATGATCACTTTTGAGTGTATGTCCTTGGTGATTTATGTCATACAGCTTTGTCCTCTGTTTTCTAATGAGAAAGCAATATATTATACAGTGATAATAGTATTCTACCAGTTGAGTAATTGATTGTGAAAAAGGATTTCTTTTTATAAATAATTGAGGAAAAAAATTTCCTGCTGATTTACTACAATAAAGCTGAAACAAGTTTGTGTAAGAGACATGTCAAACTCCAGCACAACACTGGGGTTACGTTTTCAAAAAGAAAATAACAAAAATGCTCAAAAGTGATGTCAACTTTTTCATAATCATTTTTTATATTCATCATATATGACAGATTACTTCTCAATTACATTTACATGGGGTCACTGGCCGTATGAAAAAAAAAGACAGAATTTTCTCTGTTCACAATAAATTTTGGTACACAATACAGTTATAGTATTTAACATGTGACCTTGAATTAAGGTTATCATGCAGCATTGTGCCAAGGTCTACAACATGATGTGGTGTGGTAGGGACTTTAATAAGGGTTGCTAAAATGATGTTAGTCTGGACATGATCTAAGTGAGACAGATAATAAAGAAAAGACACGTACAGGCAGATAATATGAAAAGTTTTTTCTAATATGAAAAGTGTTTATTCTTATGTCTAATTTGATCTTGAAAGTCTTCGTCTTTGAATATTAATTTACCTTGCATCACTTTTCACTTTGTACATTCTTTATTATTGAATCCTTTCATACATGTTTCAGATTATCAAAAACGTGTATGTCATTCCTGCACTTTCCAACATGTATATATACAAACATATTTATATTTCCGGCATTCGTGTCCGCTAAAGTAGTTTGGGGTAATTCCATAGAAGAGAGAGTTAAAGTGCTATAGTTTCCAAACTTGCACCATAAGTTCAACTTGGGTTGCTAAAATAAGCACATCTAATGATGTTTCTGACCCAGATTTTCCGCATGAGCGACTGGTGAAATAATTTGTGGTAATTTTGCATAAAATATTGAGGTGACCGTGATTATCGGTGATTACATTAGATATTTATCAATGAATATTAGCCGTAATATGACCTGAATGTGGAATGCAACATGCTTATGAAATGTAATGAACGAAATTACAATTGAATCTCACAATATACCAGTATTTGTTGATTGTCACAAAAACAGATGAGCCACAATGAAATCCGTAAATCAGTCTTTCAACATTCTCTCAATATAGAAAAATGTTCCACTCCTTTTCTATCTACCTTACTGGATTTTGTCAGACGGTTTTATCCCGTGGGTGTCTGCTCAAGAAACAAATTGTTGGTTCCATTTACTGGGTTTCGTTGAAATGTTAACTAAAGATGACTGTATTTTAGCCCACTTCCTGCGACTTTCTTGGCTAAACTTTTTGACAGAACCTTCCTCTCATTAAGTGGCTGTAGAGATGGTAAATTGTCATGAATGACTTTGGAGTTAGCCAATTTCTGTTCTAGGGAATCAAAATCAAATACGCAATTACATTTTCTATCAACAGAATCAAGCTGAATAAATTATTTCTTAAAAATCATTGCAGTGCACCAAAACCATTCATGACTTCTCTGTATTCATTAATCATTAAACGAGTGAAGAGCATTACATAAAACCGGAGAGTCGAATGCAAATATATTATGGCCAACAAACATTATCTTCTTTTCAAAGCTCTTTAGAATTAAGAGGAAGTTCCTGTATGTATTCACTTTGCTTCCACTTCATCAATATCATGGTACATTTCCCCATTCTTTATGGTAATTCTTGAAATGTTGGAAGCATTTTCGCCGACTGTCTGTTTTGGGACGATAAAACAATTGAAGGTCTTATTTTCAGAAATTGCTGCAATGTAAAGATGATGGATAAATCCAATCCATAAGATTAAAAATCATGAAACCAGAGGACATACAAAATCAGTGAAAATGAAAAACAAGTGGAAAATAACAAAATATGTCTACTTAAAAAGCATATGTGAACCCCTGTGATTGAGTGAGATCAGGTGCCCGGAGAGTGAGCATCTCCTGCTTGCTAGCAACACCCGTCACATATACCCAGTAGAAAGAGTCAAATCGTGTAAATTCCATATGTATTTATATATGGAGAAGTCAAAGTAGGTAACCTTCTAGTAAAGAAGGTGTCAAATCTGTGTAAAAAGTTGGGTAATATGGGATGATCAAGCTGCAAAACGAAAGACAGTGAATTTCAGTTGATGATAACAAGTACACCAACACAACCTTTTGCAGTTTCTGATAAATTTTCAATAAAGTCCAAGAACTAGGTTTCAAACGGAATCAGTTATTGAAATGTGAATAATATTTTAATTATTTTGCAGTTTACATATTTCTGCTGAGACGAAGTCCATCTATCATATTATGGATACGATGAGTAAAATGTAATTCTAGAGTTGAAATTTTCGGTTATAGGAACAAAATACATATAGTTAACTTGTCATTATGATATACAATATGTATTGAATATATTAAAAAATATAGATTGAATAATGTAATTACATGTATAAGGATAAGATAATTCTAATTTCCTCCTTTTCATGGATCTTGTTAACGCCAAAGCTTTCCGTTTCATATGCTGTAAATCCCTAAGGTTCAAAGTATATATTTCCAGGCAAAAGTCCTAAATTGATTCATCGAAGTTTTTTTTATTCTGAAAAGGAAACATTCTATTGAGTATTTTATTTGTTTTACTGTTTTACGTCACTCCAAGATTTTATAATTTATATGGTTACAGCATCTGCCTGATGCATGGCATAGAAATGTGTACAATTGCAACGGACACAAAAGAAGCAGTGAGGGATCTCTTATGTACCACGTTGTTTTACTGACTCATCCAAAAGACACTGGTGTGTCCACGGCGAGAATCAAACCCGGGATCTTTCAGATACGAGCCAGGCACCTCATCCACTGGGCAATATAATTTTGGGTTTTGCAATCCGGCCAACAAAGTGGGTTTTGATCTCTAAATAATTTTAAATACAATCAAAATAATTAGCCAATATGACCCAAAGTGAAAGTATTGATGCTGTGTGAAATATATAGCAGATCAATGATTCAGCTAGGGTTAAATTGATTAGCCACGTATATTTGAATTATGATTTAACTGTAATTTTGATCTTGTAGATATGGCCTTGGCTCAAAGTTATTCAAAACCCATGGATCATGGAGAGCAATAAGCAGAAGTATTGAATATATTCAAAAATATAGATTGAATAATGTAATTACATGTATAAGGATAAGATAATTCTAATTTCCTCCTTTTCATGGATCTTGTTAACGCCAAAGCTTTCCGTTTCATATGCTGTAAATCCCTAAGGTTCAAAGTATATATTTCCAGGCAAAAGTCCTAAATTGATTCATCGAAGTTTTTTTTATTCTGAAAAGGAAACATTCTATTGAGTATTTTATTTGTTTTACTGTTTTACGTCACTCCAAGATTTTATAATTTATATGGTTACAGCATCTGCCTGATGCATGGCATAGAAATGTGTACAATTGCAACGGACACAAAAGAAGCAGTGAGGGATCTCTTATGTACCACGTTGTTTTACTGACTCATCCAAAAGACACTGGTGTGTCCATGGCGAGAATCAAACCCGGGATCTTTCAGATACGAGCCAGGCACCTCATCCACTGGGCAATATAATTTTGGGTTTTGCAATCCGGCCAACAAAGTGGGTTTTGATCTCTAAATAATTTTAAATACAATCAAAATAATTAGCCAATATGACCCAAAGTGAAAGTATTGATGCTGTGTGAAATATATAGCAGATCAATGATTCAGCTAGGGTTAAATTGATTAGCCACGTATATTTGAATTATGATTTAACTGTAATTTTGATCTTGTAGATATGGCCTTGGCTCAAAGTTATTCAAAACCCATGGATCATGGAGAGCAATAAGCAGAAGTATTACCTCCATTAAAGGTAGCCTGAAGAACTGCTATGACTTAGTCAAGATTTTTACCATATTATTTTCATTGTCATTTTGATTTTGATGCTATGACTTGGATCGAACTGTTTCATTGTTCTCTGAACTTGTGCATATTCCACACAACCTACTTCTTACTTAAAACTTTCCGTCATGAAATTATGTAAATCATTCTAAAACGAAAGAGTATCTCCCTCATGCATACAGTGAGGTGCAGTCCTAACATAACATTATGTTAACGTCGCGTGAACGTGAAGTTTGCTTTCCTCGTGCGCCCAGGACTGCTGAGCACACGCGTTTGCGTTAACGCAGATTTCCACGTGAACTTAATTTCGAGACCGCGTGAACGCGCTTCACTGCCGCGTTAACGCGCTGGACTGCCGCGTGAACATGCTTGACAGCCACGTTCACTTGCTTACAACTTAAAACTTGTATTAAAATGTTTATACAGAAGGATTTGAAGATGAATCGATATATACATTGTATATTTAAATATAAAAACATATTAATGTGTAAGTAAAATATTTAGAATTCAATAAAACCCTTCCGAGTTAAGGGTTGAATTTTAAAAAATATTGAATGCAATTTCCGAACATAGATTTTAATGCAATTTATTCTTATTTTAGGATAATAATAATAATAATAATAATAATAATAATAATAATAATAATAATAATAATAATAATAATAATAATAATAATAATAATAATAATAATGAAAAAAAAAAGATAATAACAATGATGATAATTAATATATTCATATATTATAGAAAATAGCTTAATCAAAAATAATAATAATAAATACATAAATATAAGAAATATCTGTTAATACATAAATAAATTAGTTATAAATGAATAAACAAATGAGAAATAAATCCATAAATAAAATAATTAAAAATAAATAAATGAAATTAGAAAGTAATCATGCTAGTTAAAACTGACGATTTTTTTTTTCATAAATACCTTATTGCATGTCTACGCGATTATTTCCTTTGTTATATTAATATGAAATCCTTAGTACAGGGTGTTATTTAACATTACATTTAATACACGTTTTATGGCGACATTCGCGGTAATATAATTAGATCCATTTATTTTTTCCATCAATACTGCGTAGAGAATTACAAATATGTGAACGTGCGACTGGACCAAGCGCACGCGGGAATAAATCGCGTTAACGCGGTAGGGAATTCCCTACCGCGTTAACGCGAGGAGCGCACGCGTGTCCGGTCGAGCAGTCCTAGCACGTGTGCTAGAGCAGTCCTCGTGACCGCTTTTCGCGTTAACGTGTATGTTATGTTAGGACTGCACCCATCTGTAGCTTTGTCCTAAGATTGATTCTTCAATTTTTCGGTCATTTTGGTTTCAATACTGCTCTTAAAATATTTATATAATATGAGAATTCCAACCATTCGGCCTCGAGCATCACTGATGAGACATAAGTTGTCTAAATGCGCATTTGGTGCACAAAATTAAAAGGCATATATGTTCTATATGTATTCTCACACTATATCTAACGACTTTTCCTGTCTTTGCGACAATTATTGTAGCATATCCTTAAAACTGCATATGTTATACGCATAATATTAGGACATGATTCGGACAAGCGGACGGACTAACACACAGGGTAAACCCTTAACACCCCAAACCTTGTTTGTGGGATATACATATGTGTAATATTATTATAAATATAAAGGCTATTTCCTGTCTACAGATTTATCACTTGACTCGATAAGAAAAAAAAAAAAACATTTTGAGGATAAGTAGGACATGTGGAAAGACAGAGTGATTATACTACAAAACTTTCACAAATTTAATACTTATGATAATGTATATGGACTTAAGTTAAATCTTAATTGACTTAATTAATATTATGCAGAGATGGCATAAAACACCGTCATGTGTAAAACAAATACCTGATTTCGAAATACTCCTTTTATGCAAACCAGCATCAACAGACACTGATAGGCTAACGTCATCTGACCTAGTCGAAACGAAAACAAAAGATATGAAACCTATGCACTGATATCAATTGCTCTGTCATACAAGTATTGAATTATAACACTAATGGCGAAAGGCAGAAAATATATTTTAAATTAATACATACTGCTGACACAGTATTATGTCCTCCTCGATAATGTCTCTTACTGAGTCAATAGCCACTGATTCAACAGTTTTTCCCATTTCTGTCTGTCTGTTCTTCAGTAAATGATGATGGATAGGTAGGATATTCAAAGCAACAAAACTAGTATTCAATTCCTGCATGTTTCAAAACTAAAAAAGGATAAAATCTGAAGGCTAAGGTTCAAGTATGATTTATGAAAAGATGAAATACATATAATGTAGTAAAGGAATAAAGGATACACTTATAAAGTTTACTTAATTTCTGATCTGTTGAAAAGGTAAAAATTATTTTTTTTTCATAACTTATTGTATTGACTTAATAATGAAAATGTCACATGTTTCTCGGCTACATGTTTGTGCATTGGGATATAGTATATTTTGATTATCATTTCATTTATTTATTCCATTGAAACAAAGTCTCGTTGCACATATACAATACCTTACAAGTTGCACAGGTTATCTTATTTACTTTGTAATATTGCGATTAATGTGCAAACGTATCTGCCAGATTTTTAGTTCAGATATATGAATATATTGATGTTTGTTTGCTTTTTTTTTGAGGCAGTGGTTGTATGATTTATGAATTCGTTTTGATTTTATAGAGACAAAATTGTACATGTATTGATTAATTACCACTTGCAAGCTTTGAATTCACATCCTAAGTCCTTGATAATTCTCCATGCTTCTTTCCAGTTGGAACATTATTCACATGAAGGCAATTGGTGTTAATGCATGGAATCTGCAATTCATGTCGACAAATAGGATATTACTTGATTAAAATTTCTTAGCGTAAACAATTGAGAATGTGACTCAGTGGATGAAGAGATCACCGTGTGGCCTAGAGGCCTCTTGGATCGACATCACCTATGGTCACAGAAATGAGATAGTAAAAACTGAGGTGTCGTTTTACAGGAGGTGTGGTAATGTACATGTAAAAGATCCCTCACTGCTTTGAGTGGGTTTCTTTGAATGTATCATATGAATTTTGCTATTCTGTGTTTTGTAAAACAAAGATAAAATCTTCCGTTATTATTCACGGAGTCCGCATGCAACTTATAAGTTAGATAGCTAAATTTTCCCCAAGAGAGTGGCTATGCATAGGCGGATCTAGAAATTTGTGAAAGCAGGTTGCAGCCTCCCATGACTAATGTTTTGCACTATTCGGTCCGGAAAGGGGGAAGTTGCAACCCTAAAAATTGTCTAATATGACCCCTATTGAGGTAAACTGTTCAGCCCAAAGAGAGATGTGGGTTGCATGGTTTGCCTCTAAATCTGCCAATGCTATCACTGAGACTTCCCCACTGGGAACAATCACCATGTCATATATCTATGTCATTGTCTACAAGCAGGAAGCATATTAATAAAGGAAAATGCAGTTCAACTTCTGAGTACGCTGTACATTGATAATTCATTTCATTTGGTTATGTGTGTGTGTGTTTGGGGTGGGGAGGTTGTAAAGTTGGTCGGGCCAGTTTAATAACTGAAATATAGATGTATAATTCAGAACCTAAATTATAATTCATCATATTGATTTAAAAGAAATTTAAAATGCCATGTTTTTAGATATAACACCAATTATTTACAAGATCTCATTTACCTGTATGATAGCCGCTTAACTATAACTTCGAATGGAGTTAGCATGCCTTAATTGCAGAGGTTCTTCACATTCCACAGGAGGAAAGGGTTTTTGCTAGCACCTTCAGTTCAACTATCCTACATCATGTATTCATTTTCATTTTCGATGATGATATCATGTGCGACGTCTCTTATATCTGGTAACAAAGATAAATCAGATGCCGCTCCACGTGACAGCATGGTGCTAGATTGAAATGGATTTCGCTGCCATTAATTGCGGTCGTAATGTTTAGGGAGGAAATAAATCGTATTTCCACAACAATGACGTAAAGAAAACTGAAACGTTCTTTTGACGTCATAAGGTCGCTAACGTTCAACGTCGTTTCTAACTCATAGTACACAAGCCCCGCCTAACGGACGGCGAACCTCATTTTCGTAGTCATGCTCACTTTCCACTCGTTTCGCTCTCCATATCTGTTTAGGAGCATAGGATCCTTTTTGTGGCCGATTTTCCTCTTTTACGAGTGCAAAATCGTCCGTTGACAATTGCTTGAATTTTAAACGGTGACGTAATGAAGGAGTATTGTATTTTAGCTGATGTTTACATGTAGCATTAACCGTAAGTGCTTGCAACAGATGACAGCATGCCGTCATACATAGACATATTTTTTTTAATTTGCTTTCAAACTAAATATCAATATTAACAATACATGAAAATATGTCACAATAATACATAAATATTTATCTTGTCACAAATGTTTTCTTTTGCAGTAATTCATTGATAACCATTGTTAAAACGAATAATGACCGTTCGAGTTGCGTGTAAAATTCGAAATCGTCACCCGCAAACCTCTTTAAACCCAGTGTTTGTCTCTGTTTTTAAGCCGAGTCATGGATTTTTATACACTGAAGATGACATAAAAACGTGATGGACTTTCTGATTGACAATATACATGTAAATGTAGAATTTGGTCCCAAGGTCTAACAAGAGACCATATAAATTCTTAAGTAAATTTTTCGTCAAAATAAGAAGCAATAGGTGTCTATAAATAACAAGAACTGTGATACAAACATACATACAAAATATCCCAATAAATTTGAAATGGCTATAAAACTTTTTGATATTAACAAGTGGTATATTTTGAGGAAAACATCTTTTTATATCCGAATATTCTGGCTTTCTAATTTGTTAACAAAATATACAGATTTTAAGTTAGCGATATTGAATTATACTGCAGGACGCCTGGGATTTCGAAAATATCATATATTGTGCAACAGAACCGCATTTCGAAAAATTATGCCTCTTCATTGATTCTAACTGCTAAATGATTGGAATTCTAATAATATATAAATATTTGAGGAGGAGAGTAAAAACCAAAGTGCCAAAAAAAGAAATAAAAACAAAAAAAAAAAAAAAAAAAAAAAAACCAAACGAAAAAAGAAAGAAAAACCAAACAAACAACCCCCCCCCACCCCCACCAATAAAAACATCAAAGAATCAACCGAAGGACAGAGTTATGTATGAGGGAGATGAGGGAGGAACTTATAAACCTTCATGACTGAATCTGATATTTACATTCTACTGAAAATAAATACATAGAATATGTGATTTGCTAAAAAGCATTGTTTATATCTTTTATTTGTTCACAATACACACAATGAATGATGGTCTTTCCTTAAGCACACGTGTTCTGTCTTTCGAAAAGGACAAGAAAAACCGAGGTCCCGTGTCACGGTAAGTGAGACGTGGTTAAGATCCCTGTCTACTTTGGATGGATTCATGGCAAATGTAGGAATACTATGTCATGCATCATGCAGGCACTATATACTTGAAATTATATTGGAGTGACGTAAACCAGTAATCAAGCAATGTAACAGAAATATATTTTGATCTTTTTCAAAAAGCCAGCAATGGAACGCCAAAAATTTGAACTATTGGTTCTGCATACATGGTTGAAAAGAACTTTTAAGATTTTCAAATTTTTCCAGGTATTAAAGTAAGATACGAAGGTAACTGATGTCACATGACTATGATACTAAAACGATGTACCACAGTGGGCATTTCGGACCCCTGAAATTGAGAAGGAACATCAGATGCCAAAGAGGAGCACTGTTAAAAAAATTTAAATGTAAATGAGTTGAAATAGTACCTTTTGGATCAGGAAGACCTGGAATGTTCTCTGTCATGTTAATGTCATTCAGTGGTGCCATTTCCTCACCATCTTTCTGAGTAGCATTGGCCGATTTTCTGCCTACATTGTAATAATAAGATTAAGAGACGATGAATTAATTTAAATAATGTATTGAATACCTTCACCTTAAAAAGAAAAGCGTGTTCATTTGAAGTCACTCATTATATGTTATAACAGGCAATGTCATCTTTGTTAATAATGATATAAATCAAAAGTGAATACCAATTCTCTGTAATCATCAACCGTAGTTGGGCACACATAATTGCCAATTTAATTGAAACTTTTTGCCGATGATCGTTGTCATGAAATATGAAAAACAAATGTCTGTAGGAGTCATGTTGTTCAATGTAGCGTTACCATGTCTACAAAGTTGCAATTCTGGATTTATGCTATTATTTGCCTTTAAGGCTTAGGGGCAAATTCTTTTTAATAAACTTGATTGTCTGGGTTAATTATATCTCTGAACATGACATTTAAATTACTTTTTAATATTATTAGTACATTTCACTAAGTTTTGTTCTTGTATTATGTTAGATAGTATTGATTTTTTAAAATTATTTTCAAACCTCTTATATACGTAATATCAAAATGAAATGTGAAGCATCCCAGTGATACCATGAAAAAGTAAATGATGTGGTAGAAAAATATCCTTCTGTATTTTTCAAAAGTCTTAAAACATTTCTAGGTCTATTTAAGAAACTCCTCAAAAATATTGGTAAACATCTCTGAAAACTACATTGAATTTTAGAAAAAGGGGATTCTCCATATTAGAGGAAGGAAAAGTCATTTGTTGATGTTTACAAATATCGTGAACGTCTGCAGTAGATATAATTTAAACATTTTATTTGATTTATATAATATGAATATGTGTTAGAGTGGAATGTCAATTTTATCATAAAGCTAAACATATTACTTGCTCGTTGGAGAAAGTCATATATCAATGTGATACTGTAACAGATGAAAACAGCAAAGATAAAATTGTTATTTTTACCGAGTGTGATTTACTTTCGCAATCAGATCTCGATTTGTGTATTTGTTCAAACCATTATTCATTCCTTTTGGAAACAAACAAGATAAGAAAACGACGATTTTATTGTGAAATATCATCTTTGATCAGTAATCATAAGCTGACAAGAAGATCGGCTCAGTACCAGTTGGAAAAGGTGAGTACTTTTTATTTAATGTAGGATATTCTTTAGTATTCTGTAAAATACAACAAACATGGATAATAAACACAAATGCGTTTGTTAATGTTCACCTGCTTTTGACCGACATTTATTGATTAAATTTCTTACTTTTATTCTGATCAATTTTTAATGTTCTTTCACAGGTAAGGATTATTAGCCTGTAAACGAGCTTCAATTAATTTAAAACATTAGAATATAAATTTTTGAAAAAGCCATCAAGATGACTTTATAATTTTCAAAATGGAGTTCATCCACTTTCCAGTTCCTGTGTTTTATCAAGAACTTATTAACAAGTAGAAAAAGGTTATATTGTGTGCATTAATTGAGAATACATAAATTATAATGATTCAATTTTTTATCACTAAGAAGAGGTCTGAAATACTCCAATTCCATTATGGGTGAAGACTTTGTTTTTTATCTTTAGCAACGATATGCAAATTTTGTTCATTTCTGAATTTTGTCATACTGTGGTATGGTACTATGTAAAGATGATGAATAAATCCAAACCATAAGTCTAAAAATCATGAAACCAGAGGACATACAAAATCAGTGAAAATGAAAAAGAAGTGGAAAATAACAAAATATGTCTACTTGAAGAGCATATGTGAACCCTTGTGATGGAGCGAGATCAGGTGCCCGGGGAGAGTGAGCATCTCCTGCTTGCTAGCAATACCCGTCACATATACCCAGTAGAAAGAGTCAAATCGTGTAAATTCCATATGTATTTTGTTATTTTCCATCATACATTTAAGTACAGACCAAATATTTTAAGGCAAGGAGCTTATTAAGAGTTTCATTTTTTGGTGTAAGCCTGTCATTGAGCCAAGAATTTCCGTCAGTGGAATTTGGACAAATTTCAAAGGCTAGCTGTCAATTTTATAAGACTTTTATTTTTTTCCTCTTGCACGGATTTCAATAATATTGCACAGAATTTTTGCCAAGGGTATGTCATGATACTGAACCAAGGTCAAGGTCACAGTGCTTATGCTTTCAGGTCATTATACCCTTATAAATACTGGTCAATGTTTCATGTGTACAAACTTAAAGGGAGCAGGTACATTAATTTTGAGATTTAATATTAAGAGAATTAGGAAATAGTATTTTGGAATTTTTATTCAACAATCACTGCGTATTTTGAACTCTGTTATTTTGAAAAAAGAATTTTCAGGTTATTCCGGGCATTTTACTCAGGTCATTATACCTGACTCCAGTAAAATAGTAAGAAATTCATTTGTCACTCCTACTTTTTATGCCCCGGGAAGGATAGATCGGGGCATTATGTTTTTGTCCTGTCTGTTTGTTTGTTTGTTTTCAACTTTAACCTTGTCTATAACTTTTAAACCGTGAGGGATAGAGCCTTGATATTTGAAGCTCTTACAAGTGACACCAAGGTTGATGATCTTTTGACCTTAACAATGACCTTCATTCTAAAAATAACTTTTTGGACATTGGTGCCACCAGGGGCATCAGTGTTTCACAAATACAGCGTATTCAATTAAAATTGATGCAAGGTTTATGTATAGTAGGATGGCATTATAGATTATTCTTATTGCCTTCATGAATTTCAATAATATTTCACAGGGATGTTGCCCAGGGGGGTCAATGCATGCGTCATCTTCAGGTCATGAATAATAGGGAAAGGTAGAATGTTTTCATACTTTCAAATTTCATCCTTTCAAACTAAGCAACTGGTATATTATGCCATGCAAGGTGTTGCTCTTGTATGGTTTAAAATCTTACAAATTGATGATATTATTGAGATTACATGTATGTATCTAAGAGATAATGAAAATTGTCTTAATCATGTTTTCAGTTTTGATAGTTTCACAACTAAATAAGTTCAAATAAATTTAATAACAGACCCATGTGCACACTTTGTGATGTTACACCCCCCTCCCTCAAACAAACAAAATGAAACACACAAAAAACCCCAAACTGCTGTGAAAATGTATGTGAAATAAGTAAAAAAAACTGCAGTGAAACATGAATACCCTTGGAGTGTTCAACGCATTGAACCATTAGGGCCCCCATGTCATAAGCTGTACCCTACATTAATCACTCTGTCTGTCCGTCAGCAAAAAAACTTTAACATTGGACATTGGAATATCTAATACACTGTCACAAGTAAAGCTTTCATATTTGGCATGTGTGTTCCTTATGTTGATACCAAAAGTTTTTATCATGTGACCTTGACAGTGACTTTTGACCTGCATTTGAAAAACTTTTTATTGACCATAACTATTAGACCGTAAGAAGTAGGGCTTTCATATTTGTTAACTGCGTTCCTTATGACAAAGCCGGTGTGAGCTAGTGGATAAGGTGCTCGGCTCGTAATCGAGAGGTCCCAGGTTCGACTCCCGCCCTGGGCACATCGGTGTTCTGTCTTTTGGATGAGACAGTAAAAACCGAGGTCCCATGTCACGGTAGGCGTGTTATGTAAAAGATCCTTCACTGCTTCGGGTGGGTCCGTTGCAAAGGTCTAAATTCTTATGCAATGTATCAGGCAGATGCTGTCACCATATAAGTGAAATAATCGTGGAGTGATGTAAAACAATAATCAATCAATCAAATAATCCTTATGACAAGACCTTTCCATTGGTACCAAAATTTTGACCATTTTGCCTTGACAGTTACATTTGACCTGCATCTGAAAAAAAATTATCATTGACGATATCTATTGATAGACGTACTGCTGGGCCTTCATATTTGGTATCTGCTTTCCTAATGACAAGACCTTTATGCTGACACCAAGTTAAGGTCATTGTGACAGGCATGCTGCGGAGCCCTTCTGACTTTGTCAGTTTTCTATTGAGATTAGTTGTGAAATACAATATTCATTGAATTAGACTGTGTTACACAGACAAGTTTACAAATTGGAGCCCTTTAGCAGAGTAAAAGATACACATGTACTATAATTTTGTACTTTCAAGAGGAAGATGAGGACACAGACTGCCTTGATAAAATTCCAATTAAAAGGACAAGACTGGTAAATAAAACCAAATTTAAATGCCCTCAATCTTTTAGCGTTTTTAAAGATTTATAGACAGATACTTATCAATATTTTCAGATTTTCTCTTCATGTAGATTTAATTTCAATTAAGATTACAAATATATCAAAATATTCTTATAACAATAATCCTGATTACTATTTAAAAAATCTTCTAGTATTCACTGATATCGAATAACTGCAAATTGGCAATGCATTTTTATTAATGATAACTATATCATGTACGGAAAAATAGAATTATATTACTTAGTATTTTCAAATAGTCATATCTTTTCCTAATAATTATTTGTAGATGGCATCTCTAGCAATTGATAGTTCCTTGACATCAACTCCAGAGGGCAATCAGGAAAATGTGTTTAGTCAGTCGTCTTCTGTTTCCTGTTGGTCATGCATACAGACTAGATGCTCCCAAGTAAGCTCTAAACAAATTTGTGCATTTCACATTGTTTGGTCAAAAACTTCTCTGTACATTACATGAATGAAATCAAACTTGTACCTTTTATGATTCTTGATTGTCATTACTTGACTGAAGGTCATATCTACAAGGTCAATGTTGCTGTAGATTCAAAAGTCTAACAGTCAAAGTTGCCTTTTTCAATTGAAGTCTACATTCAAATTTCTGATAAAGAGGGAGGGGGATTGGTAATAATCCAGTCAAAACAGCTCTAGTGATCTATAAACCTTTGTGGAAATATTCTCCTTGTACTTAGTGCAATTGCGCATCTATAGAGAGAATATTATTGTCCAGTTGAATAAATATGAAAAGAAATAACCTTATCAATGGCAAAACTCTTGGGGAAAGTTTTGTAATCTTTGAATACACTGTGTTTATCACTTGTGTATATATACATTTTCCCCTGTTTACATTCAGAAGACTGATTGCTAAAATTGTTGTAATGAGGTATTTGACCCAAATTTTTGGATATGATTTATGATAACAATATTTCAATATCGAGGTCAATTCCAAGGTCAAGGTCAATAAAGAACATATCATTCAATGGATCTCACGATGATCTTTCTGCAAAGTTTCATGCTTATACACCTTACAATTCTCTCACAGTAGAGTTGTACGCAAAACCTAAACCTCTTTGTTGTCATACAAATATATTGACAGATGGACTGAGATTACCAATTTGCATATTTGCTTTCTACAGTGCAATCAAAACTTTAACAATTTAATCTATCTCAGATAGAGGTAATCAAATTCTCAAAACAATTATGTAATAAAAGTTAATTGCAAACAGAAACAGTATATTTTAGTTATATATTGATTAGAGGTTTAAACTATCTAAATGATAATTAATATCTGCCAAGTTGCCATAACGACAAATTTTAAAAAGATTTTAATTATATTTTGTTTGTCATATGCTACCCTCAACTATATAGTACAGGTCAGGTTAGAAATGAAAATACAAATATTTCTCAGCTACACCTAGCTTTTTGTTCATTTTGTACTTGTAAATCATGGAAAATTGTGACTTTTGTTTCCATGGTTACTGCTCTTGAGCTTAACTGCCCCAAAAATATCATTGTCTATAATGATACTATAACAGGTCTTCGTTATAGCGATTATCATGTCCTAGTCCAGCATGGATGCAACTGGATACACATCTTTCTCAAAATATGTCTATATTTAACATTTTGCAGAGATGTTATGGGACATTGTTTTGTCAAATTGTTTCAAAATATTCCAAAACATGTCGGGCAGTCCTTTCTATATATATATGGATAATGTTAATAAGAAAACCATAGTGGCTGAGGCGTCGCCCACTATAAAAAGGCCTCAAACTGTAATGTGCAAGGACACGTGCATAGCAGTTAACTTAGGTGTCCCCAATATTATCTTAAATGACGTTAGAAATCAAACATTTGTGGTAAGCACTAATAATGAACTCTGGTATCAACATGCGGATAGCTTCATAAACATCAAGCCCTGTAAGGTTAAACTAGTTGACGTAATTAAAGATTACCAATTCTCCCCTTATGATTGTGAAATATCTCAGTGCGGGACCAAAAATTGCAAAACTTGCAACATCTTAATTACAGACAATTCTTTTACGAGTAATTTAACCAAAGATACCTTTCATACGCATAGTTTTGATCATTTGAATTGCAAGTGTTCAAATATTGTGTACGGTATTGAGTGTTCACTCTGTGGGTTAATATATGTTGGAGAGACAAAGGGACAACTCCGTACAAGAGTATCAGGTCACAGGTCCAAAATAAATTGTGGCGGAAACCAATTACTCTATCGCCACTTCAACCAGCCTGACCACTCTATTCTCTTAATGATAATTAGAATTTTAGAAAAAATATATCATCCCACAAACAATGCCAATTTGAGCACTCCTTTTCGTCGGAAAAGAGAAGAATACTGGATAAGACGTCTCGGTACTGCTTCGCCCTATGGATGCAATGACAATATTAGTAGTATTGGTAATCTCACTGGTCCTGCGTGTCAATCAGTTAACGTACTCGGTTTATTCAACAAAAGCCAGAGGAGGCATCGAAGTCATGGTACACGCAAATACAACAAACCTGAAATACATGATATTTCCTTTGATGCTCTTTTGCCATTTATAAATAAACCTTTGGGCCTTCATCAGATTCGTACAAAACTTTATTCTATTTCACTCAGAAAATTACACGAGTTGTACGTATCGTCCAGACACCGTATATTTACTGATATAAGCTATGCAGAGTATAGACTAGATGGCATTATTATGGACATATCGACCGCTAGACTTTTTCGTCCCGTCAAGTCAGATATTTCTATGGAAAAATCTAATCGCCCTTTCATCAAAATTAAATTTGCAAATAAAGGCATTGATTATTTAAATTTTGGCCAAATTTTAAATCATAAGTCTGTTTTAGAGAAAATACCTCCATATTTCAAAAACAAAGATCCGCCATGTATTTCCTATGGCTACACGCCATCAGTTGCATCCAAAATTTATAATTACAAAGGGTTTCTACAGTGTCTTGATCTTAGCAACTCTGCATGCCATCCTCAACCGTGTGCATGTTCCTCATCTAATTTCGTATATTCTCCTTGTGGCCATGTCATTACTCGTGATCTCGATATAGTTAAAAACACTAAATTAAGAGAACTTTTACTTAAAGGTCCAAAATACAGAGAACCCAGATCATTCACATGGAGCCAAAATTTTGAGAATATTATGAACTGCTGCGAGGAATATGCCACACGATGGGCAAAAAGAGAGGAAGTACAAGTCGACACTCTTTCGGAATGGATAAAATCTATTGCAGTACTGCTGAGATCAAAAATTAAAAAATTACAAGGTTCTGTAAACACCAGATTCGAATCTATTTTTAAAGATCCTGATGTTGTCAGAGAACGTACCTTCCTCCAAGAACATTATATCATTACACCAGCAGATAAAGCATCTAATAATTATACATTTACTTGTAAGAAATATTACTTTGACAGCCTAGTGAAAGAATTAGGATTAAATTCAGCTCCAGGAAATCCTATTTATACTCTCACGAACTTTTCGGTTTCGGAAGTACTCCAGAATCATAAATCTGTCCTCAATACGTTTGGAATTGACTCAAATAAAGTGAATTTAGTACTTCCATATTTGTACTGCATTCCAAAAATACACAAAACTCCCTACAAACAATGCTTTATCGCTGGTTCCTCGAAGTGTTCCACAAAATCTGTATCGATGCTACTCACAAAAATATTATCAGAAATTAAATCTGGCCTTCATAGATATTGCAAAAGAGTATATTCCAGAAGTGGAATTAATCAAATGTGGATCCTTAAAAATTCAAAAGAGTTGTTAGAACATCTAAAATCAAAAAGTTTTACTAAAATTCACTCCATCAAGTCTTTTGACTTTTCGACTCTTTACACAACGATCCCTCATCAGAAATTAAAAGACAGATTAGCGGACATTATTCAAAATGCATTTACTAGTAAAAACGGAAGCCGCAAATTCAAAGATATAGTATTAGGCCACGATAAAACTTACTTTGTTATGGAAAATTCTGATTCCAAAAATAAATACACTGAAACAGTTGTCATCCAGATGTTGAACTTTTTTATCGATAACATTTTTGTGGTGTTTGGAGGTAAGGTTTTTCAACAAAATGTCGGCATTCCAATGGGCACTAACTGTGCTCCGCTTCTGGCTGACATATTCCTTTATTCATACGAAGCTGAGTTCATTCAGTCTTTGCTTTCGCAAGGAAAAAAACAATTGGCTCTTGGCTTCAATTTTACTTACAGATATATAGATGACTTGCTTTCAATTAATAATCCTTCATTCGCGGATTACCTTAGCATCATCTATCCAAGTGAACTGGAGGTCAAAGAAACCACAGAAAATAGTAATTCTACTTCGTATTTAGATATTATGTTGTCTTTCGACATTAATGGTCAATTGAACACCTCACTCTATGACAAACGTGACGATTTCAATTTCGCTATCACAAACTTTCCCTTCATAAGTAGCAACATTCCATCATCACCCGCATACGGCATATTCATATCTCAGTTAATACGTTATTCCATAGCATGTTCAAATTACAATGATGTGTTCTGAGGGTTAGGCGACTTTCAGTTAAGCTGCTCAACCAGGGTTATATATGTGCTAGACTAGCATCGTCACTGAGGAAATTCTACGGTCGTTACGAGACTCTTATTACTCCATATGATATCTCGTTATCCAGACTTTTAAATGATGTTCTGGACTGAGACCGATTCCGATCACTTTATATAGATTTGACACCTTCTATACTAGAAGGTTACCTACTTCGACTTCTCCATATATAAATACATATGGAATTCACACGATTTGACTCTTTCTACGGGGTAGATGTGACGGGTGTTGCTAGCAAGCAGGAGATGCTCACTCTCCCCGGGCACCTGATCTCACGCCATCACAGGGGTTCACATATGCTCTTCAAGTAGACATATTTTGTTATTTTCCATTTGTTTTTCATGCTCAGTCATTTTGTATGTCCTATGGTTTCATGATTTTTGGACTTGTGGTTTGGATTTATCCATCATTTGTACACATGAAACTATTTAAATTGAACCCTATTAGCCAAATAAAAAAAAATCATTTTTATAAGGAATGATGCAAATGCCCAATTTTCTTAAGATAAAAGGAGTACTTCAGGAGGGAAAATTACATAGACATGTTACCATGGCAACCATTACTGACAGCAACCAAATGAATACAGAATATTTTCTCTGCTCATGTAACTTAAATAACTAAAAGAGTAAGAAATATTACTTTGACAGCCTAGTGAAAGAATTAGGATTAAATTCAGCTCCAGGAAATCCTATTTATACTCTCACGAACTTTTCGGTTTCGGAAGTACTCCAGAATCATAAATCTGTCCTCAATACGTTTGGAATTGACTCAAATAAAGTGAATTTAGTACTTCCATATTTGTACTGCATTCCAAAAATACACAAAACTCCCTACAAACAATGCTTTATCGCTGGTTCCTCGAAGTGTTCCACAAAATCTGTATCGATGCTACTCACAAAAATATTATCAGAAATTAAATCTGGCCTTCATAGATATTGCAAAAGAGTATATTCCAGAAGTGGAATTAATCAAATGTGGATCCTTAAAAATTCAAAAGAGTTGTTAGAACATCTAAAATCAAAAAGTTTTACTAAAATTCACTCCATCAAGTCTTTTGACTTTTCGACTCTTTACACAACGATCCCTCATCAGAAATTAAAAGACAGATTAGCGGACATTATTCAAAATGCATTTACTAGTAAAAACGGAAGCCGCAAATTCAAAGATATAGTATTAGGCCACGATAAAACTTACTTTGTTATGGAAAATTCTGATTCCAAAAATAAATACACTGAAACAGTTGTCATCCAGATGTTGAACTTTTTTATCGATAACATTTTTGTGGTGTTTGGAGGTAAGGTTTTTCAACAAAATGTCGGCATTCCAATGGGCACTAACTGTGCTCCGCTTCTGGCTGACATATTCCTTTATTCATACGAAGCTGAGTTCATTCAGTCTTTGCTTTCGCAAGGAAAAAAACAATTGGCTCTTGGCTTCAATTTTACTTACAGATATATAGATGACTTGCTTTCAATTAATAATCCTTCATTCGCGGATTACCTTAGCATCATCTATCCAAGTGAACTGGAGGTCAAAGAAACCACAGAAAATAGTAATTCTACTTCGTATTTAGATATTATGTTGTCTTTCGACATTAATGGTCAATTGAACACCTCACTCTATGACAAACGTGACGATTTCAATTTCGCTATCACAAACTTTCCCTTCATAAGTAGCAACATTCCATCATCACCCGCATACGGCATATTCATATCTCAGTTAATACGTTATTCCATAGCATGTTCAAATTACAATGATGTGTTCTGAGGGTTAGGCGACTTTCAGTTAAGCTGCTCAACCAGGGTTATATATGTGCTAGACTAGCATCGTCACTGAGGAAATTCTACGGTCGTTACGAGACTCTTATTACTCCATATGATATCTCGTTATCCAGACTTTTAAATGATGTTCTGGACTGAGACCGATTCCGATCACTTTATATAGATTTGACACCTTCTATACTAGAAGGTTACCTACTTCGACTTCTCCATATATAAATACATATGGAATTCACACGATTTGACTCTTTCTACGGGGTAGATGTGACGGGTGTTGCTAGCAAGCAGGAGATGCTCACTCTCCCCGGGCACCTGATCTCACGCCATCACAGGGGTTCACATATGCTCTTCAGTAGACATATTTTGTTATTTTCCATTTGTTTTTCATGTTCAGTCATTTTGTATGTCCTATGGTTTCATGATTTTTGGACTTGTGGTTTGGATTTATCTATCATTTGTACCCATGAAACTATTTAAATTGAACCCTATTAGCCAAATAAAAAAAATCATTTTTATAAGGAATGATGCAAATGCCCAATTTTCTTAAGATAAAAGGAGTACTTCAGGAGGGAAAATTACATAGAAATGTTACCATGGCAACCATTACTGACAGCAACCAAATGAATACAGAATATTTTCTCTGCTCATGTAACTTAAATAATTAAAAGAGTTTGATGTCCATCTGAGATCATGCGTGCCACACCCTCTATATAACATGGTTGGTGTTTACAGAGAATCAGTATTAATTATCAAAGACCCTAAATGTAGAAAGCCGTTTAGAATTTAATAGGCGAAAAAGTATGACATTATTATGAATACTGAAGAGTTTATCTAGTAGCTTATCTTGAAGAATACTAGTGTATAAAGAGAAAAGACATAGGACTTCATGAATTACACAGGTGATAGATTTTAAAACTTTAATTTTTCTATATCGTCTTCTGAGTTTTTCAATATCCAAAACTGATTGATACAACAGCTCGAGTGGATGACGTGACGATTTCAATTATAGAATTTTTCTTTTATTAGTGACAATATCCAGGTATTACCTGTCTATAGCATATTTATATTTAGATTATTTAGATTAAGACTGTATCAAAATATCAAAAACAGTACAAAGTCAGGGGTTTCTAATGGTAAACAAACAGCGCTAATGAGGAAGTTTAATGGTCATCCAATACAGTATCATATCTTGTTATTAAGAAACATCACCTGATCTCACTGTCTTTTTAAGGGATACTGATGTTCCTTAAATGAATGGTTATTTATATTTGATTTTCCAGTTTTACCAATACTGTATGTCTTTTGGTTTTATGATTTATTCACATCGGGGTTGCTATTGTTCATAATCTTTTCATCTTAAGGTATGGAATACAGAAATTCCCTAGAATATGAGCTATTTTCGACCCACTCTGCGAAAGAGTGGATCGAAGGTACGACAACATAGGCCCAAGACGGTGTTCACCTTTGACAAATTTCTTCAGACTTGTTACATAATTAAGTACACTAGAGTAAAGTGTATTTGAAAGAGATTTATTATTTTTCTTTTCCTCTGAAATAAAATTTGTTACCTTTAATATTCTATTTCTGATGTAGTCAATTTCACATATTTTGTTCATTAAGGCGTAGACCTTTTATATGTTCACTATTATTAGCAAATATTAGTGAACATGCGGTATAGACTAGATTTTTCATGTTGAAGGTTCACGCTCCACTGGAAACAAACACATTTTTTAATTCACCTTATACCAAAACAAGATAATGACCGAGTATTTAAAATAAAAGCATACACAGTAAAAAATAGGGACATAAATTTAGCATCTCATGACTTTTTCAGTTTCATGAAATTTCAATTTGCTATCTTAAGATATCGCAGTAATCAGAAAAAAGCCTGATAATATTCTGTCTATATCTGAGAGAAAGAAAAAAAAAAAATCCAAGAAAAATGAGTCATTTTTAGATTTAAGTCATTGATTAAGTCAGAGAGTTTATAAGCTATAATATTAATACTATTGTAGATCAACACTTAAGTGTCGTCTGATTACACGCACCGAGTTCTAGCTTTCGTGTTTTAGTTGGTTTTAATCCTGTCCAGTGCAGAGAGAAATATGTAAAGGCTCAGATATACTACTACGGCGACTGTGAGTTCAAATCCCCTGAGATACAGAGGATTTGTGTTTGTATTTCTAAATTTACATGTACTGATGACTGCAGTGCTAGCATAATATACCCTATAGTTGAAAAGCGGTCACAAGAACTGCTTTAGCACCGGCACCAGACTACTCGACCTGACGCACGTTCGCTCTTGTCGCTATCGCAGGCGAAAATTGAATATCAACGCGATATATTCCGCGTACGCTCGGTCCAACCGCAGGTTTACGTGCTTAATTTCTTCTATAAAATGATACGGGCGAATAGAATGGATCAAATCGAAATACCAAAAATGTCGCCATAAATGACACACCTCATTGAGGGTTTCATGTAATATAAATTAAAACAGTAATACTACAAATGAAGTACACACTAACGTATTTATGATAAAACTTTTTTTCAGTTCATTCTATCAAGAAGTTATTCTGTTTGAATTCTACTTTATATAACTATTTCTAATGATCTGTTTATGCATTTATATATTTATGTATCTTATTATTATTATCATTATTATTCCTGGTGGTGTGTTTGTTGATTTTGTTGTTATGGGATAAGAACAAATTTCCGAAGTAGCCTCAATACACTTTAAATTAATTCCTTAACACGTGACACTTTTCTTTATTTCTTAATATGTCCTTTGCATATTCACATGTTATAAGATCGATATAGTCAACTTGTATAGTGATCTCCCTTCAAATCTATTCTGATATGTTTCTGTAGACTATAAGTTCAATAACGTAAAAATCAATACTTCAATTTTCAAGAAATGAATTTGGTTGAGCATTAGAAGAATCACTGGGGTTAGCGAGAAAATATTGTTATCAGAATTAATAATAAGCAATACAACAGCATACTGAAACCATTGATTCTAAGTCTTCTGAATGCAACAAAGCAAACAGTAATAGAAACATTTGAAATTCCAATTAAAGCCAAGGTCATTCACATTCTTATTGTTTCCTGTTTCAAATCTTTCTAGAGGGATTTTACCACGAATGAGAAAACATTTGCATATGCACAATAATCTAAAGATAAACTGATTGACTTGTATTGCACTGTAGACAAACTACTACAATCTGACTAGACCGCAAACAATTAATTATTCTATCTGTTGTGAGCCTTTGGCCCGAAAATGGACAAATAAAGTGCAATTAACTTTGTTCTTTCTATAAATTTCAATTTATTTAAAATAGAATAGCTTTTACTTTTTGGATAGAAATTAAAAACAATTCAATACCAAGTGATCTGATTAGTTGAATATTTCAAAGTGAAAATAAAAGTGATGCTACTTATAATAAATGGAAATTGAAAAAGGCCAAGCAAACAGTAAGCTGCAATTACCTAGAAATTAATCAGTGTAATTTTCTTTATGTCATTATAATTTTCAATTCGCCTAATTTTGACGCGGTACATAGAGAATACTCTTTCTGAAATTGATAAATTATAACATTTTCTTTATTTCCTTCCTTGGTGAAAACCTTTAACACACGTCTATTCACGGTATACAATTTGACACAAGGCTTCATTTGTCATTATATGTTGACCGTCCGCAACACAAAAGTATTAGGTGAACAATTTTAGGAACAATTCGATCATGTATTAATTAAGATGCGGACAACGCATAACAAGACAACTGTAAACCGTGTTTTATTCCCGAGCGTTTTATCTTCGCGAGGAAGATTGTCTTGAGAAAATAAAACGCCGCGAACACTATCAAGCTCTACCGTACATGTATCGTGGAAGTTGGAAAATCCTCGTTGCCTCGGTGGGCAGTCCACGTCTGTCCTCCGTGGACACCACGGGAGGCCAGTTTTCTATCCACGTTAATGTTAATAATACAATTTGCCATCTACCTGTACTTGTCCTCTCGAGGTCAAAGCGGACAAGGTTTTCACACCTTTTACCTGTACGTGTCCTCTGGTGGACAAAACGGACGAGTTTTTCACACCTTTAAATTAAAATTGTCCCACAGTGAACGTAAGGGACATTACATAGATGTGCCTGTGTTTTACAAACCGTCAGACATAACGTGTTGTCATCTTGTCTTTAAAAATACGATCGTGAAACTTCCAGATTATTTTTATATATATTTTTGCTTCCGCTAAACCTCCTGAAAGACAGACGCAAATATTAATTACGGCCCCGATAACCTATTAACCGGCTGTTAATAGAGCGTAGTTTTGAAAAATGAGTGAATACAACAATATTGCCGTGGAAATGGTGTCAGTTATTTTAAGATTTATTATTATTATTTTTATTTTTAATTTTTTTGTGACCATGTGTCGAATATCTTTCTTGCCGGTATTATGTTATGTTAATTAAAGAACATTAACGATAGTTTCACTTGTTCACAGCAGGTATCAGACATTTACGATCAACTTCTTTTTTTACCAAAATACTTGCTGTAAGTTCGGGTATCACATTTCAATGGACAGTCATTAATCAGCCGTCGTTTATTGCCGTTTGGTGCAATTAATTTATAACTAGGTAGGTCATTCAAGTAAGGGAATGTAGGAGTACAGCAGTGTTACAATATATGTAAAGCACTTTCCAGATTTGGTATTGTCTATATATGCATTAAGTGTACTACGTCATAACTTGATGTGTATGTTAATAAATTTATAACATAACATGTTATAAGATCGTGGGTCCTTTGCAACGCTTTTCTACTCGATTCAAGCCACAGGACGTCGATTCTAAGGCTACAGAGCAGACAGATAAGGCCATTAAGGGTGGTATGTTCACGTGCACATGCTTATTGCACTAAAAGGAGGTAATTCACTGTCACATCGTAATTTTCGCAAAACTGCGTGGAACGTCACGATCGAGTTGCCTCTGACCAAACTTCACAATTTGTCACGTACGCCAATAGGAAAGTATGGCGACATCCAGGGTCATTCCAGTACCTGTTCCCATGCAATTAAAAGGGGATTTAAGGGGCAACTGGAAATTTTTCAAAGCCCAATTCGAATTTTACGAAATCGCAACAGGTCTCGATAAGAAGGATGAAGCTATTCGTATTGCCACACTTCTTACAATCATGGGCAAAGACTGCTTTCAAGTCTATCAAAATCTGAACCTATCTGCAGATGATAGAAAGAACCTGGAGAACATTCTTAAGGCACTTACTGACCACTTCGAACCAAAGACCAATGTTATTTATGAACGTTATGTGTTCAACACAGCTGATCAACTGCCTACCGAGTCTGTAGACGATTATATTTGTAGACTTCGAGAATTAAGCTGATCATGCCAACATGGTGAGATGGCAGATCAACTCATACGTGATCGTTTAGTCTTAGGCACAAAAGACAATTCAGTAAGAGCTCGTATGTTAAGAGTATCTGACCTCACGCTTACCTCTGCCATTGATATGTGTCGCACCAGCGAACGTACGTCACAGCAGTTACAAAAGCTTACACCCTTGGTTACTTCTAATGAACCAGCTCAACAGTCTGTCAACTATACGTCAAAGTCACAAAAGGGTTCAAAATTTAAGAAAAGAGACAAGACTGGTGAATCAAAGGAAAAAAGGAAATCACCTCAAAGCACAGTGAAGAAGTGTAAGTACTGTGGTGGAAGTCATGAAAAGAACAGAAACAAATGTCCAGCCTTTGGTCAAACATGTGGCAAGTGTAAAAAGGCAAACCATTTTACACAAATGTGTCAGGCTAATAAAAACATAGTTCGTCACGTGAATGCATCCAGCGATAAATATGCATCATGGAGCGATGAATCTAGCTCAGAAGAGTGTTTCCGTGTCACAAACAAAAACGGAAACAATGGTTCAGTAGAGTCAACATGTCTTGTCAAGGATACAGCCGCGACATAATTTGTCAGTTAGATATGGGTGCGTCATGCAACGTAATGGGATATTTGCAATATGCACGTCTCGTTGAAAATGGTGATCCACCGATTACTCCTACAAAAACTAAACTCGAACTATATGGAGGTAATACATTCTTGCAACCAATGGGCACCGTAAATATTGATTGCCAAGTCTGTGATCGCACGGAAAAGCTCAGGTTCTATATTACTGACACTACTTAAACCACGTTGTTGTCCGCAGAAGCTTGCGAACTCCTTGATTTGCTCTCGGTAAGTGTCGTGCATCACGTTGATGTAACTGCCGCAAACGAGTCAGCGCCTCTCTCTAAGGCTGACATATTGCATGATTATGGCGATGTATTCGAAGGCTTAGGAAACCTACCAGGCGAATATGACATTGAACTCAATCCTACGGCTAAACCGGTACAGCATTTACCGCTCCGTGTTCCTCAAGCCATGAAGGAGGACATACGTGTCAAACTTGACGAACTCACTAAGCATGGTATCGTCACCAAAGTTTCAGGATCCACCGATTGGATCAACAGCATGGTCGCAGTCAAAAAAGGTTCGAAACTCCGCATTTGTATCGACCCGAAGGAACTGAATCAGGCGATCAAGAGACCGCATTATCCTATGCCAGTATTGATACTATCGATATACTGCCAAAACTAGCTGATGCCAAAGTATTCACTGTCCTTGACCTTAAAGAAGGGTTTTGGCACGTCAAATTATCCGAGAAGAGCAGTTATCTTACTACTTTTTGGACACCTTTCGGCAGATACCGCCGGCTACGCATGCCTTTCGGCATTTCTTCCGCACCTGAAGAATTCCAGCGACGCCAATACGAGGCGATAGAAGGCCTCAGAGGCACCGAAAGCCTCATTGATGACATTCTAGTATATGGCAAAGGCCAGACTATCGATGAAGCTATCGCGGATCATGACCGTAACCTTAAAGCCCTTTTAGAACGTGCGCGTGGGGCAGGCCTAAAATTGAATAGAGACAAGCTCAAATTGCGCCAATCCGAAGTGAAGTATATGGGTCAAATCCTTACTCCTAACGGCATTCGACCTAATCCTGAAAAGGTAAAGGCCATTACGGATATGCCACGACCGACCAATGTGAAAGCAGTTCAACGTTTCATAGGTATGGTTACCTATCTATCTAAATACCTACCGCATTTATCCGAAACGTGTGAACCTCTGCGACGTCTTACAGACAAAAATGCTGTGTGGTCTTGGCATTCGCACCAAGAGGACGCATTTCAAAACATCAAACGCCTTGTTAGTATTCAGCCGTTACTCAAGTATTATAACCTTAATGAAGAAGTCACCATACAGTGCAATGCTAGCGAAGTAGGCCTCGGCGCGACGCTGATGCAAAATGGCCTCCCGATCGCTTATGCCTCTTGTGCACTATCGCAGTGTGAACAGAGATACGCACAGATCGAAAAAGAATGTTTAGCGATCGTCTACGCATGTGAAATTTTCGATCAGTACATATTCGGTCGCGAAGTCGTAATCTGATCACAAACCCTTGGAAGTTATCTTCAAAAAGTCGCTTCTCAACGCTCCTAAGCGACTTCAGCGAATGTTATTACGCCTCCAACGATATAACTTGCGAGTAGTGTATACAAAGGGGAGTGAACTCTTCATAGCCGATACGCTATCACGTGCCAGTCTTCCGTCGAACGATACCCAGCTGTCACACAATGAATATATCTTCAGCATTGGTCGAGATATAGCAGCAGTTGATGAATCTGAATGGGTTCCGAATGTTCACGGCAAAGACTTACTCAGATACAAGACCTTACCAACAAGGATGAAATCCTTCAGACTCTTAAGACTACTATTTTCATTGGATGGCCAGAATGTCGCGAACTAGTTCCTATAGCAATACGTCCATATTGGAATGCACGCGATGGACTTACAGTACAAGATGGCATTATATATCGCAGCAACCGTGTTGTCATACCAAAGCAACTTCGATCGGAAATGCTTACGCGAATTCACTCTAGCCATTTGGGCATTGAAGCTTGCCTGCGTAAAGCAAGGGATTCTCTCTATATATATATTGGCCGAACATGAACAATGACATCAAAGACTACATTAGCCAATGCAGTACATGCAGTGAACTGCAGAGGAGCCAGCAGAAAGAACCGCTTATAACCCACGAAATACCAGACCGTCCTTGGTCTAAAGTAGGTGTCGACCTGTTTACTTACCGTTGTAGCGAAGTCCTCGTTACTGTCGACTACTACTCAGATTATATGGAAATTGACTTTTTACCAGATACTACCGCGTCTACGGTCATCAATTGTCTTCAGCAACACTTTTCACGTCAAGGAGTACCAGAAGTTGTAATATCAGACAATGGGCCACAATTTCGCAGTGCCGAATTTAACGTTTTTGCTACCGAATGGGAATTCGAACACTCAACCAGCTCACCGTACCGTAGTCAGAGTAATGGAAAAGCTGAATCAGCTGTTAAAATCATCAAAACTATGCTTTAGAAAGCAAAACGCAGTGGCCGCAACATTTGGAAAAGCTTGCTTGATTGGAGGAACACACCGACCGTATCCATGGGGTCCAGTCCCGTACAGCGACTGATGTCTCGCCGCACTCGACATTCGTTACCGCTGTCGAAATCGCTACTTCAACCGCAAGTTATCGAAAACGTTCCGCAGATGTTGAAGGAAAAGCGCACGAAAGCCAAGATGCTTTACGACACTAATTCAAAGGAATTACCAAACCTCGTGCCTGGAGATAGCATTCGCATGAAAGCGCTACCTGGTGACACATCTAAAAAATGGCGCTATGGTACTTGCGTTCAGGAAGTTTCACAACGTTCGTACATCGTCGATGTCGATAACAAGAAGTACCGAAGGAACCGACGAGATCTACGTTCTACGAAGGAACCGATTGATCGTAACGCAGATTTGGATTCTATCACACCGCCAGATGACATGCCACAACCAGAAACTCAGAGTCCGCAAAGATGCGTAACCCCGGTGAAACCGTGTGAAAGTCAAAAAAGTGTGAAAAAATCAAATGTGTCTGATAGTGCTCCGAAAAGCAGCACATCAGTGAAATCCACAAGGTCCCGAAAAGTGTGTTTGCCTAATGTTTAACATTATAGACATTCCCATCAAGCGAAATATCACAAGACTATACATGTGTTTATTTGATAATCAGTTCATAAATGTTTTTCTCCAAAGAAAGGGAGATGTTACAATATATGAAAAGCACTTTCCATATTTGGTATTGTCTATATATGCATTATGTGTACTACGTCATAACTTGATGTGTATGTTAATAAATCTATAACATAACAAGCAGTGCCTGTTTACATGGGAATTTTTACATCGTTTAAGAAAATCCAGGGTCCGGCGCCATAAATTGAGAAAATACTAAAGTCGCATTTTTTTGTTCAGCAATGAATTTTTAACTGGGATTTGGACATTTTTTTTTAGTTTTATTCTATCCATAAATAGAATAAACCCATTCTGTATGACAATTCATTTGAATGTTTGATAATCAAGGACTTATAAACAAATTGTTTATAAGTCCTTGTGATAATGGAATAAATTAAACTGAAATAATTGAAATGATTTTCTCAGTTTATGGCGCCAGACTCGGGTGTTTTGCTAAAAATCAGAAAACACGATATTTTATTTAAGGAGTTTTTGATTAAAGAAAAATAAATTGAAAAAAAAATCACAATGTTTTTAAATCACCCTTAGTTGAAAGCATCCAAGGTGTTCCCCTGTTGTGGAAAACGTCTAATCATTCATGTGTGAACCAACTTTTTTTTAATTGTGTGAAGACTGTTATACATGTACATACCAATGCATATACATGTATTCTATCGTTATATGTGGATGTGTATTAATACATTGTGTACTAGCATTACTATTTTATATTTGAAAATTAATTATTATCAGATTTCTTGTGAGTTATTACTGGCCCTCAACAGCAAAATCTAAGAACCATATCTGCGGCAAAGAGAGAAAACCCAAAACTGAATACCCCCCCCCCCCTTTCCTTCTTTCATTTGCACTTGTTGATAATGAATTGTACGATGTTTCAGTCAAATATCTTATTCGCCAATACAATGGGTGATTTCCCTATTGCAAGTCTAGGCATTGTGCTGTAAGCCTACAGGGCAATAAATTTAAGTGAAAGATCGATGCCACCTAACGACCGAGTTAAAGTAACGACACGTCACCCCCCCCCCCCTTTTCTCTCTCTCTATGCACGAAATATCGTTTGCAAACGTATTTTAAACTTTTTCAATATAGCCAAAATATATATTTGTGTATGTATTATTGTACAACATGCAAGATTCAGTGTTCAGTCGGGTCATCATTTTTTATATATAATTGCATGATCGTATCCGTGAAATTAATCCAAAAAAAAAAAAAAAACCAGATACGATGGTATTGGGAAGGAATGTGTAACGAGACAAAACAATAAAAAAGGGGGGCTTTTCTTCTCTGTTTAGGTCAAACGGCACTTAGTCCAGGTAACCTTACGACTGAAGCACGCGTGTTGTGTGAAGTCTATTGTTTTACTTCACCCTGGTAGCGAATAAGGGTTTGACTTACGACACTGATTAATACACGGAATTAGACGATCGCATACTATGAAATCATAAGATACATACGGCCCTAAATCTGGCAGGAGTATGTAAGAAGATAAGAAAATGAAAGGGTGGGGGTTCTGAAAGAAACTTTTCTTTACTGTTTAGATAAGAAAACGACCGACACTCTAGTTTCCCTTGCGACTCAAGTGCGCATGCTTTGTCTTTTGTTCTGAGATTATAAATATTTTGAAAAGTTTGCTTGCACTTCACCAGGAAGAAAAAAGAATACATAAAAAAAGAAGAAAACAGACCAAAGAAAATAATAATGAATAAAATAGATCAATGTCCATATGTATAAATATCTACCAGAATTAATCAATCGTGTATTTCATCGTAATCGTACGTATTATTTCAAAATCTGAATATGTTTATCAGAGCAATCAATAATGAATATCATATCACATGTAATTATATGAATTTATTTGATTTTAAAGTCGGCTTTACTGTACTGAACCCACAAGTAGTAATTGCGCTCTTCAATTCGTATCGTTGCCTTCTTTAATTAAGAGTCCGAAATAGGTATTACAAAGAAACTCGGCACACTCTCGGAAAAATAAATAATTTTTTGTGTGCATGTCCTTGGTGAGTTTTGTCATACAGCTTTGTCAGATGTCTTCAGTTTTCTCTTTAAAATCACACTTGTACACGCATCTGTACAATGACCAATCAGCTTGTCTTTACCGATTTCATTCAAATACCATTAATGCACTATTACGACATGTAGATATACGGGTATAAAGAACGTATATAACGTAGTTATACGTCCAGACAGGGACGTATATATCTAAAACATTATATACGTCCGTGCTCCAGGTGCGCACTGTATTTTCAATTTTATATAAATAATACGTTCTTATTTTAGAAATATTTAGAATAGCAGAATATTTTAAGATACATTTCAAACGTTCATTGTGTAATCAAGCAGAGGAGATTTAAAAAGATATTAAATGATTATTAATCAAGATATCTTTAAGTCTAATTTCGTTATTTTTCATGCTTCACTGAGCAAACACAATACGCATCATCATAAGGTCGCTGCCTTTTTAGCACTATCATACCCATTTACCGGGACATAATTGGTGTCCACGTTTGACCGTCTGACGGCGCGAACACAGGTAAATGACCACCTATATACGCGGTCAATATGGCCGATATACAGGGACAGTGTCCACGCGTGTCCGCGGCTTTACAGGCCCAAATCCAATGTCCATGGTACATGCACGGTAGAAGATTCAACACAAGTTAAAATGATATGTTTATTTGAACCATAAACCCATAAATGTCATAAATCATCTGTCATGAAATATGGTTAAAACTGACAGGAGATAAAACATTACAAATTATGTAGTTTTACACAGTTTAAAAACATGGCAATATTTCTAATCTTAGACGTTAATATCCCGGCACGGTACCATCCATTGCGGACGATTTCTATTGTTAGACGTGGACAAGTAAGCAATACCGATATCAATCTCGTTGGCAAACCAATCATGCATCAAAACAAATCATGTTTGTCGGCAATTAGTTTTCATAGTAGGTGTATACTTACCTTCGTGCATGATCCGTTTATCGCGAATGTAAAACGCAGCTAACGGGTCTAAGCAATCTAATTTGCGAAATTAAATCGTCGAGAATAAAAGACGGTTTACAATATACTTGAACGTTTTTGACAAACGACAGGTACTCATAAGTGCTTTTTGTTTGTTAGGTTTTTTGTGTATTTTTCTTTTTCTTTTGTGTGTGTAGGTGTGGGTGAGGGGGGAAGGGTTAGGGAGATAAGGGTTTTCGTGTATGATATCACTCCATAGCTTTACAATTTCATAACATTATTTTTATGCTTCTCAGTGTTGTGTTATAGATCACTTGAAATCGTCACTGAGGAAATTCTACGGTCGCTACTCTGATCTCAAAAGAGAATTTGAGGTCCCGTTTTGCATAATGATTCATGACGTTCCGATGTGCGATTGAATAACAGGTCGACAAATGCCTATTATGACGACACAATCACCATTAAAGTACATTCGTATTGCAGTTGGACCTTCAACGTATTTGACATGCTGATGGGTGTTTCGTGCAAACAGGAGGCGCTCACTATCCCAATGGTCTTACAATGGAGTGCTGTATATTCCGGGGTTCACAACGGTTTGCATGGGGCAATTTCATATTTATCCTCCCCCGTTTGGACTTTGACATTGGATAAGTGATCGGTACTTCTTCGTTGTTTATTCTTTATCTCCTCTAACACATTTGATAGGTATTCAACATTAGCAAAAAGAGGACAGAAGATGGGTTTATTTAAAAAAAAGATCCTTACAAAGAAACGAACACCAATATGCATTTTGTCTTTTGAAATGAACTATGACGTGTTATAACAAGATATTTTGTACACTACTATCTGGAGATTCAGCATATCTCAAGTTAGTATGTTAATGAATAATCATGACTTATGCTTATTTGCAAAAGAGCGAAAACTTTTACCTTCTCCAGAATCATTTTATAAGCATAGACCATTAGTTAAAATTATCATAGTAGTTACCTCAACAATAAAAAAAGTTTCTACCGTGGGTCTGTTTCCTGGCGGTCGCAAAAAGAATGATACAGGATATATAGTGATACATTGTATCTATATGAACGCGCACTCTCATGAATTGTTGATTTTTCATACATATTCTGTCGATATCAATGTCAATTGGAATGTCAACTTATTAAAATATATCAACTACTTATCATACTGGCCATGTCACATCAAATGTCGAATGGCTACAATGTTTATCTTATGTCGACTTGTCAGAAAATTATGTAACAACAAAAATTCTCAAACGTTTTAGGTAGCAGATATACACCAACAATAATTTATGTCAGTTGGAACGTTAAAAACAATTCATCCTAATGTGGTCGTGCAAAAAAATCTCATGACTTTGAAATACGGGTTTCATACAGTGTGTTTTAAACAAGGTGCCACTTGCATATAACAATTACTTGGATTTTTGCCATTTTTAATGTTTACAATAGACAGTTTTAAAAACCAATATCCACAAAAACCTTAAGGCACACCATCGACAGCATAGCCTGTATAACTAACTAATGTTACTGTAACTGTGCTACGAATTTCATACATCCAAGAGGGCAATGGTACTTGCATGTCCAATATGACAATCAATCGTTGTTGCAAATAATAAATGGAAATCTATTGATGATATACAACGCCAAATAAAAAGCACAATTTTGTGTAAATATGCAGTAACTTTAAATTCATTCCATGACGTCATCGAATTGTCTACTAAAAACTGTACAGCTAATTCAGTGAAGATTACTTATACACTTGTCATAAATATACATGTTCATCCAAACATTTCTCAAACCTCTTCGTGTGTAAAAACTGGACAGGCCTAGGGAATCTATGTATTACTGCAAAATGATGCGCATCATGTCATGTGATATATTCATTTTGTATTGCATGTTATGACGTTCCCAAATGTAAATATATATAAATACACTTGGTTAGGTACTTGATGATGATGTATACAAAAAGTAAATGAGAATAGTGAAATTTGAGACCCTTAACCTGAGAACACATACTATCTTAAATACGAAAATCCTATATGACAAGCAAACTTAAGTCTCTTAATGGGATCCTCTTCATATAACTAATTCTGGTAGAATATTGATTGAAATAGAAATACTGATTTCACTTTTAAGTGGTTAATTTCTACCTTTGTATAAAGTGAATTTTCCACAGGGTGTATTTTCAATACAACCTCAGAGAAATTCACACTATTGAAATATGAAAACATAGTTTTATAGAAATTAGTTTGAGATCGTAAGTCTTGGTAAAAATATGCATGATGTTAAACCGCATTGTGCACATTCAAAGTTTGCTTACAGTTAGAAAATGGTAAGTGGCATTGAGACAAATCATTAATCACAGCTAACAATAGAAGTACATCCTTGGAAAACAATGTAGCTTTTGCATTTGAAGTACCTGTCTGTACATATATTTCATTAGTGATTAAAGAAGTCATAAGGTTAATTGTGTTTATTCCCTCTTAATTTGTGTCCAAAATTAATTTCTCTGTAGTAAAGTGATATAAGTTCTATATATTTATATAGAATATTTATATATATATATTAGACAATGCTTGGCAGTTTTGATGGGTATGAAATACTAATATTTTAAATCAGATACCTTTTTTAATCAAAGGAAGGAAGAAGTAAACGAATCAGCAGACCATTTTAAAGTATATTTAATAATCACGTTTCCATGGGAGAAAATGAATAAATTACCTATTACACTCACGTTTGAAATACATCACAAACAGCAAAGCAAGCCCAATTAATACTGCAATTACTATCGGTATAATTATTGCTGATAAAGGGATATTCTTCAACGGACTGGCTGTTGTTGTAGAAATATCTCTATAATGAAACAAATTTTTCGTTGACTTCTGATATATAGACTGAAAATTCTTTGAGAATTTTTATCATAAGTAGAAAAATTTCGTAACTTTCTCATGTTGATTCCTCGGGTATATATTTTGCTTAACACTTCTCTAATGTAACAACATGTTAATCATAATCAGATTTCGATATTGGATTGACTAGTAACATTTAATTTAGTACTGTTCAGTAATGCTTAATTGCATTCTAAGCTCATTAGTCGATTAACTTCCAGATTATTTCACCCATATGGGGACGATTACAATTCATAAGTTTATTAATATTTTAAGAGGGCAAATTGAAACATAATGAGAGAGCAGCTTGATTTGTATATATTGTTTACGAGACAATTAATTTTACTAAAACATATATAAGTTAAACAAGTAAATCACACATGCAATTAAATCGTATTGAAAAAGTCTACGTAATAGTTAGTAGACATGAATATAGGGTGCAATCTGGAGGAGGTTCTTCATTTAAAATATATGATATGTGCAGATTCCACTTCATCACAGCATTTGTGATAATGTATTTGCCTTGATTTAAATATTGGTTTTATTCAAAATAGTTTGGTTTTACTTTTCCTTTGCCGTGTACTTTACAATAATTGTTGAGTATAATTCAGGATAATAGTTTAAAAAAAAGGAAGAAAGGAAAGTTACTGACTCAGACGTATGTAGACGTCTCCACTGAAATATATACAGTATTTAGTGTAATGATACAAAAAAAAAAAGACAAATCAATCGTTCTTAGTATGCACAACGGATTCTGTGTTAGGACAGACTTTGTGTGTTACAGACTATGTGTGTTTTGTTTGTTATTTAGGGAGGTCTTTACTTCCCACGTTACTTTGGGTGGAGTCTGTTATCACCCTAGATATCATATAAACTCATATTTTATTTACCTAATCATAGAGGATTCCGTTGTTCGACAGGCGCTGTCTGTTGATAAAAAAGTAAGAAAGCTAAAAGGATTTAATTTTATTATCCAACGAACAAATGCGCAAGTTGAAATATAATCCATAGGAATGGGATTTTTTTTTATTAAGACACACCTAAGAAATTCCGCGTAATAAATTTGATATTGTAAGAAAAAGAATTTATGTTCATATTCAATAATCTACAGGAGTTACAGTCTAGGATAAAATTGTATTTCTGTATGATTTCTGTTTGATTATTGCATTACGCTTATAAAGCAATGCTTAATTAATAATTCAAACAGACCCATTGTGGTTATTAAGATTTTTCATATGCATTAGCGTTCTTGGTTTTAAGTCTTATTAAAAATCAGGACATGAATACAACAAGTGATTTGCTCATATTCGGTCCGAGTTCCGTATCGTACCAACTTATCTATGCCGGATATTTGCTAGCAGAATCACTAAGCAAGGATACGATCCTCTAGGATAATTGATAATTATGATAAAATTTTACATTATAAATACGATTTTGATGCTGGATTTGTGAAACGTTAAAATTAACATCACGAAATGAAATACTTACAAAGAGGTGATTCATTTGAAAAGAAAGGGGAATCAGGGCACACGCCGACACTTGGTTCACACAGTTTGACTCCAATGTAGCCGATATTGATGTTGTATTTTGGACAGTATCCTAGTAAAGAAAGTAAAGGTACAACCTCTTCTTATGAAGATCTAATTGTTTATTTTATCAGATGACTATCGTGTATACGGTATAGAATTAGACATGGATTTACTATTGACAAATTATCAGTTTATTAATGTATATAAATAGCATTCCTTTTAATCAATATCTCCTTACAGGATATCATTCACTTACCACTTTCAATCCATATTGGCTGCTCACATAGATCTCTTAAATCCCCATGTTGGTCCAGGACGCAGTGATATTTCAATTCTCCTTTACAGCCAAGTTCTTGAGATCGCCGTTTCAATGACAATGTTGTCGAAGGACACGATTGAATAACTCTGCTCGCCATAGTTAATACTTTACCAGTTCTATTAATATAAACGAGGAAAGTAAGTTTCTTATGTCCTAAATTCATATATACACAGTGGCATACAGATAATGTTTTAGGTGAACACAGAGATGTAGGGCCAATATATATTTTTGCCGTACAATATTCCTCAACAAAGTAAAGAGAAAAAAGCAAAATGTCAAATTTTAAGACTACAAAGAGAGTTATACCGAGATATATAGAGAATCATCATTCTTACATTTGAACTAGGTGTTTATAACATTCATGCTTTTTAAATTGTCGGAATTTCATGAAGTGTAAATTTTGGTTTGAACATTAAATTCACATTTTCCGCTCAAGATAAACATATCGTTTTATTAAAGGAATGTCTGTATCACACATTCACGCATAACAGTCCTGGTTGGTTACGGATGACGCCGTCTTTGAGTTAATACAGTGTGGGAACGGTCCAAAAAGGGTTGGTAAGTTTTAGATACGAAGAATTTCGCGTTTATGATCGGGAAAAAGAACGGATTCATACCGTCAGTTAAGGGCTTGTACGGACTCTTAGGGAATGGAACATAATGCCGTAGTTCAAATACAAGGTTTTGCTACCGTTGGCTACGACTAAGGACGGGTAATTACGAATGCCTGTAAAAAAGGTAGGTGTGGATTAGCACGTAGTAAGTTTTTGACATATCATGATCAATTGACAATATAAACATTATAGAACTTATAAAATTCTGTGTTGGTCAGTTCATGACGATTTGTGTGGAAGTGATCATTTTCCACTTATATTAAACAGTAATATTGCATCAAGTAATACATGTATTCCACGTTGGAAGCTAAATAATGCTGACTGGAGTCAATTCCAATCTGATTGTCATACAAATCTAAATCAAGTAAATCATTTGAGTAAAACTGATCCTATTCTTTCGTTTACAAATAAACGTGTTCAGATTTGTGAAAAGAATATTCCTAAAACCTCTACCTTTCAAAAAAGGAAAAATAATCCTTGGTTTGATGATACTTGCAAAAGTGTTATCAGAGATCGTAAAAAGGCTGAAAAGGTATTTAAAAGGCATCCTATTACTTCTAATTTAAATAAAGTTCGCCAGTGTAGAGCTGCTGCCAGGCGCACAATTAATCATAGCAAACGTTTATCATGGAGAAATTACGTCTCCAAAGTCAATACTCGCACGCCTACTAATAAGGTATGGAAGATGATAAATAAGATTAAAGGCAAAATACTGTTAAACGTCTTGTTCACAATTCTGATGTTTTAACATCGAAACACGATATTGCTAATTGTTTAGGGGAGACCTTTTCGAAAAACTCATCCTCTGATAACTGTCGTCCTCAGTTTCGTCGTATTAAACAAAAATCCGAAAAAATAAAATTGAAGTTTGAATCAAATAATCAAGAAGATTATAATGAGCCTTTTTCGATCGAAGAATTACATTAATCACTACAGTGCTCTAGTGATACTGCAACTGGTCCAGATGAAGTACATTATCAAATTTTAAAACATCTTCCATTGGAATCTTTACATATTCTACTAAATATATTTAATTACAAATGGTTGAATGGCGAATTTTCAGAATCGTGGAGAGAATCTATTGTTATACCCATTCTTAAGCCTGGAAAGGATCATACTGGTCCTATTAATTATAGGCCGATATCTTTAACGAGCTGTATATGTAAAAGTTTAGAACGTATGATTAATGAGCGTCTTGTCTGGTTCCTGGAACACAACAATCTTCTCACTGATATTCAGTGTGGTTTCAGGAAGCAGAGAAGTACCACTGATCATCTTGTGCGCATTGAAACATATATTCGTGATGCTTTCATAAATAAACAACATGTAGTTTCTATCGTTTTCGATCTGGAAAAGGCGTATGATACGACCAGGAAATATGGTAGTTTGGCTATTTTTATTTCAAATTTTCTAAAAGATAGACGTTTTAATATTCGACTGGGGTACCATGTTTCTGATTCTTTTGAACAGGAGATGGGCGTTCGGCAAGGAAGTATACTATCTGTTACTCTTTCTAGTATTAAAATAAATAGTTTGGCACAGGTGTTGAAAAAAGATATCGATGGTTCTCTCTATGTTGATGACTTCTTGATGTGTTGTCGCGGTAAAAATATGAATATGATAGGACGGAAACATCAGTTGTGTTTAAATGATATATTTCAGTGGTCTATTGAAAATGGTTTCAAATTTTCGAAAAATAAAACTTCTTGTGTGCATTTCTGCCAAAACAGACGAATGCACAATGACCCTGAACTTTTTATGAATGGTAATAGAATAAATGTTGTAAATGAAGTTAAATTTCTTGGTGTAATATTTGATTAACGACTGTCTTTTATACCGCATATAAAGTCATTAAAAGTAAAGTGCTTAAAAGCCTTAGATATATTAAAAGTTTTATCTAGTGCAGAGTGGGGTGTTGAAAGTACAACCTTATATCAGCTTTATAGATCGCTGGTTCGACCAAAGCTGGACTATGGTTGTATTGTTTATGGTTCGGCCAGAAAGTCTTATTTACAGCTTCTGGACACCATACATCACCAGGGCCTGAGATTAAGTCTTGGTGCTTTCAGGACCTCACCTGTACAAAGTTTATATTCGGAAGCAAATGAACCATCTTTGAATCAAAGAAGACTTAAATTAGTATTACAATATATTATTAAATTGCATGCGAACTCATCGAATCCTGCATTTAATTGTGTCTTTAAGCCGGAATACGAAATTCAATATGATGGTAAACCGAATAGCATTAAAAATATAGGCTTACGTGTTAGACCACTTATCGAAGAGGCTGGCATCGTGCTATCTGATATAGCTAAATATGAAGTATCTTCTTCGCCACCATGGTTGATGAAGAAACCCACAGTCATACTTAAATTATCAGATCATAAGAAATATGACACTAATTCTCTTCAGTATCAACAAATGTTTTCTGAGATCGCTTCTTTGTATTCCGATTATAAATCATATTATACAGACGGTTCTAAGGATGAGGATAGAGTTGCAGCTGCTGCAGTAACCGATAAGACTTTTCTTTATCTATCCGTTTACCAAATAATAGTTCTATATTTACAGCCGAAGCTAAAGCTATACTTTTAGCCCTTACTGACATTGAAAGAAATAAATATTCTTCCAAAAGTTCTGGAATTTTTGAAAGAGGTTAATTTGTATAATAAAATTTAATATATTGGGATATATTTTAAATGTGTATACATGTATATTTTAGCAATATCATTTATGTGTAGATACGATATACAATGAGAGCTGGTCTTTCCTAGATATTTTAAGTGTTCTTTTTTAATCTGACTTGATTTATGTAACTTGTAATCGTCGCCATATGGGTGACATATTCCCGGTGGACGGAAAACAATAATATATGTTTTTGTACAAATTCCGACAACGTCCGACCACAGGTATTTGAATCTCTGTAAGTCCACAACAAACATCTATTATGCCCCTACAGGGAAAAAAGAAAGGTATACAACGATTTTTGAAGAAAAAATATCACCGATTCAGACAATCTTTTCGGCCATTAAAATAGAAATTTTGCACAATTTCACAGTGCCACATAGCTCGACATCGGAACTTATACAATGCATTTGTCAATCCATGTCCATTACCTCGTACTTCAAGAGCGATTTATCCGCGTCTATTTAACGAACTTGTTGAAGACACCATGTCCGAATTCGACATTCACCTTCGGAAGTCTCCGCACTGAATAACGTGTAAAACTCAAATTATATATTCATCGGCAATTTCTGTCTGAAACTATATTGGGATGAATAAAACAAATTTTTCTGTGTTTTTTGTGTTTTAATTTTTGCTTGCAATCATTATTTGCATTGACATGTACCGACAAGTACGATAACTCTACTTTCATATTTCTGTTATGACGTGTTTTATGACGTGTTTATCAGAGGTAAATTCAAAATTGAAAACCAGAAACAAATACCTGTGATCAGAAAATTAATTACAGCACACAGTCTGTTAGAAAAGAGCAGAATGGCAGCATTTTGGGATGCATGTGCATGGTAATATCGATGCCCAATGGCAAATCTCTCACTTCTTAAAAAATATATCATACTGCACATACAGTAATAGATGTATACAGACCTACAGGGCATCCATTATCTCATTGGTTTCTGAGGGGTTAGGCGTGAAGAAAATTAAGAATATGAAATGTGGTTTTCATTCATATAAAAGGAAATATTGTTGCTATGTTGAACATAAAACCCCCCAGCTTCAAAATATTTGCACCCTCCCCCCAAATATAAAATTGTTGTTACACGGTTGGATTCAGGGGATTCAGGGGATGTGGATAGCATCCCCTCCTTAGCAGTGACACTAAATTCTACCAAAAAGGCTGTAATTTGGAAAATGTTCAGCAGAACTTGGCCTTTGACACCTAACCCTCCCCCAAAGTACAAAATTTGTGACAGTGTTTTTTTCTGATTTTATCTTGTTTTCTTGTATATTAAAGAAATAATAAAATATAATATTATATCTGGTTTTCTTGTATATAAAAAAAATTAATTTTTTCCTGTGTTGGTGTATGAATTTTCAAGGCTCAAAAATACCCTTTCCAAAACAATACACCCTGTCCCACATTTTAAGATAGCATTAAAGGCGTAAAAAAATGTAAGTTTCCTGTCATATGCATTCGGTTTTGCGTCAGTGATTATGGGGGAAAATTGGCAAATTTATCAGAAAATATAATAAAATTTACAAAAAGGTCTTTCTTGTCGTTAACTGTTTCAAAATTAATAGTGTGCAAGAACTTAATATATATCAGGTTTTCAGAGATATTATGTTGCAAGTTTCACAAATTCTATATAAGAGGGTGGGATGGGGTAAATACGTGCACACATAGTGAGGGAATGCACAATTTTGTATAGTCCTTGTTTTTCTTTATTTTTTGAACATCTACAGTGTTAGTTATGAAAAAAAAGTTGATGAAACAAACTTCAAGTTTCAATATTTTATGATTTTTTCTTTTTTACTCGTCCTTTGCATTTGGACTTCACGCCTTTCCCCTCAGCACATAATGAACACATCCATTTCGATGATTTTCTCTTTAAAAATATCTCATTTCACACAATGCTTTCACATTTGTAGTGATACCACTTGTCACAGATATCACACTGGATACTTTCCTCCTCCACACTCTTTGGTTCCCAGACACACAAATCTTTACAGACAGTTAAAAGATTCTTCAGTTTCAGATGAAACTGATGGTCCTGGAACTGCTTTCTTCGACTGCCTTTCCGATAAAGCCTGAACCTTACTTCTTAGTGCCTGTTTCTTCTTTCTGGGTATTGATTCCTTGAAGAAGTGAAGTCCTTCAGAAAAAGAAATCCGTATGAAATACTCACAAACTAATTCAGAAATGTGAAGAAATATTTCCTTCCTCATCACATTCTGAGTCAAATAAAGCTGTCCACTCCTTGCGAATGTCTGTGAATACAATACTTCGAATCCGTAGATGCAATCTTTCAAGGAATAGATGAAAGTCACTTGAAGTAAGGTTTGCCTGGATCAGTTTGTGCAAATTTACAAAGAAATTAAAAACTTTGTCATTTACATGCCGAAGTCCTTTAGTAGGTCCCTGTTTGAAATCAACTTCTTCAAACATTTCAATACAGACTGAAAGCTTTTTGCTTTCCTCTTCACTTGTTAGCAAAATGTTTATAAGTCTATGTTGCAGGTATAATGTTTGTTTCTGATTTTTTCGCCTCTGACTTTTGGCATCTAGCTTCTTCAAAACCTGGGGTTTCAACATATGGAAATATTGTGGATACATGCCCCTGCAAGATATGGTATCTTGGACAATAATGCAGGTGTCATTTCAACAGGGATCACATGTTTTCTTTTAAATTGCTCCTCCACAATCCTTCCTTTTCGCTGCATAAGGTCTCTGTCTATGATCCAAAACATCAATTTAGAGGAAAGTGTCTGTTGTTTTCTTGACCCTTGCAAAAGTGTCCATTTGGAATTATGGTCGTCACTAGTCAAATATGAATTCATATTTTATAGAAGGAATTGAAATCTTCACTAGATGATCACCATCACTATAATCCACATCTCCAGTATTATCACCACCTCCTCCTGCATTGTCACCATCACCTCCTCCACCATTGTCACCACCATCACCTGCTCTTCCTTCACCTTCTTCATCACTTTCATCTTTATCTTTTGAACAGCAGCTTAAATCTGGTTGTGGTTCGACACTTTCTTCATTATACACGACATAAACTTTATCCGGATGTTTCGTTTTGGCCCCTTTGCTGTCAAATGATACAAAGAAAGTACTTTACCAACAGCAACTCCCAACTGGCCTGGTTGAAAAATAGAATAGCAGTCTGTTTCTAGATATTCCAGTGTCATTCATTATGACCGGTGTATGGTCAAAGCATATGCTAACTTCAATAGGTACTGACTCCGAGAGGCAATGAGTGTTTATCTTTTTGGATCATAAATTCAAAGCTGACTCGTGGTATGGAGTATATTTTCCCCTGAAAGTTGACCACAGGACCTTTCTCTGGTGAAGCTGAGACTACTCCCTGCATACCATTAACAATACCTGGCAAGTTTCTGGTATATTCAATACTAGTTTCCGGGGGGCTCCAACCTTCGCTAAATGATACTTTTCCCATAAAATTTAAAAAAAGTTATACTGTCTGAATATGTACAGATTCTTGCTAAACACTTATTATTAAACCCCAAAAACAAAGTAAGGTGGAGAGTGTTTACTGGAATCACAATGTCCGTCTGCTGTCTGTACTAAATGAAAGGTCCCGTTTGACCTTTGTTACCACGTGGGTTATATGTCCCATTAACACAGCTCCAATTATTATTGTCATTTCATGTACACAGTACTAAACTCATAAGTATGCAGATAGAAACTTTAATCTTTTTGTCGCATATGAGATCATTTTGTCCGTCGTATTGTACTTGCACAGACTGAGGATAAACATATATGGAATGGCATTATAATTATAATATTTTATAATTATTATTAGTACGTATATACGATATAACCCCTCCCCATCTCCTTCTTTATGCATCTTTGGATTCCAAAGATGCATAAAACTCCATATAAGCATCGATTTATAGCTGGATCTTCCAAGTGTTCCACCAAGCCTCTTTCCATGTTACTCGCCAAATTTCTAACAGAAATCAAATATCGTCTTTAGAAATACTGCTCTACTGCTTACTCGAGAAGAGGAATCAATCAGATGTGGATCCTTAAAAAAATTCCAGTGAACTTCTAGAGCACTTAAAATCTCCTATTTTCAGTAATGTCACTATCATCAAGTCTTTTGACTTTTCAACCATTCCTCATCAAAATCTATAGAACATAATAACAATAATTATTCAAAACGCCTTCTTTAACAAAACAAAACAAAAAAAAAAAAAAAAAAAAAAAAAAAAAAGAAAAGGAATTCGCAGATAGAAATATCTCGTTTTAGGCCACAACGACACATATTTTGTAAAGGAACAGTCTGATTCCAGCAGCAAGTATACAGGAAAAGAGATTTTGCAAATGTTAGAATTTCTTATAGATAATATTTTTGTGATATTTGGTGGGAAAATGTTCCAACACATTGTTGGCATTCCTATGGGTACTAATTGCGTGCATCTTCTGGCCGACATATTTTTGTACTCTTACGAGGTAGAATTCATAGAGTCTCTGCTGTCTAAAGACAATAAACAATTAGCATCTCGGTTCAACTTTACATACAGATATATAGATGATGTTTTGTCGATTAACAACCCTGTATTTGAGGATCACCTCAACATCATATATCCAAAGGAACTCGAGATAAAAGATACTACAGAGAGCGCATCTTCTGCTTCATACCTCGATATACTGCTTTCAATTAATGACGATTGTTCATTAGTAACCTTTCTCTATGACAAACCTGACGATTTCAATTTAATCATTACCAACTTCCCTTTTCAGATTAGCAACATACCTTCCTCTCCCGCATATGGCGTCTTCATTTCACAACCTATACGCTATGCCAGGGCATGCTCTAAATACGATGATTTGGTCCTGCTAGCGAGACTTGCCACGAAACTACTCTCACAAGGATATATTGAGGAACGTTTGAAATTGTCACTGATGAAGTTCTATGATCGTTATAGGGATCTATTGCAATTTCAAATTCCTCTTTCAAGAGTGTTAACCGATATTTTGGGTCCTGACCATACTAAATAACCATCTTAAACATTTGACTAAACATGATTTGTCATAATACGTGTATACATGTATATACAGATATTTGTTCACCTGCGTTTCCGACACTGGAATTTCAGGCAGGCAGCATTTCTTGCCTTGAATGGGAAATTTGACTTCGTGTTCCTGTCTCCTTCGAATGTTCATGCCTGTATATTTATGTATTTACCTCCTCGATTTGAAAGGTTATTGTAGGATTTTTGTGACGGGTGTTGCATGCAACCAGGGGACGCTTACTCCTCCCGGGCACCTGGTCTGACTTCGATTTTATTGGGGTTCGCATTTGTGTGAATATGACACTAAAACGATATTGTCCCCTTTATTCCATGGACTATGAGATATGGTTTACCCTTCAGTACTTCTTCGTGTTTTACTCTTACCCTTCCTTTACTGGCAACAAAGTTTTAAAAATTTTGCTCTAATGTAAGTGTCAAGGCACTAGATCATCTACCATATAGGCAATATAGAATTTCTGCATTATATTAAAACAATGGATATTGCATACTATTTATGACGTAATAATCTAATCTTTGGATAGTGTCACTGCTTCAAACAAGTATGACATTACAATCAGTTGTCGGTATTTTATTTGTATCAACTGCTGTATATGCAAAATCATATCCTGGCTGGTCGTCAAGAAGTAAACTGTTTACATAGTCCACCTCAAAGTTGGAGCCAAAGAGTCTTGTACATGTAACTGGCAATGGGTTGAGGTCTCTATCCAGAGACCTTAGTAAAGCCTCTGTCTCCTTGGATGGCTCCCCGTCACACAACTTATGAACAGCATTTATCAACGCCTGTTCCGTCTGCCTCACAACCTGAAATTGTCAAAGAGAAAGTTCCTAGGTACATTACTAAATATATAAAAATCTAGGAATGCAGACTTGCATGTCTACACCTTGTCATATAATCAAACAAAAATGTACAGAATTTGAACATATGAATATGAATTTTGATCCAATGTAACAGTGATGTCTGATTTGTTATAATATGGTAGTGTTGGGCATGAACAGAGTGTGGATTTACATCCTTCAGTTTAACATGGTATGGAAAAATATCCCAGAACTGTTTTGACTCAAAGCAGTAGCTATCATCATCATCGTACCAATAATTAGGAACAGGAGGCAGTTGCTTGAAATCACCAGCAGCAATAACATGCAAACATACATGTATACACTTATACTTTCACATTATAAGTCTTAACTTAAAAGAGATAAATTCAGAATTTAACTTATATTAAAATGAAGAACCGTTCTAAATCTATGATAGATACTCATCGAGTCGCAAATCCAAAACTGTGACATACATCTTGAAAAGCACCAAAGACGATGGCACCCAATCATTATCAGTGTTTGCTTATCCCTCTACTGCAGGTCTCCTATAGCATACCTCGACCTATGTAATTCTGGGCTTCTTTTTCTGCCTACCATATCAACGCTGACCCAGTACAAAAACTCTGTGAAACAGGCTCCAGGCGTTCAGAATGAGAATCTGCAATGGAGGCCGCAGAAGGCATCACGGAAGGGCTTAAATGAATTTGGAAGAAGAGGAGAATTAAAAATAGATGCAATGACCGTACAGGAGGATTTACAGATCCTTGACATGAAACATATGCTGAAGAAAATTAGAAATTATTTGGAATCGAGTAAATCAACAAACTTGACAAGCAAGCGCAGATACCCTAAACTTAATTCAAAACCAATCCTTTGCGAGCACTTTGAGGATGTGATTTATTTTAATAACCAGAGTGGATTCCGAATTCACAAGAGTCTTACAAAGGAACACATTTTCTTGACAGGAGCCTCCAAACCGAGGAACAAATGAGCAACAGATGTCCTCAATAAGGATATGCTCTACCTAATGAAGTCCTATCAATCAATCCTTAAAGATGGAGAAGTACTGAGTTCACCTATAGAGCTGTTAACCTACACATCACAAGTAGTTGACATTTTTCTTGACCCTTGACCTATCTCTTACCGATCCAAGACTCAGCACATTAGACAGAATCCTTAAATTCTTTCAATAGTGGGAAAATGACAGCACACTCAAAACATCAAATCTCATCACCAGGGAAACCAGAGAGGACACTGATTCCAGTTTACTTGGTTTTGTGGCACTGTGTAAGCGAGTTGTAAATGAAAGACATAGTTTGACACCATCATACATAAATTTAGACATCATTGAGAATCATTTCTGCCAACAAAGAGCACTATACAATGGGCTCAACACAAATCCCACTGTTCAGCAATATGGACTACCAATAACGCAATTATTCTTGGACAGAGAACATTATCTGGAAAATGCAACACTGGACAAAAGGCAACTTTCTACAATGCAGCAAAACTCAGGAAAGCTACGAAAATCGGAAAAAAGGCAAAATCTTCCCTCCAAAGACTATAAATGTACGTGTCATATCAATAATTAATACCATGAAAAGGATAATGTACCATATGTAACTATTCAATATGAAGTATTATAGGCCACTGTGGCCCATTTGACTTATTTATTTACGTCCAACATACTATGATTATATCTATATAGCTATAACATTGCTGAATGTGTAACATTAATAGTATCAACACATGAACATACTTTCATAATCATAAACTATTTTATTAGCATTAGACCTTGTTCACCAAATTCATACAGGGCTGATTATATGCAACATTACAGTGGCGGATCAAAGGATTTCATGTGTCAAACCCTGAGACTCTTTGTTGCATGTAATAACCACCCCCCCCCCCCTCCCCGGTTTTTTTCAGAGCTAAAATTTGCATCTTACCTGTGAAGCTGTGACTTCCCGGTCCCACACTGTCCAGTAATGAGTAAGTTGTGGCCTTCCATGTCGAACTGCATTCATATTTCCCACCATGTGTCAAAAGGTTCGTTCCGATTATGAGTTTTGCACGTTATTCAGTGCGGAGACTTCCAAAGGTGAAGGTCGAATTCGGATATGGAGTCTTCTACAATTTCGTTAAAGGGACGCGGATAAATCGCTCTTGAATACGAGGTAATGGACATGGATTGACAAATGCATTGTATAAGGTATAAGTTCCAATGTCGAACTATGTGGCACTGAGCTGAAATTGTGCGAAATTCCGATTTAAATGGCTGAAACAAGTGTCTGATTCGGTGGTAATTTTGTTTCAAAAATCGTGGTACACCTTTCTTATTTCTTTGATGTATACCCCTGTAGGGGCATAATAGATGTTTGTTGTGGACATACAGAACTTGAAATACCTGTGCGTCCGACATTTTCGTAATTTAAACAATTTACAGGACCGCGTGCTTTCCATCTAGTGCACCTAGAGAATGTCAAAAGGTCCATCTTTGCTTGAACTCGCGTGACATTTGCAGCCATTATGGAGTGGAAGGAGTATTAACAACTTCCTTCACCTATTCCTCAGTAATAACACCACATATGTCTTTCACAATGACGCAAATGGTATTATTAGCTACTTTAAATCCATACATTGTTGACCTGTAATTGTCCCCCGTTGCAAAGTATCTTAAGTTATTGCAAGCTTAATACCGGGACATAAGGCTTTCCTGAACGAAATTTCTGAACGTCTTTGGATCTACCCTTATTTTATGAATTATTGCTTCGTATTCGGCGTGAAATTTTCTTCTGTGAAGCCATTCTCTCAATTAGCTCCTCATCTATCTCCTCTGCTCTGTTTCCCTGATTCTGTTTAGTACCAACATCAATAAAATATCTTTTAATGCATCTCTATTAATTGCAACCGGAGCTACTAAAAGACATCATCCATTTTCAAATTACCACAAATATGAAATTATTCAACATCAAAATCATTGCTGTATGTGAATTGATATTGAATTAAAAAACCGAGGTGGCCAGACCATGTCCTAGTAGAACATGGACGACCGTAGAAACACGTAGTGAATTGCAGTGAAATCCTATCTTATCCGTTTTAAAGATAATACAATGGTTAAAATCCCCTCTGAACCGTATCAAGTCGTTCTCATACGACACGTAATTCAGTAAAACTACGTAGCAATCTGTATAATTTACACCTACGGGTCCTTACTAATACGTACTTTGATGGCAATTAATGGGTTATCATGTAGATTTGAAATTGTTTTGATACATTTCTATACGGATTTCTACAGGTTTTAAACGGATTTGCAAGGATGAGGACGTATTTCGATCCGGACTGATTTCTTTAACATGGTCAAACACTAGTACGGTGTGAAATGCATCACCCACGGATATTACCGGTTCAATCACGGAATACTACGGTAACTGCCGAATGCTCATTCGTAAATATACGACATAGGCATTGCGGTATTTAAGATCAACAAACATTCTGAACTATTTGATGGAGCACTGAATTTCCCCTACCACTCCCAGCATATTCAATAAATGGCTTTGATGATGGTCACTTTGAAATGGAAAAAGTAAGTCAACCATGACACAACGGGAACTTAGATGTTTAGTTATACTTAAGGCATATATATTACTCCTTTAAAATATAACAGGACAGAAATATTGAATTTTTTTCACGGATAATGGATTTCACGCAACTTAGTCTCGCAGCGTCTGTCTGAAAATGGAAATGAAAAAAAGAAAAAGGAATACGTGGAAATTTGCCCTTAGGATGAACAGGTAGCTATAGCTCCATCTCTTTATAACAAAGCATAGGTGTGAATAATCTGCTGTTTAAGTAATACTTGAGCTTTATATAAAATCAATAGGTATCTTTCTCCCTGATAAACGATATAATTTGGGATGAATCTGGAGAGTGGTCAAGTATTTATGTGGAAGTCAGGGTTACCCACATATCTATTTACATTTCAGATAGTAGTTACATATATATCTCAATAAACTAAAAAAAAAATAACCAAAGTGTTAATCTCCCTTCCCCCTTCTGAGTCTTCGAAAACTCTGATTATGTAAATATACACAGCGGGAGAAGCTGATGACAGTGAGATATTTACTGATTTCAGATACTTGGTCGTGTATCCACTTCAGATTTTAACTGTGTCCCTCTGACTGTTACTATGATGGAACTTTTTGTTTATTTTAATGTATTTGTATGTGATTGGGTTTTAGATGATGGAAGTTATAATTGCTTAACTTTGTTGCTAATAAGCTAACAGCCAAACAGGAAACTCTCACTCCTCCCGGACACCTGGTTTCACCTCTGAATTTCAGGGGTCCCCGAATGTCCACTGTGGTACATTGTCGTTAGAGCCATAGTCATGTGACACTATAGTTACTTTCGTATTTTACATTGAAAATATTTATTGTTCACCATATATGTGTATCCACACACATTTTATGTCGGGCAATTGCAAAGATACCTAAATTGACAAAAGATAAAAAAAAAAATGATAACTTCGTCGTAACCAGAGGTGGCAACGAGTGTGTTAGAAATATTTTTATTAAAAGAAAACAAGATTCGGTAATTGTGAAAATAGCAGAATCACGGTCATGTAATAGTAATATATCAATCATGTTATTTGACTTACCTTAATGTATGGAATTAAAATATTCCGATCCAGACATGGACAGGACCTTGATAATTCGGCAAATACTAGTGTATTTAGGTTACATAATTTATTGTCATGCGATAATCACCTTCAAAAGGTTAAACTATCATCAAATTCAGCCCTTAACTGATAACACATATCGTTTACAAGCAAATAATTTGCGCAATGACGAATTCAGCATGTAATTTGTCCTGAGGACCTGAGTAAATTCTATGGGGTTGAAGTCGATAAATACATATATAACATTTATGATACTGATGATTTCAAAATTTGGCATGATGACGAAGACGAGGAGAGGGAAATTCCTGGATTAATAGCTGCAACAATGAAACGGAAGAGGGATCATTCTAGTAATTTCATGTTATTGTTTGTTTTTTTTCTTCTTTTCACACGACTGTTTACTGATAATTACGTGTATGGTTTTCCTACCAACCCTGCTGGTTCCCGGAATTATAAATATAGGGCATCTGTTAATACTGTCTTCGTTCCGTTTTCAGATATATTGTATCATATATGTAAGAAAGGACAAGCACGTGTGTCAATAGCTAATACTGAAAAGTGCGTGTAGTATCGCATTCTAATTAGATTCCGTTTTAAGAGTTAACTTACTGCAATAGATTGTCCTCGGATATCCATATAATTACTACCTTACTTTGCTATTGCAGCTCCGCAGTGCATTGCCAATGTTGACACATCTGTAATGCTGACTTTTATATTTCTTTATATCCATCGATTATCAAACATACTAAAATATTCCCCAAACGGTATTTTTTTTAAATATTATTTTGATTCTATTTATTTATTTATTTATATCAGTTTTTGTTTGTTTGTTTTTTTATTGGGGGGGGGGGGATGGGTTTGGGTTGAGGTTTTTTTGGTGGAGGGTTGTTGTTTCAGGTCCCTTTTTTATTTTATTTTTTTTTATTTCATTTGTTTATTGATTGTGGAAGAAATTTAATTTCGTCATTTCATCATTAAGAAAATTTATGTATATTTTTGTGATTTTGATGATATGTACACCTGTTTTTGGTGTATTTCTTCATTATTTGGACCTTTGCTACTGAATCAACTCAAGCAATGAGGCATCATTTAAGTGTCACTGTATATATACATATTCTTCCATACCAAAACACAAACAATAATATGATGTTGCCCGACGCCCGTGCTAGAGCAGTCAGAAATTTATTTTTTTGAAACACTGAACATCATTTTATTTCATATAAATATCATATATAATCCAGGTTAACATTTACGATATTGATATATGTAAGATGAACAGCTGACAACGTAGACGTATGAGTTATCTAAAATTAAACATGACCGCCAAGGAAAAACCATAGGTGAAAAGCCAAATTTACATAAATGCCAAAAGTTCCATGGAAAATGTATCTGTTGCAGTGCAAGTTCGCACTATTGTCAGGTCATCTAGACTAAACCAAGTGACAGACCTCACTAAATACGTCATTACGAATATGACCAAAAATATATGCCAAAATCTCAAAATTTTACAAAAAAAAATCCAAATTATATTATCTTAATATTATGAATTAAAGAAAAAAATCTTGACTGACCAGTGTGGTGCCCAAGCCTAGAATGACTCACTAAAACTTGGACAACATACCACGTGACCTCCCAACTTCAATCTCATTGGATCGTATACGAAACTTTCAGAAAAATAATTCCCGTTATACTAACGAAACGCGGGAATATTTTATTCTTCCATACCAAAACACAAACAATAATATGATGTTGCCCGACGCCCATGCTAGATATTCAAAAAGTTTTGGCAAAAGGTAAACGCATATGAAACAAGTGGTTAAAATAATGAGAATAGCAAATGATAGGTATAAAGCTCACTTACTTGTATAAAACAGCCTAACGAAGATGTGTTTATATGAAAAAATCTATAGATCCAATGATCTAGTGACAGATAATCTGCTGTGTAAACTATCAGCGACGTAGCCATCTTTGGCTGAAGTCCGATCGCCATCTCCCATGTCACTTCCAGCAACGCTTATTAACAGAAAGATTTGCTGCAGCAGAAGCTCATCCTGCTATCAAAGAATGTTAACCAATATCTAAAATATCTAAATCATAAGCGACTCCTTCAAACGACTGACTTAACACTCTCTACACCTAGTATAACTCATACGTTTGTTCTTGTAGATGAGCTTACAAACAGATTTTGAACTAAAAATGGATCTAAAAAGATAAAAAATCTGAAGAAATTACAATTGATGCTTTATCAAAATAGCGTTTCATCATAGAAAATGGACAAGCAGCAGTTTGACCTTTTGAGATAATAATATCGCTTCCAAAGCGATATTGATCAGTCTTACTTTTCCTAATTCTGATTGAAAAATAGTTATCAAAAATGAAATATCATTACATTGCAAATATACAAGCTCATCAAAACGTAGAAAAGCTGTGAGAATCATGCATAAGTCTCTGACGACAGCAAGATCCTAGCTGTCCTGATCTAAACTGCACAGAGTCAAAAGATGGTCACGGGTGATTACATCGTTCTTTTTAATCGGCCTAGAGGCGATTCGCTTGGACGATTCCACCAAGGTTTACCACAAAAGCCCATTTGATCCCCTTCCTTGAACTGTACATGCATTTCCAAGCGAAATCCTTTTGAAATCCTAGTTTTTCAGGATTGGCCAATAAGGCGATGAAACCCACATTGGTACGACCAAAGTTCCCACAGCCATATCGTATTTGATTTTAGTCACAACACTGGCAATTAACCTGGGAGGAGGAACTAACCAGTTATTTTTACAATTCCATCCCGCCTTAAATGAGTCTACTCCCTCTGTACCAGGGCACCACAAACGAGAATTAAATCTCTTACACCTTGTGTTATAGTCAGTAGCAAACCTGTCAATGGTATGTGGACCCCGAATTTTATCTCATTTCAGAAATGTCAAAGGTGTTATTTGCCAGTCATCGCTATCATGACATCTACTAAGAAAATCAGCTTGAACAGTTTGTTCCCGTGGCAACCACGTAGTGTCAATACTGACAGACCTAGCCTCGCTTCCACGAGTAATGCCCAACACAATTTCATGCAAATCTTGCTTTTTGCTACCAACCTGCATCATGTGATGCAAATTCTTACTGTCTGTATACCACTTAATGGTCTATCCTTCCAGACAATGACAAACTGAGTTAAATTCTTTGGTTCACTTTCGGTCATTTTGGCTTCAACACTGCTCTTCAAATATTTATTTATTATGAGAATTCCAATCATTAGGCCACGAGCATCACTGAAGAGACATAACGTGTCCAATCGCACTAAATTAAAAGGTATATATTTTCTATATTTATTAAATACTCATCTCATAGCCACTAGTTCTCTCCAAGTAGAACTTTGCATAGCTTCGGAGTTAGACCAGACCCCTAAAACCTCTGAACCTGGTGTGTCCAGAATATACCCACCGTAACCAGAATGAGATGCATCACTGTAAACAATACAGTCATAATCTTTAATCTTATTGAATGCCACCGGTGGGCTACCGTTCAGAGCAACACTATTATCTTTCCAAAAACATTTGGTCCAAAACTCCTTTGTCTATAAGTACTGGAGCATTCCAACTCGCTATTGATTTCAAGCAATTGAACATTGATCTTGTGTTCATATGAACACTCTTCCCCATAGCTACCTGCATTGAAATAATTTTTCCGGCCAGTGAAGCGAGAAGCCTCGCCTTTATAAATAGATTTGCATTGCATACCTGAGCGATAGCTCTATCTAAACTTTGAAGAAGTCGGTCAAGTCTCGCGTCAGTGATTTCTACCTTACCTGTAGTAAAATTCCAAACACAACCTAACCAGGTTGTGTGCTGGCCGGGACCCCTAGAACACTTTTTGTTCGCTATCAGAAATCCACGTCTAATGAGATCTGACCTAACCTAAACGCTCAAAGCCTGAGCATTTGAAGGGAATATGACCCTGATAAACCATCGTCTAAATACATGTAAAAGCGAAAACCTCTCTCTCTCAAATGCTTAACAAGCCGGCGTGGCCTAGAGGTATCGCGTCGGACTCCTGATCGGGAGGCCGGGGTTCGGGTCCCGCTCTGGTCATGCCGGTGTCAAGTCTTTCGGATGAGACAGTAAAAACCGAGGACCCGTGTTGTGGTATGCATGGCTAAAGATCCCTCACTGCTTCGGGTGGGTACGTTGCAAAAGGTAAAAATTTGTATGCCCCGCATCAGACAGATGCCGTCACCAGATACATAAAATATTCGTGGTGTGACGTAAAACAAAAATCAATAAATCAATGCTTAACCACCGACCTTGTGAGTTTTGTGAATATGTACGCTGCTGTACTCAAACCGAACGCTTACACGTTGAAAATAAGGTATTTTACCTTACCTTCCTCTGTCCAAGAGAAACCCAGGTACTTTCTGTGAGATGCATGAATCTCAACATGGTGATATGCCGACTTAAGGATCAAATATGAAAACGAAATCACCTCTCTCAAACATATTTCTCGCCACAGAGGCGTCCTCTAACCAAAACTTATAATTGTACAAAAACAAATTTATGTACCTACAATCTAGGACTAACCTAGCTTTACCTGATCTGTTAAATGCAAAAGTTAAAGGATTGACCACAGTTGGCTTTTCGAAAATTTCAGTGATACACCCTAGATCCAATAACTTTCTTATTTCAGCAGAAACAATATCAGGATTTTCAAAAGCAGATTTATTGTTCATTAGATTTTTCTGTTCTGGTAATTCATAAAAAGAAATTTATAACCGTTTTGGATCACATTTAATATATGAGGGTTAAGAGATACCCATTCATGATAGTGAGACTTAAGTCTGCCTTCAGGGCTCATGTACATAACTTAGCAATGCCAGTCTGTCAATTTGCCTGACACTCTTTCCTCCAGTGCCCAGGTACTCCACATGCGAAACAAACACTTGGTTTTGGTCATGTAAGCGCTGCGCTTGGTGTCGATGCCTTACTTGAGGATGGTGTGGGGTGCTGTGTGTTAAGAGTAAGTCCATTTTCTCGATGTTCTGTTCCTCTTAATTCACTCCTCTCTCAACTGCTTATCGCAACGAACTTCACCCTTATATATGCGTTTTTCATCGTCAGCGAACTGATGGGCCTCTTATTGCTCGACGATACTCCATCCATGTTTTGAAATGTCTGCTAGCTTGATAAGCTTCTGTCTATGATTGATTAGTTTCATACCCTCGTCAATCTTAGTTTTTGCGTTTCCAATGTTGGCAGACGGACGTACTTCTGCGTTTAGGGAAAATTTAGCATCGCGAAGTTTCTCGAGGACTTTTTCTTCATGCATGAATTGCTCTTTGTTACCTTTACGCTTGAATGTAAACTGCTCGTTGGTCCTATTCTCCATGCGCTGTAAACTTACCTCGCCGATATGCTGTTGTTTTGCAAGTAAGTGCTCCTCCATGTTAGAAAATCTAGCAGATATTAAAGTATCTATTTAAGTTAAAAGAACATTGTTATTATGGCCCGTATCGTCGCCAAGAACATTGGAGTCCATACTCATGACACTGTACCTGTAACTGACTGCTCAAAATAATCGTGACTGACCAGTGTGGCACTCGAGCCTAGAATGACTCACTAAAACTTGGACAACATACCACGTGACCTCCCAATTTCAATCTCATTGGATCGTATACGAAACTTTCAGAAAAATAATTCCCGCGGGAATATTTATTCATATTCACCAGAACGTTATATGATAAGAAATAACCATTCACCTCCTATGTTGATCATTTTAACGTTAATTCATAAGAATTATGTAAACTTTCTTTTAATAGAGATGTCTTAATATCTTTCAGAAAAATGATATATGAACACTTTGCTAGTATTATTATTTTTTATTTCAACACGATCCTTAGTCTAACTTATATGAAATATTGAATTCGGAAAACAGGGTGCACGGTGCTGCAACACAAGATGGTGTAATGATGCTCAAATAGTGCGTGTCTCTGAAAGTACTGTTATCTTGTTGATAAGTGGAGTAAATTACTGCTTAATTGCAAAATTTTCTACCTATCTGATAACAATATTAACGGAATTGCATTTCGTCAAGTTTCAATCTTCATGGCATGACTTGATCTGCAGTTTTCCGTACTGCTGCTTCTTCAAAGGGATCCTAAATTAACGGTTGGTACCTAACTAATAGCTGGTTAATTACAAAAAACAAAAACATTGTTTTTCTTAAGCTTTCGCAACTCATTTATTGGAAGATTTGAAATGTAATAAACGACTCAACACACATACAATCAATTCTTGCCAAACAAGCTGTGTTACTGTGTTAATTCGGTTCTCTGTATCAATGTGTCAGCATGTTATATAGTTAAATTTTACAAGCAAATTTATGGGAGGTAAGGACGCCGAAACTTATAACATACATAAATAATCACTTCAACTCAGTAAAATTGTTAAAGAGTTGGTAATGTAAGATATCTAAGCACATTTAAATACATGATAATTAATTAATAGAGAACTTTGTGGCAGTTGTTGAAACAAAACGCATCAACAACTATTTATCAGTAGCATATTTCCTCTTTATATTCAAAATTATAATTCCGAACTTTGAAGCCCCTTTGATGTGCGCCTGAGTCGTTTATTAAATATTAAACTCATTATTTTAACCACTACAGTAATAAGAAATTGCAGGAATTGTTTAAAAGAATTCAAATGAATAGAAGATAATTTCTTTGTGTTTTGTGTGTTCTATCTATCTATCTATCTATCTATCTATCTATCTATCTATCTATCTATCTATCTATCTATCTATCTATCTATCTATCTATCTATCTATCTATCTATCTATCTATCTATCTATCTATCTATCTATCTATCTATCTATCTATCTATCTATCTATCTATCTATCTATCTATCTATCTATCTATCTATCTATCTATCTATCTATCTATCTATCTATCTATCTATCTATCTATCTATCTATCTATCTATCTATCTATCTATCTATCTATCTATCTATCTATCTATCTATCTATCTATCTATCTATCTATCTATCTATCTATCTATCTATCTATCTATCTATCTATCTATCTATCTATCTATCTATCTATCTATCTATCTATCTATCTATCTATCTATCTATCTATCTATCTATCTATCTATCTATCTATCTATCTATCTATCTATCTATCTATCTATCTATCTATCTATCTATCTATCTATCTATCTATCTATCTATCTATCTATCTATCTATCTATCTATCTATCTATCTATCTATCTATCTATCTATCTATCCTAATCTGACTTTTCTGAGTTGGGTCAAATTAAAGTATAAATTGCGTCACTATTCATAAATGATTCATTTGTATCATTACGGTGTCTTCTGCATCAAATAGATATTAATACAAATGATATTGTTTCCTATGGATTTACTAATATTCTAAGGATGAGAGTGTCAAAGTTGCCATGGCCCGTTATTGAAAGATACAGCTTGATTAGTTCTTTTGTTGATTATGATAAACACTGATAAAATTTTGGTAGGTCACTGGCGAACTACATCATTTTGTAAATTAATTAATCGTTAATTGTACACATTACTAGGTACCAAATGACCACACGATAAACTCCAAACCCCTTTTCACTTCGTGGAATCAAAAAGTGTTGATGGAATTGAAATGCTGGATTTACAATAAAAGTTTGGAGCCTATTTTATCTAACAATTTTCTATCCTCTTCCTTCACTTATATGTTTTTACGTCTTTGAGTAGGCCGTCTTTAAATGCACATAAGACTATAGTACAATAATAGTGTTGAACTATCTTATTCTCAGATGTTCTGTAGTCCTGCAAAATGTTTTTCATGCTTCCTAAGGGTGGACAAAGGTATACATTACAAGTGATGATGGACTTTTACTCACAAAAGCACAGACTAAAGGAAACCCTTTACTAGCCATCGACTTTTCAATTACCATCCTACATGATGTAGAATGGGAAATTTTCATTTCATTATTGTGCTTGCTTTCATATGAATAACCGATGTTTTACTCCCCATTTCCTATTTCTTTATTTTATTATATGAAAGGTGTTTCTGTAAAATCGATTCCTTTGTTGGTCTCATGTAAAGATGAAGCCAGATGCCATGACAGTGTTGTCTTCCCACTACCACTTTCGCCCATGAGAAAGATATGTTTTTCATTTTTGATACCGTTGCGTGCGTTTGCTTCCGACCTGTCTCATGGAATATCATTGAGTCGTAAAAGAATCCAAAATATTTATAAAAATAGCGTTATTTATCTTATATCTTATAATATTGTTTTCTGAAATAATTTTATAACATTATTTCACAATGTATATATACATACACATATGTCATGACATGACGTTGACGACAACCTTATAATGAAGTAAAAGATTATCTTTGGAAGATTTGGAAGAGCTGACTTGAATGTTGTGTCAGTGTTCGTAAACGGTACCATTTACTCAGTCTCCGTTCTCCATACTTTAATCATGGAAATCAGAAGTGTTCAAATGCTATAATGCTTTGTATTTACTGATAAGAGTTGTTGACGACACGCAGCGTTGCTCGAACTTTTCGAAAATGGAGTCTTCAGTTTGAATATATATATATATATATATATATATATATATATATATATATATATATATATATATATATATATATATATATATATATATATATATATATATAAATATATATATATATATATATATATATATATATATATATATATATATATATGTATGTATGTATGTATGTATTTATGTATGTATGTATGTATGTATGTATGTATGTATGTGTGTGTGTATGTATGTATGTATGTATGTATGTATGTATGTATGTATGTATGTATGTATGTATGTATGAATGACATTTCTAGTTATTTATAGACAGCGCATCACTAATATATCTAAATACAAATCAAAGGTCAATATCGATTGGTTCTTATTCTGGAGCCCGTTTTATTAAACTTAGTAAGATAAGGTTTTCTTCGTAAGTCATTCTTATCGTAAGATACGAATAAAATGCGTTTGTCATTCAGCGAAAAATTTCGTAAGTTAGGAATAAATTCTTTCGTAACTTGCGACAACATTAGGGCTGTCGTAACTTACGATTTTGGTAAGTTAAGATAATTCCTAAGTTACGAAATTGTATCTAAGAGTTACGAAATGGCTGCACTGTTTCTTTTAATGATGAAAACAAACAAAATGTACGGAATGTACGGAGCGTGTTTTTTCGCGACAGAGGTAACGTGCTAGATACTCTTCGTGATACTGACCTTATAGGAAGGTATCGTTTTCCAAGGGATGCCATTTTTCACATTTATGATGTTCACAATGATGTGATGCCAAAAACTAAAAGAAGTCATCCCATTCCTATATATATTCAGGTAAGATTCCATCGACAACTCATCCTTGAGAAACTTCTCTGCTACCGGACACATACATTACATCAAATATTTAGCAAAACTTTATCGGATCATTGTTTTTCGGAACATAATACCAAGTCAAAATATTGAGTAGAGTTAAATCATATCAAACCATAACAATAAACCTCGTTGTATGTCGTGCAGGATAACTTATATTTACTGTGAAACCCACACATCCTGTCCGTGACAATTGTGTGGAACTATAGGCTAAAATTAATGCGAATGCCGGACTTTAAAGTTGTAGACGACTTACAAATACCAGGGCTGTAACACCTCCCACCCTTCCCCACCAAATTTATAAAATGTAGAGGACACCAGAAGGAAGCTCTGGCTTTTATGCCCTGAAATATAGGATTGAAATGATCCATCAAATTATGCTTTGTTTTGTAAACAATATGAACATTTTTGATTTCAACATTTTCAGTTGTTATCAGGGTTAATTATAAAATTATTTCACAAGGACATTCTGATGACATATCTCTTAAATTCGACCGTAACCTATGTCAAATGAATGTTTGTGGAGGCCTATTTCACGTAGCGGAATCCAACTTTTCCCGATTACTGAAGCAGTATTATCATAAATTTTGTTTTATAGCGAAGTCACCACTAGAAAGGATATTAGAACGAGAATGAAGTAAAGCTTAGTAGCTGCTGTAATTCTGAGAAAGATGAGAACTGGTGCATGAATGTGAAAACTTAGTGTCACTTAAACAACAAACGGCGCTCTTTCGCACTCAGCCACTAACATCCGCTGTTACTAGACATTTTCCTTGATGTAATTTTCAGCACCTGTTATCGTATTATTTGGAGTCATTAATATGTGTGTGTGTGGGAGGGGTGTTGAAAATTATGTGTATGCTTGATCAGAAACGCATATAAGGTAGTTGCGCCACTGCCAGATGGTCCTTGTGTTACACCCTCTACATGTGATATCATTTGAAAGGAGACCAAAATGTTTTATTTTTCCAACTTAGAACAGAACCAGTTTAAGCCTTTTTTTCGAGTTTCTTATGTTACTTTCGATTTTCTTACGTTATTTTTTTTTAAATAATCTTAACAAGAATTTTTAATTCATGTACATCATGTCTTCATTTTATAAAGCAATATTCCTAAAGGGTTCTAAAGAAAAACACCATGTTTAATTAGGGGTGGGGTCTATATTGGTAGAATAAAAGACAATGACCTTCATAAATGACCTTGAGTGACCTTTGTTCACCAGTCCTTACCCTAAATAACATTTTGGTGAAGTATGATCAAATTCTGATGAAAGGTGTAGGAGATATAAGTACTTCATGTTATTTTAAGTCCTAGTTAATAAATGACCTTAACCTTTCAGAAATAACTTTGAGTGACCTTTGTTCAAAAGCCAATAACCTAAATAACATTTTGGTAATGTGTGATCAAATTCTGATGAAAGATGTATGAATTCTTTTCAGGTGTTGACAATATTCTGCTCTCTTGCGAAAGGCGGTTATCTTTCTGAGGTGGCACACCTCCATGGAATATCTAAATCATCTGCCTCTTTAAGTATAAAGAATGTCGTTAGCTCCATTTGCAACAATTTGAGGAACATACATTTTCCAAGAACGAAAAGAGAGTTACAGAATATCACATCTGAATTTTACAAAATTTACGCCATTTCCAAATGTCATTGGTGCCATTGATGGCACACAGATACCAGTCTAGGGAATGTCCACAGAAGATGAAAACCTATAAGTATGGAGGAAAAGATTCCACTCCATCAATGTGCAAGCAGTAGTGGACCATGAAATGAGGTATGTATAGACCTTTCTTCATGAGTCAAATGTATATTATTTATGTTTATTACATTTATAGCAGTAATATATAGAAAACACGAGTAAACTTTTATTTCGTCCCTGTTTAAAACTGTCATAGGAATATTTATTTTCCTTACATCATCTGTCATGACATAAGTTTATAGACAAGGCTTGTATTCAAGTCTTTTGTATAAATGTCTCAATTCTAATCATACAAATTCTTATGAAGAGCTCTTAAAACGTCATAGGAAGAGAATTTTACATATACCTCTTATGACATTTTGATATATCTAACTCATCTAAATAAAAAATTTCATATTATTATTATTATTTTTTTTAAATGGTTTATTTCCATACAACTGAATACATGTATATCATTTACATAAAAACAATAAAATTGATCAAAAGATGCAAGTATTTCATATACATTATAAAAATTCCATAACTTGAAACATTATTATTTTTCATATATACAAACCTTTACAATCTAATGATATTACAAATTATGTATGTAAAACAATGTTTCTATATAAAGGTTTTATCCAGTAATTAAGTAAATACACTGAAAGACAACAAGTCTTTTAAGAGTTGGGGGCAGGCGTGGTGTAGTGGTTAAGCGCTTGGCTTGCGGCGCCGACGATCCGGGTTCGATTCCTGGGTTGCGCCACTATGTTTAAGAGGTTGGTAACCTCCTGCTTCCATGTCGCGATATAACTGAAATATTGTTGAAAGCGACGTAAAACACCAATCAACCAACCAACCAATCTTAAGAGTTATTTTTATAGAATTATAAAATAACAATTATGTTTACCAAAGATTATACTAAATAATATACAATTACACACACAGTATTCACATATACACAAAAACCCACATATCTATCTTGAATATCCATGTACATAAGCACAAATATATGTGATTAAAGTGTGACAACTTTGAGAATGATGTTTATATTGAAATACATTACATCCCAATTAGCCTTAGCTAATACTTATAAGCATGTACCAATTATATCAATATATCTTTATTTATACTGTAGATACACATATTAGTAACCTTTTCAAAATTATTATAATAAAAAGCAATTATTATCATTATCATAGGCTGAAGTGCAACTCAATTTATGTCAAGAACTGATATAAATTTATTCCATTCTGTTACAAATTTATCATATTTTTCCTTTTGTAATAAATATTAGTCTATATACATGATAAACATTCTTTAAGTATATTTTTAATCCCTTTAAAGTTGGCAGCTGTTTTTGACACTTCATTTTATATATGTAGAATTTTATGTTTAATAATACACAACAATCTGCTGAGTTATGGATAGGTCCTAACAAAAAGTTTTGTTTAGTCAAATCCATTTCAATAGAATGCTTTTCAAATTCACTTTGAATTTTAACCAGTAAAGCTTTAATTATATCACAATCCCAGAGAAGATGTTGAATTGTCTCTATTTCAAGATCACAAAATGTACATTGTGGGTTATCAGTAAGTCCCATTTTAAACGCAGATTTATTTGTTGTCAAAAATATAATGATTTATTCTGTATTGAAACCATTGTAATTTTGGATCTTTTATTAACTTTAATGATTGGTAAATTATTTTCCAGCTATTTTGGTTAAATTCTGTAAATTCACTATGCCATTTTTGCTGGGATTTTATGATTACATTTTTTGTCTTTAAAATATTATACATATCTTTTGACCCTTTGTTTAATTTAATAATGTTAAAAATATTATATGGTATCCAAGGTCCATACACTTTGTCTAATCTTTTTCTTTCAAATTTTTCACACCATCTTTTAATTGCAATCACTATTCCATTATATTTTAGAAAATTTGTTCTAATATCATATTTCTCAATAATTTTTTCATAAGAATAAAATTTACCATTATGATCAATCATGTCATTTATATATATTATTCCTTTTTCGAACCAATGTTTATAAAATACACATTCTCCATTAATCATAATATTATTAGTCATCCACAATGGACTCTCAGCTAAATTGTATGTATCTTGAATTTTATTATTTTGTTTATCTAGCATTTCTTTCCAAGCGGTAAATGTATCTTTCCAAAATTTGTTTTTTCCTGAATTAATCAATTCAGTAAGATATTTTTCTCCACATTGTAACAGAAATTTTATATTTACGTTTTGTAATATCAGATTTTGCCATATACCCTCTGAGTTTAAAATTCTTCGAATCCAAGTTAACTTTAATGCCATTATATAAGCTTTTAAATCAATCATATTTAATCCCCCCTCTTCTATATCCTTAACTATTATATCTCTTTTTATCTTATCGTTTTTTGAATTCCAAAGAAAGTTAAAAAGAGAGAAGTTCAAACTCTTCAGAAAGTCATTGTCAGGATTTGGCAATGAAATAAATAAATGATTAAACTGTGATATTAAAAGCGATTTGATAATAGAAATACGTCCTATTACAGATATATTTCTTTTATCCCACTGTTTCAAAATGGCTTGCATCTTTATCATTTTCTTTCTATAATTTAATTCACATATATTATCCAAGTTTACATCAAAATTTATTCCTAGTAAAGTGAAATTCGATTTCCCCCAATTTAAGCCCCAATTTTTACAAAGTTTTTCCCTACTGTACTTTTTATTACCTATCCATATAACTTGTGTTTTATCAAAATTGAATTTAAGTCCAGATATTTCTTCAAACCATTTCAAAATGTTAAGCGAAGTATTTAATGATTCTTCTGATCCATCGAGTAAAAGGGACGTATTATCTGCATATTGTGAAATTTTATGTTCTACTCTATTTACAGTTATTCCTTTAATTCTTGGTTCATTTCTTACTTTTAAAGACAAAATTTCAGCACATAGTATAAATAGATAAGGTGAAATGGGATCTCCCTGTCTACATCCTCTTTGTAAAGTAAAACTATCTGATAGATTTCCCCCCTGATTCACTTTTGATTTAATATTTTTATACAATACAGTAATCCAGTTCTGAAACGAAGGACCAAAATTAAAGAACTTTAAAACTTTACTTAGGAATTCCCAAGACACAGAATCAAATGCCTTCTCAACATCTATAAACAAAAGTAAACCTGGAATATTTTCATCTTCAGTATATTGAAGAATGTCATAAATTAGCCTTGTATTTTCCCCAATATATCTTCCTGCAATAAAGCCGGATTGTTCTTTACTAATTAATTTATTTAAATATGGTTTAATACGATTTGCTATTACCCCTGAACCAATTTTGTATATAGTATTCAGTAATGTTATTGGACGCCAATTTTTTAAATATTGCCGAGGTTTATTTTCCTTAGGCAAACAAGTTATAATTCCCTCTTTCTGCGTAACAGATAACTCTCCTAATTTATATCCAAAATTAAGGGATCTTACTATAAATGTGCCTATCTTATTCCAAAACGTTTAAAAAAACTCTACTGTAAATCCATCTGAACCTAGACTTTTGTCATTTTTCATTTGTTTTAGAAAAACACTAGCTTCTTTTACACTAATATCCCCCTCTAATTTATTGGGTTCTTCATTTGAAAGTATAGGAGCATCTATTTCTTCAAACTCCTTTCTAAGATCAATGTTTTTGTCTAATTTGAGGTTTCTTCTAGAATAAAGTTCTTCATAAAAAGTTTTAGTTTCTCTCAGAATTTCTTTTTGGTCAGTTATATTTCTACCTTAATTTTCTATTTTAGGCATCATTTTACTGGTAAAATTTCTTGACTCTAAATTAAGAAAATATTTCGAAGGTTTTTCTCCTTCCATTATCCATTTACATCTTGAACGCACAATACTTCCCCTTAACTTCTCTTTTCTAATATTTTCTAATTGTATTCTCTTATTTTCCAATTCTATATTATCATCACTATGATTAGCTTCCTCTAACTTTTTTATTTCCGATATTAAAGAGTTTTCTTTTTCATTTTGTGTTTTTTTCTTATAACTGGAAAATGAGATAGTTTTTCCCCTAATTTCCATTAAAAGTGTTTCTAGAAATAACTGATCATTAATAGTGAATTGTAATGATGCTATATCAATATTGTGAATATTTTCAAAATTATATATAGGTATTGCATATTGCTCAATTGTTTTCATTATTGTTTCATTTACTATTTTAACATATTCCTTGTCATGTAAAAGTGAATTATTTAATTTCCAAAGCCCTTTTCCCCTTTGAAATTCATGAAATTCTATTTTTAATCTTACAATTGAATGATCAGATCGTTATCCTGGTTCAATCACACAATCTTTTAAACTTGTTACAAGATTCTCTGATATTAAAAAGAAATGTAATCGAGATTGTTTTAACGGGTTTTTCTTCCTCCAGGTATATCTACGTGTAAAAGGGTATCTTTCACGATAGGGATCAATAAGTCCAATTTCTTCTTTTATTTCCAATATTTTATCTCTAGCTCTTGGATTATTTATATTCTTATAATTAAAATAATCTAAATCTGGATTTTGTACTAAATTAAAGTCTCCACACATTATTAAATTATTTTCAATATTTTCTATTCTGGTTATAACATTTTCGTAAAATTCTGGGAGATATTTATTTGGTCCATATATATTACATATTACATTATCACAATGAACTTTTTCTATTTTATATTCAAAATTATTATTAAACAATACACATACTCCTCTCGAGTTAGATGAGTATGAGCTAAACAGACATTCAAATCCCCATTCACTTCTGATATTTTTTTCAAGATTCTTGGTAAAATGTGTGTCTTGAAGACAATATATATTAGCTTTAAATTTCCTTAAATAGTTATATACATCCTTTCTTTTTTCATAGCCACCCAGTCCTTGACAAAAATCAGACAATTTCCATCTCAGGAATTTTGTGGGTTTAAATATCCAGATGACAGAAAGTGAATATTAAAGTGTCATTAAAATGCTTGAAGATGTCGCATTTACTTTTTGAAGTTGGTCAAACTCCATGGTCAAAGTCACAAGGTCAAAGATCATAGTCCCAAATGAAGCGGCCTTCCACAAAGAATCCACTTGTGAATTTCCGAAGCCAAACCTTTCTTGGTTCAAAAGTTATAGCCAAGGTTAAAGATTTTGAAAAGTCGGTAAAACTCCAAGGCCAAGGTCGAAGATCATGGTCCCAAATGAAAGCTCCACTTCTCTTAATTTAAAAAGTTATAGTTTTCAAAATACATGTATGAATGTCTACATCAATGATGACAAAGATATGAAAGATGTCATTCGGGATATTATAGACTCAAAAGGGGAAAAATTGGATTAAATTATAAAAATTAGGGACGAGGATCTCCCCGGGCACCTGATCTCACTCCATCACAGGGGTTCACATATGCTCTTCAAGTAGACATATTTTGTTATTTTCCATTTGTTTTTCATTTTCACTGATTTTGTATGTCCTATGGTTTCATGATTTTTGGACTTGTGGTTTGGATTTATCCATCATCTTTACATACCATGCGAATGAAACATTAAAACTAATAATTGACATTATATCATTATATTTTATTTTTATTTTTTCTATGGACAATTATTAGACCATTGTTATTGTTATTATTATTGTTATTATTGTTATTATTGTTATTATTATTATTATTATTATTATTATTATTATTATTATTATTATTATTATCATTATGTAAATATAACGCTATATGACTTTTACATTGGTTTCATGTTATTGCGAGAAATATTATGCAAGTGTGTAGGTTTATAACGTTTATTGTAGTTTACATTATATCTTTATAATGTAATGATGGAATTTACATAAGCATTGAAAAATTTTCCAATTCCTTCACTAGATAAAGGCCAAGAGGCTGAAAAATTTGTAAAAAAAAAGAAGAGTTGTTATTTTTCATGGTAAAAATCTAATTGTTAATAAAAAAGTTACTACAGCCATGTTAACATATATACTTTTGTTTACCATATAGTTGAGTAAAAAAAGTTCTTCATTCAGTTGGCAGCACAAGGGGAGGGAGCGTGCTATCATTGTTTCTTCTTCTTCCGGTTTAGGACTTTTAGGATTGTGTATGCTCAAACTGTGATTATTCTGAGTCGAGTGCAAGATAGAGAGGGGAGAATTTATTTCTCCAAGTGCACTGATGCAAAAGTTGTCTGTCCATATTTTAGGTTGATACCTCAATCAAGGAAAAAAAACCCCAATATAACATTCATTCCTTATTTTATTTAGCTTATATTTGTGAGCAAAAATTTAATAGGAGTCCAATAAACAAAATTTATGATGGCACTAGATTACTGTTTTGTGTCTGATGCATGTGACGTGATTGTGTAGTAATACTATGACAAGGTAAACAATATTTTGAAGTCAAGAATAGTGTACTACAGTCAACCATGGCTAATAATCCTTGTCGTATATTATACACGTATTTTCAATCCATTTGACTAATATTTTCCCCTTGGTTCCCCATACTTAACCTGTAAAAATTTCTACCACACTATATTGTGACAGTAATGAATTACTTTTTACCCCAAATTAAACCTAATAATATTGGGAAATATATAATAATCATATTGGTGTATCATATAAAGTCTAACTGTGTTCAAAACACACTACCTTGTATACCTCTACATACACACTGTGCAGAGGCTTTAGTTAAGTACTGTATATATGTTGAATTCAAGTAATGCAGTCCCATACTAAATCAAACCACCTCCCTATACGATTGTATATAACCACCTTCAGTAGCTAGTTAGTTAGCTATTTATTCATCTTTCCACTTATTTATGGATAGCCAACACACTGAATACGATCTCTGCCTCCAAAAAACAGCTTTATACAGCCAGGCATGGACAAACTGGCCACTCTGAAATTACCCTCTACCTAGAATAAGATGATAAGTGTCCCATACATGTTAGATCTATATATTTCCCAACTGCATTTGTAAGATCCATGGATATATTTCATCTACTCTGAAATTACCATCTGTCTAGGATTAGATGTAATGTAATGTAAGATGTCACATCCGCTACATATTATATATTCCCCTACAAATTATAATTTCCCCAACGGCACTTGTGAATATAGTTCCATGATAGTGGTCCAGGTGCTGCTGACCCAAAACAATGTAATTATTATTTACCACACACTTCTTTTGTCTCATTTTACTTTTGTCACATATTTTAGCTTTATTAATTACTGTTATGTGATATTTGCCCTTTATTATTAATATGTACTTACTCTTAAATTCTTACTTCTTAGATCCTTATTTTACCCATTTGGTGTGCCCCAGGCTCCTTAACCAGAGGAGGAAGTTTGAAACTGAAACTGAATGGCGGCTAAAACGAAATTCAAAAATTTTATACTAGAGTTATACTATTGAAAGATTAGAAGTGAAATAGAACGAACATTTTATATAATATACGAATTAGGCCTAATGAAACGTTATGAGAATTAGCATATGAGGATGATAATCTGTCACCTAATCTGTTACCTAAATTGTTTATATTTTAAATGCTATTAGTATTATAAGAAATGCAATGCATATTGACTGGTGCACTAGCGTGCCACAAGAGGGAAAGAGAGGTTTGCGGACTTAAATCGGAAGCAGCACCTGCTCAGGTGGAAATTCCCGTTCTGTTTCGAGTAGCTCGACGCCATGTACCCCTCCTTCTTGAAGTTTGTCTCCCACACTTTCCTCAAACAGGCGTCTTTAGGGAATAAAAATATCGATGTACCTTTGCCGGAAATATTAGTGCAGGTTGGGCTGCACATTGTACCATGTTTCAATTATTCTTATTCTTAAATCGCGCCGAGATAGTTGTTGCTACGTAAACAAACGCCGGCGCGATTGAGACTCGTCTCTTTCTACGTCACAACAACAGGAAAGATAACTCTTGTGAAATAAATATCTTTTTAGAAATTAAAGGAAATACCTCTTTCATATGACCTTGCACTAGCTGTCGTTTTCCATATTAAAACAAATGCTGTAATTTTTAACCTTGGACTTTCTTCTGAAGTTAGGCCTTTATACGAAATTACATTGTTATATTCGTTCGATATGTATTGAAAAATTATTAAAATGCAATTAAATACTTACGACCTACCGGCAGAAATTGGGTAATTTTTATTCACCTGGCATGCCAAGTATCTAAATGACTTAGCCAACTAACGCAAGATCAGGACACTTTAAATAATAACAAGAATGGTGACGTACACAAAGCTATCGAAGCTGAGACGTCCCCCATTAAGACAGAATTCTAGAGCATAAGGGATGAAAAAGATTGAGACGACACAGTTTTAAGAACAAGGTATAACATAGGATATGCATTGGACCGATGGGCGGCTGAGAGTGTTTAAATTTTTCCACACCAAGAGGAAATGGATTTGCATTGAGTGCTTACGTCTTTACATTATGAAAACAGTTCAATATTTACTGTTATTAGATAACGTAGTCTCTGATAGCTAAATGTTCATCAAAATGTGCAAAGCGAAAGACATAAAGGAAAATAAATGCATCTTATGGGTTGTATTTATAGGAAAATGTACGTTGGACTCCAAAAAGGGGCAATGTACCAATTCTATAGAGCCTTTTTCGTTAATTGTATATTTTTTAATAATAATAATAATAAAAAAAAATGACAGAATAACCTTGAAATGAGTGAAGAGTGTTTAAATTAAAATAATTCATATCATCTTAAATAGATATTATCTTTACTAACATATATATATTTCACATATTTAAAAGCACTGTTAGTCTGGACACTTCATACTGAACATGCTTAAACATTAATCTTGTAACCTTTTTTTAATTCCATTATCTAAAATATAAAGATTACACACCAAAATGGCCCTTCGGGTTTGTACATGTATATACATGTATGTACATACACTGTAGCATGCATGTCTCTGTCATCATATACTTTAAAAATGATAATGATTTATGGTGAATATTAATGACTATGTGGGAATTTGAACTGCATTACTGAAAAAACTATTCAGAGTAATATACATATATGTAAATAATGTAACATGTATATAGCGTGTCCAAAATGTCGGATTTTGAGTCGAATTATGGACTGACTACTGAAAATATCATTTTACTGTCAAATGACACACTTAAATTTATTAGAACTAATACATGGTAGTAACCTATGTAATATACACATTTATGGGAAATCCTTCTATATCTAGTACTCAATTTTAGTCATTTACACAGTAATTAAATATGGAAATACCACTGAAAGTAACTAGAAAGTTTCAAATTCAATTTTTGAAAAGCAAGGTCCAGTCTCAGCATGTACGGCTTCTAGATATTGCATTGTATATTGATCGGTTATTTACAGTAATATTAAATCCACAAAATGAACTGGGCTAAATAGTGAAAAAAGTGTCTGGCAAATATGCAAGGCGAATCAGAAGTGCATCAGTAACATGCCGAAATCAGGATCCGATGAATCGCAACCGCGCATGGAGCTTTTCATCCGTAATCTAAAACGAGGCCGATCTAAGGGGCGCAAGGAATCAGAGTCTGGTGAGTCGGACATATCCATCAATAATGACAAATAAATTGTACTCCATGTAATAAAGAACATACTCCCCCCAATGACTTATGAAGTTTTTAAATGTAAGGGGCAAAAATACACACACACACACACACACACACACACACACACACACACACACACACACACACACACACACACACACACACACACACACACACACACACACACACACACACACACACACACACACACACACACACACACACACACACACACACACAAGAGAGTAACTATTTTTGATTGTCTTAAAGATGCAGAATTTGATTTTATTTTTCTTCAAGAGACACATTTTGTGAAAAATCAAGATGCTGTCTACTTATAACTTCAGAGTTTCAGAAAGCCGCTGGTTTCTGGCGATTTAATAACTCTCTACTTCGAGACATAGAATATGTACAGTATGTTAAAGAAGAATATAAACAAGAATATACTCCGTTACCAATATTAAAACATAAAGTTTCAGAAATTCCTGACCTATCTCTCCCACTCTCCATTGATGATACCTTATTTTTTGACATGCTTCTTAAGAATATTAGAAAAATTACAATACCATACTGTTCAAGGAAAAAAAAGAAGTTAAATCAAGAAAAGAAGGAAAAACTCATAAAAGACATCGCAGAAATTAAGTCCTTATTAGATAGTGTTCACAATGAGCAAGAAGCAATTAAACTGTCTAATTTAAATAAAGAACTTGAACAGATGAGAAAAACTGAACTTTAAGGTCTTTTGGTTAGAAATCATTCTCAGTGGATTGAGAGTGGGGAAAGGCCTACAAAATATTTTTGTAATCTTGAAAAAAGAAATTATGTAAATAAAACAGTTACAAAAATCATTAATGAAAATGGAGAGACGATTACAAATCAAAAAGAAATTTTAAATCAAATTATGTTCTTCAATAGAAACTTGTACAGCAATAAAGATAACGAACTAGAAAATGTCAATTTGAATCAACTTTTACTTAATTCTACCTAAATTATCTGACGAAGAAAACAGCCTTTTGGACAAACCATTAACTAAAGAAGAAATTTTAAACTCATTGAAGGTATGCAAAAATAATAAAACCCCATGTATTTCGGGATTTACGACAGAATTTTTCAATTTGTTTTTGGAAAGATCTCAGTGATTTTCGTTTTCGATCCTACAATTGTTCTTTTAAAACTGGGGAATTATCCATAGTACAAAAATTAGGAATTATTGGCATTTTACCAAAGGAAGATAAACCTAGACAATATTTAAAAAAACTGGCGACCAATTTCCCTTTTTAATGTTTCATATAAAATTTTATCTGGAGCTATTGCTCATCGAATTAAATTAATACTTCCAAATATTATTCATGAAAACCAAAAGGGATTTTTAGTAGGTAGATACATTGGAGAAAACACTCGCCTCATGTATGATATCATAAATGTAAAGATGATGGATAAATCCAAACCACAAGTCCAAAAATCATAAAACCAGAGGACATACAAAATATTTGCAACAAAAAGAATCTCCCGGGCATAAATTTGATGCTAGATTTTGAAAAAGCTTTTGACACAATTTCTTGGAAATATCTTAATAATGTTTTAAAATTTTTCAACAAAAACATTACTAGATGGTAAATATCTTCTGCAATTACTTTAAACTCCGTGTATCTCAAAATGTTTTCTTTTCAAGCTTCTTTCAGATTGGGCGGGGCTCTGGGCAGGGGGATCCTATATCATCGTATATTTTACTCAGGTCAAATAAAGATATAAAGGGAATTAGCATCTTTAACAATAAATACAAAGTTCTACAATATGCTGACGATACCGCCTTACTTCTGGATGGTACAGAATATTCTTTACAAAACTCCCTTACTCTAATTGGTCAATTTGCCAAATTTTCAGGTCTGAAGCCTAATTACAGTAAAACACTTATTATTAGAATTGGTTCATTAAAATTCCAAACTCCGATTATGTGAAGAATATAAGTTAAACTGGTCACAAGATCCCTTCAAATTTTTAGGCATAAATTTCTCTACAGATTTGTCGAGGATAGAAGATTTGAATTTCCCTCAAAAATTACAAGAAATAAAAAGATAATTCAGTCATGGTCTCGAAGACTCTTAAGTACTAATGGAAGGATAACTGTGGTTACAACTATTCTATTACAAAAATTGACACACTAACTTATTGCTCTTCCAAACCCATGTGAATCAACTATAAAAGTTATTGAACAACTATTTTTTAAATAGATATGGAACCAAAAAACAGAGAAATTTCTAAAAAATGCATAATACAGGATTACAAATTTGGTGGGTTAAGTTTGATATGTATTAAATCATTTATGAAAAGTTAAAAGATAACATGGGTAAGAAGAATAATAAATGGAGATGGGCATCTATCATGGCTGAAACTTTTATCTAATTCACTTCATCTTTACTTGGGATTTTTTCTTAACTTTGATACTGAATATTTAAGATTTATTTCAAACTCAGTTGATAATGCTTTTTGGAAAGATGTGTTCATATCATTTTATCAGTTTAGAAATCTTGTTGACTGTGAAGAATATTTGTATGAACCATTGTGGTACAATAATATGCTTAAAATTAACAACACTGTGTTATACGAATTGGATTAACAAAGGGATATTTTTTATCAGTGATTTAATGGATAAACATGGGAATTTGCTGTCTTATGAATTGTTTTGTGCTAGATACAGCTTCCATCCACCATTCACAATATATTATGGCTTAAAATCATGTATCAAGAAAAGGAAGTTAAATATAGATGTGTTCCCTTTGGTTCATTATCAAATAAGATACCCTTATTATATACAAATCCTTAATAGAAACAAAAAGGGTTCCAGAGACATCTTTGTTAGAAATAAGTATTCACTCTAAAACTAAGGAGTATCTCCCTCATGCATAGCCCTGTCCTTAGATAGATTCTTTGGTTCACTTTTTGGTCATTTTGGCTTCAACACTGCTCTTCATATTTTTATATATTTTGAAAATTCCAATAATTCGGCCATAAGCATCACTGAAGAGACATAACTTGTCGAAATGCGCATATGGTGCACAAAATTAAAAGGTATATATGTTCTATATTTATTATAACCACTAGACCGGTGTCACTGCTGGTGGACTGATAGTCCCCGAGGGCATCATAAGTCTGGTTTTCAGTGCTTTTGTACTGACAATAAATATATATACTTCAATTTTCAGTCAACAAATCAAGTAATTCACTCTAAAACTAAGGAGTATCTCCCTCATGCATAGCCCTGTCCTTAGATAGATTCTTTGGTTCACTTTTTGGTCATTTTGGCTTCAACACTGCTCTTCATATTTTTATATATTTTGAAAATTCCAATAATTCGGCCATAAGCATCACTGAAGAGACATAACTTGTCGAAATGCGCATATGGTGCACAAAATTAAAAGGTATATATGTTCTATATTTATTATAACCACTAGACCGGTGTCACTGCTGGTGGACTGATAGTCCCCGAGGGCATCATAAGTCTAGTTTTCAGTGCTTTTGTACTGACAATAAATATATATACTTCAATTTTCAGTCAACAAATCAAGTAATTCACTCTAAAACTAAGGAGTATCTCCCTCATGCATAGCCCTGTCCTTAGATAGATTCTTTGGTTCACTTTTTGGTCATTTTGGCTTCAACACTGCTCTTCATATTTTTATATATTTTGAAAATTCCAATAATTCGGCCATAAGCATCACTGAAGAGACATAACTTGTCGAAATGCGCATATGGTGCACAAAATTAAAAGGTATATATGTTCTATATTTATTATAACCACTAGACCGGTGTCACTGCTGGTGGACTGATAGTCCCCGAGGGCATCATAAGTCTAGTTTTCAGTGCTTTTGTACTGACAATAAATATATATACTTCAATTTTCAGTCAACAAATCAAGTAATTCACTCTAAAACTAAGGAGTATCTCCCTCATGCATAGCCCTGTCCTTAGATAGATTCTTTGGTTCACTTTTGGTCATTTTGGCTTCAACACTGCTCTTCATATTTTTATATATTTTGAAAATTCCAATAATTCGGCCATAAGCATCACTGAAGAGACATAACTTGTCGAAATGCGCATATGGTGCACAAAATTAAAAGGTATATATGTTCTATATTTATTATAACCACTAGACCGGTGTCACTGCTGGTGGACTGATAGTCCCCGAGGGCATCATAAGTCTAGTTTTCAGTGCTTTTGTACTGACAATAAATATATATACTTCAATTTTCAGTCAAAAAATCAAGTAATTCACTCTAAAACTAAGGAGTATCTCCCTCATGCATAGCCCTGTCCTTAGATAGATTCTTTGGTTCACTTTTTGGTCATTTTGGCTTCAACACTGCTCTTCATATTTTTATATATTTTGAAAATTCCAATAATTCGGCCATAAGCATCACTGAAGAGACATAACTTGTCGAAATGCGCATATGGTGCACAAAATTAAAAGATATATATGTTCTATATTTATATTAGACCAAATAGTGAGAGAAAATGGGAAGTTGAACTTCAGTTACCTTTTGGCTTATCTTATTGGGAGAATGTTAACCTGTCAGTACATACCAACACTAATGATTGTAATTTAAAATGGTTTCAATATCGTGTCATCCACAGAATCTTAGGAACAAATGTCATTTTACAAAAAATAGGTATCAAAGATAAAAATATGTGTTCCTTTTGTCATATTTTTCCAGAAACAATCTGCCATCTTCTATTTGATTGTGACTTTTCTCTTAAATTATGGAGGGAATTTGAGAAATGGCTTCGTGACACTTTTGAAATTGATATTTTTTTAAATGTCCAAAATATTATATTTGGATTAACAGAGAAAAGGAACAAGAGATTAAATATTATTTTCTGCATAGTAAAACACTATATTTTCAAACAGCAGTTGACAAATTGCATTCCCTATTTTACAAGTGCTAAAGGCAATATTATTGACTATATAAAATCAGAAAAATACATATTTAAAAAGAATGCTGAAAATGAAAAATTTTCAAGGAAATGGGGTAGGTTTCAAAACTTAGATAAATTTCTCTGAATTATTACTTTTGTCTGTTTATGTATGTATGTATGTATGTATGTATGTATGTATGTATGTATGTATGTATGTATGTATGTATGTATGTATGTATGTGTGTATTCATGTATGTATGTATGTATGTATGTATGTGTGTATTCATGTATGTATGTATGTATGTATGTATGTATCTATGTATGTATGTATGTATGTATGTATGTTTCAATGTGAATAAAAAAAAAAAGAAGATGCTGTATACAATTCGAAATAGCTCGGTGAAAAATATCATTGTTTCTCAGACTCGGTGCACAGCCGAGGAGTATCAGTTTTATTTCGACAAAATATCAAAATTGAAATCATAAATGTTCACTTTTCCCAAGATGGAAGAAAAATCATGATAAATCTAAAATAATTTTATACAATTTTGACATTGGTAAATATTTATGCTCCAAAATAAGGAGAAATGTAGTATAGTATTTTTCAAAAGAATTAAATGATGGGTTAGAGAATATGTATTAAATATTGATAGGGGCATTATGTGTGGAGAGTTTAATTGTCAACTGGATATTATTTACTATGATAAAAGTGATGATATACTGAAAAATACACTGAAAGAAATTTCTGCTTTTGATTGTTGGAAACCATGTGGTAAATCTTGTATAAAGGGTTATAATGGTGTGTTGGAGAAAACAAGACTAAAAGTCTTTGTTTTCATATCTGAACAGTTATTCTAAAAGAAATAAAACAAACACTCTTTGCCGCAAATTTTCGGCCTCCTGGCCTTTATCAAGCAATAGTTAGAATAGTACAGTAGATCTACGTAACATTCATCTTTACATGTCTAATATAACAGTTATGTTTTCCTTTACATAACATTTATGTACGAAAAGCACCAGACGTTGATAGAGCCCGTTAGTGATCATTTAGGATTTTTGATTTTAATTTAGTTAAAAATAACAGAGGGAGTGGATTTTGGAAGATGAACACTTCCTTACTGTCTGATGACAATTTTTGCTCAACATTGAGAACTTTTTTAAAGAAAATATTGTGAAACTAAATGACATAGCTGATGATAGGATCAAATGGAAATATGTAAAACATTTGATTAAACGTTTTTCGATAAATTTCTCAAGAAATAAGGCTACAAGAAATAAAAAGATAAAATTCATATAATCACAAATAAAAAAATATAGAATTGAAAGAATATACAGAAATCAATATGAGATATGAACGAGAACTTGAGAAAGAGGTAGATTGTTATTATCAGGAAAATGTGAAGGAGCATATATAACATCTAGAGCCATGTGGTTAGAGAAAGGAGAAAAAAGTACGTCGTATTTTCGTAGTCTAGAACAAAATCAGCAAACTAATAACACGATAAATAGAATTAAACTGAAAAAGGAGAATTTTGTTTGTGATAATGAAAAAAAGGATAATACATACTTATTTCATAAGCCATTATATACACTAGTAAGTATTTTAGTGAAACAGATATCGATAAATAACTAGAAAATATTCAGTGTCTGTCAGTAACAGAATCAGAGAAAGAAGAGTGTGATAATTTAACTACTATATATGAATGTGAGAATGCAGTAAAGTTGATGAAAAACAAATATACCTCTACCTCATAACTCAGTCACATAACTCAGTCAAATCCAAGGAGAGTCTTAATCATACCTATGTACTTCAATTACATCTGGATTTTTCTCAAACAAAAACAAAAGCAAAAAAAGAATCATCATAAATATTGGACTTTTACTGCGTTATGTAATGTCATCACATTTTTGATGGATAATATTTATATACAATTTAATGGCAAGATTTATGATGATATATTTGTAATCAATTACCATGAGTTTGGAAACAATATTACTGATATTTATCCACCTGAAGTTCAGTTAAACAAAGCCAATACTTCTGATCAGGACATAGCAAGTATACAGAAAAACAAATCATCCAAATGTTAGAACTTCCTGTAGAAAATATCTCTTTGAATTTTGATGAGAAAGTGTTCTGTCAGATTGTTGGCATTCCGATTAGTACAAACTGCGCGCCACTTCTGACCAACATGTTCTGTACTCATATGAAGCACAATTCATACAGTCTCTGCTCTACAATGACAGTTAGCAATCAGCATCTCGGTTAAACTTTGCATACAGGTACACCGATGACGGTTCGATGATTAATACCCCTATATTTAAAGATTGTCAAAACATAAAACGGAAGATAAAAGATACAGCTAAGAGCGCATCTTCTGCTTCATACATCGATATACTCCTATCAATAAATGACGATGGATAATTAGTAACCTCTCTCTATGACAAACGTTACGTATTAATGACGAATTTTTTTTGTTTTTTGTTTTTGTTTGAGAAAAATCCAGATGTAATTGAAGTACATAGGCATGATTAAGACTCTCCTTGGATTTGACTGAGTTATGAGGTAGAGGTATATAGTGTCAAAAATCAAAAGTAAGAAAATTATTAGCTTCAAAATTTCTCAAACAGAATCTTTCAATGACTTCGTTCGAATTTTTGATCAAAACGAATTGACGTTACTATTGCTCAAAACAGCATTACAATATTTAATAACTAACATGGCCTTTTACTGCAATAAAGGTGAAAGTAATATGTTTAGAAAACACAGTTGAAGAGCAATGATTAGACTTTGATAAAACGTGATTTATATGGACTTTTTTGTAAATTAGGAAGCCAATATATGGTTGGAAGATCGTTTTATCAATGCTCAAGGTTCATTGAAACACCAATAAAAGATAACTGTTCTTAAACCCATATAGAGTTATCTTTTCTTTACAGATCACATAAATGTTTCATTTTCAAACATGATATTGACTTAGATTTAAAAGCAGAAAATAAACTACTGCACAGATTAAGAGATTTGCAAAAAAGTCCGTTAAATAGACATAATTATATGAAAAATAGTTATCCAAATAATAAAAATATAGCTGTAAATGTAGATCATATATAGATATTTAACTGCGACCCGTTCCGACCCGTTTCCGATTCCGGATTTTCCCAACGTAATCAATGAAAAGAAAAGAGAAAATGCATTTTACAATGAACAGAAAGTAGCATATAAGTTTGACAGCGAGATGGAATTAAATTGTTTGTTATGGATCATCTGAGCATGTGAAAGTGGTGGGTTCAAATACCTTATTGGTGGATGGGTACAGAATGTGTTCTCTATCATAGTAAATGTTTTTGACTGTAATGAAATTAAGTAACAAGAAACATTCAGTGACAGTGTGAGTGTCTACAAATTTTCAGTCATTTGGCTTTTATCAAGTGTAAACAAACAAAAATAAAAATCCAAAAACAAACAAAATTTGTAAGTGAAATCTTCATATATTTATATTTCAACTGTAAAATATGCCCAGTGCAAACTGTTTTATATATTGTGGTGGTGGGTGCGGAAAGGGAGGGGGGGGGGGTGTTGGATGTTTGAATCTAAATTTTGTAGTGATCTTGGCCTTACATATTTAGTACTTTAAGTCTAGATATATCATTAGTAGAGAGAAACCAGCAACATGCATGCATAAAGTTTTTTTTAAATTTTTATATTCAGCTAGCCAAATAAATATTGATGTCAACATTAAATGAAAACTTGAGACATCAGAATCCTTTGAATTGTTATTTTCATAATCAAATACTTATTAAAATTGCTTTATTTTGCGTAAAATTGTTTCTTACAACAATGTGCATATAATCTATAATACTGTGCATCTTTACATTATCTATGTTTTACAAATCTTAATTTGTTGTATTTACAAGGTTATTGTAGGAGAAGAAGATTAGGGGTAGTCAATGATGTTTTGTTATAACTTTGTAATCTAAAGGTGTACCTTTCTCTTTTTTATTTGTAATAAAGATAATAATAAGTATTCAAAAAAGATACAAAATTCATCAACTTTTTATGTTTTAAAAATGCACAAAATTTCCTTTTTCCTAACCCCCAAGTTTTATTTTGAATCTCATATTATGCCCCTAGTCCATATATTATCAGTCATATTTTCCAAATCAGTAACATCTGTGATATATATCTTATTTCTAAGAATGATATATATATATATATATATATCTGATTGATTGATTGATTTTTGTTTTACGTCACACCACGAATATTTCACGTATATGATGACGGCATCTGCCTGATGCAGGGCATACAAATTTTGACCTTTGCAACGGACCCACCCGAAGCAGTGAGGGATCTTTAAAGTGCCATGCATACCACAACACGGGGCCTCGGTTTTTACTGTCTCATCCGAAAGACATGACACCAGCATGACCAGAGCGGTACTCGAACCCCGGCCTCCCGATCAGGAGTCCGACGCGATACCACTAGGCCACGCCGGCTTATATATATCTGTGAATTAGAAATGAATTTTGTTTCAAGATAAAGTCTACTTTTTGTATTAATATGAACTTTCTTAAAAATGGATTGATGAATAGGAATGTAAGAGTCAATATAAGGTGGTATATATGGAAGGCTCGATCGTTTTCAAAATTCAGACGGTGAAATTTAATTTCTTCTTCATAAATCAACTAATTGAATGTTAAGGAATATTATATACAAAAATAATTTACTTCTGATGTTTAGTTAAAATTCAGGTAAATTTTCATATGGTGTTCCAATGAACCTTAATTTGAAGTTACCCATAACTATACAATAGTCAAACAGCATCTTGTCCTTAAATATTGGGGTTTCAACATATGTAGAATTAGAGTTCAATTTACTTTGAAGAACGGCAATATAGTGTATTTTTAAAGCAATGATAATACTATTAACTGCTTTGTCAGCAGGTACGAAGACATAAGTATTATGTAAATCAGTCATTTTCTTTTTTGTAGACTGGATCGGTATATTATGTGGCTATTTGAAAAAATGGGGATTAATTGTAAAATTATCGATGCGAATATCCATCATTTTAAAATCACCTGTAAAACCCCCAGGCTGATAAATAATTTTAGAGTTATTGCATGAACATAAAGAAGGAATATAGTCAAGAATTGTAGGATTAGATTTGAATGCATTGTCATTAAAAAAGGTTTCTAATAGGTTTTTCTGTATTGATGGCAAATCAGGGGTTTTAGAATTTTAGATTTGACTCTATGATCACCAACCTTCATTTACAAATTAAAAACTCATTTCGAACATTTTTGTTGCATGTACTTTACTGTTTGATAAACTTTTAATCACATGTTGTGCTGTTTATGAAGTGAAATATCGATATGTCATAAATTATTTTGTGGAATAGGTGACGTCAACAATGACATGCACATAATTCATGTTATTCAAATAAACACAGACGCATTACAAAAATATTGATTGTTCTGCAGTTACAATACTGACATATGACGGTCAATTATAGTAACAAACATTACTCAGTTGGTTTTAACACACATTTAAAAAATAATCTTCCATACAGAGAACAAAGATCAACATGTTTCTCAAAAGGAAAGGTGATAAAAATTTTCACACGAAACGTTTCATCGATAATATGTTATTATCAAAATAGGTTAAGCGTTATCAAGATATGTAAACTGTGCTCTGCTTTTCTGTAAGCGGGCTCAGTTCTTTGACCTGTAGGAGACGTGTGTAACAGTAAGAGATGACGACGCTTAGAACCTTGTCTCCTCTGAAAAGGTTTGGACAAGTCTCATCATAAAGTCTCCACCACCCTGCTAGTTAGCGTGCAACTCTCAGGTAAAAGTCTGTATAAGGCTGTAGAGGGGTCCCAATACAAGACCTATGGTCCTTGCGATTATATCGAGGTCTTACCGTCGATGACAAAGGCGTTTCATTATTTTAGATTCCGTCGATGTAAAATTATCGAAATCTTTAACTCTCCTTAGTTTGTACACAAGATCGCAGAAGAAATTAGGATGAGAAATTCCGCTGGATATTATTGAAAGGCATATTTCCAAATTTATATAAAAGGTCTGAATAGATATAAGAATATGAAGGCGCTGACTAAAACTAGTACGCTGACGACGCCGCGGTCTTGAGAAGGTCCGACTTGAAAACGAAAAATTGGGATTTCTCTAAAAGTTCGAAATATTTCTTCGTGAAACTTTCTACATGAATTGTCGTGGGCATACTTATTCGTTTCACAACTAATGTCCTAAATTTATCATTTTGAGGCACTGACCTGGCACAGACTCACCAAAACTAGTACGCGGACTTCGACAACCGACTTGGGATATCAAGACGGATATTCGTCTAAATTCAATAAATAACAACATAAGTTTAAATGTTATGCATAGAATAAGTGTAAATGAATGCAACTATTTCTTAATTATGCTTTAGGCCATCTTTTCTAGCGATAAATCAATGTTTGTTTACATTGTATGACAGCGGTTTCGATCAGTAGGAAAAACCGACTTCGGTTTGAAACGGACTCGTACAGCGGACTCGAGGACTACGTAAACTTTCTAAAACTAGTACACGGACTTCTGCGTCAGACTTAGGAGCTGAAGCTGAATCAATTACATTAGAATACTTGTTTGATTAATCGAAGTATAAAGATTTGTAAAACAATGTGAAAGCTATCTTGAACATCATCCTGAAAATATGCATATGGTAATTGTAATATTTTATCGAAAGTGACGTCGGACACTTTCTTTTATTATTTTCGAAATCCAAAGTCGAACGCAGATGTCCGTGTAGTAAATAATAACAAAACGCTTTCTCCACAAATTTTCGGTCCCTTGACCGTTATCAAGTGGAAACAAATACAATGAAGAATGATAATTAATCCAGTCAGTGTACTAGTTTTTTGAGTCTGTGATTCTCGCTTTTGTCCGTTTGAAACCGAAGTAGGCTTTTCCCACTGATCAAGACCGCTTTCTTACAATGTAACCTCGATTTAGAGCTAGTAAAGATGTTCTTAAGCATAACAAAGAAGTATTTGCATTCATTTACACATACACTATGCATAACAATTAAGGTTGTGTTGTTATTTATTGAAATTAGACGAATAGTCGCCTTGACATCCCTAGTCGGCTGTTGAAGTCCGCGTACTAGTTTTATTGAGTTTGTTTCGGGTCAGTGCCTCAAAATGATAATTTAGGACCTCATTTGTGAATATCTGGCATTGATAAGAATAAAAATGTCCCTTACAATGCTTGTAGAAAGTTTCACGAAGAAATATTTCGAACTTGTAGAGAAATTCCAATTTTTCGTTTTCAAGTCTGACTTTCTCAAGTCCGCGTCGGCGTCCGCGTACTAGTTTTAGTGAGCGCCGACCATGTATACGCTATAATGTTTTGCACTAGATGCGCATTTTGAAAACTTATGTCTCCTCAGTGATGCTCTTGACCGCATGATTGGAATTCTAATGAATATACATATTTGAAAAGTAGAGTTAAAACTCATAATGGCCCAGAAAGAGAGCCAAAGAATTAATTTAAGGACGGAGCTATGCATGAGGGAGATACACATGTACTTCTTAGATTAAGAGTGATTTACAAAATTTCATGACTGACTGACTCACTGAAAATTTTAAGTACAAGAATAAGATCTTTAAACCTTAGATTTATAGTATATATATAACCCTGATTCACTCTGGTAAATCGAACCAATTCACCAATACAAATATCATATGCTGTGAGCTTAGTTGTATTACCGTGTATGTAAGCAACGAAGAAGTACCGAATGGTTGACCATTTCTCGAAGTCCATTGGAAAAAATAAAGGAAATTCACAAATTCAAAGTAGTCACTACACAGATATTAAAGTCCTATATATATATATATATATATATATATATATATATATATATATATATATATATATATATATATATATATATATATATATATATATATATATATATATATATATATATATATATATATATATATATATATATATATATATATATATATATATATATATATATATATATATATATATATATATATATATATATATATATATATATATATATATATATATATATATATATATATATATATATAAGTTCCTATATCCTCTCCTTTTTATTACATGTAGGGTTTGTGTTCCTGTATCCTCTCTTTATATTGTATGTCGCGTTTGTGTTCCTGTATCCTCTGCTTTATATCATTTGTCAAGTCTGTGTTCCTGTATCCACGCCATTATATTGTATGAAGCGTTTGTGTTCCTGTATACTCTCCTTTATGTTGTATGTCGTGTTTGTGTTCCTGTATCCTTTCCTTTATATTGTATGTCGCGTTTGTTTTCCTGTATACTCTCTTTTACATAATATGTCGCATTTGTGTTCCTGTACCCTCTCTTTTATATTGTATGTCGCGTTTGTGTTCCTGTATCATCTATATATTGTATGTCGTGTTTGTGTTAATGTGTCCTCTTCTTTGTATCATATGTCGCGTTTGTGTTCCAGTATCCTCTACTTTATATCATGTCAAGTTTGTGTTCCTCTATCCACGCCTTTAAATTGAATGAAGTGTTTGTGTTCCTGTATCCTCTCCTTTATATTGTGTGTCGTGTTTGTGTTCCTTTATCCTCTCCTTTATGTTGTGTGTCGTGTTTGTGCTCCTGTATTATCTCCTTTATATTGTATGTCGCGTTGGTGTTCCTGTTTTCTCTCCTTTATATTGTATGACGCGTTTCTCTTCCTGTATCATCTCCTTTATATTGTATGTCGCGTTTTTGTTCCTGTATCCTCTCCTTCATATTATATGTGGCGTTTGTGTTCCTGTCTTTTCTCCCTTATATTGGATGTTGCGTTTGTGTTCTTGTGTCCTCTCCTTTATATTGTATGTCGCATTTGTATTCCTGTATCCTCTCCTTTTTATTGTATGTCGCGTTTGTGTTCCTGTATCCTCTCCTTTTAATTGTATGTCGCGTTTGTATTCCTGTATCCTCTCCTTTTTATTGTATGTCGCTTTAGTGTTCCTTTATCTTTTCCTTTATATTGTATGTCGCGCGTTTGTGTTCCTTTATCCCCTCTTTTATATTGTATATCGAGTTGGTGTTCCTGTATCTTCTCCTTTATATTGTATGTCGGGGTTGTGTTCCTGTATCCTTTCCTTTATATTATATGTTGCGTTTATGTTCCTGTATCCTCTCATTTAAAGTCCGTTCCGTTTCCTTTTCATAAATCGTAATGTTTTTATAATGAAGCGCATAAATCAAATTCCTGTTATTGCAATGAGTGTCCTTTTCTACAATAAATATTATTTTTCCTTTCGTATCCCGAATGATATATTTATTGATAATCACACAAATTCCCAATAACACTCATCCTCATTTTGTTTTAATGCATATGCAACCATTTGGTGTAAAGATCCTCATTTCATATTTTAAACGATTTACAGTGGCGGCGTTTCTTCTTTTCAGCTTTAGATAATTATGGAGTGAGGTAAAACAATAATCATTTATTTTAGAATTTTTAGTTCGGATGAGAGCATATATGCATGTTCTGATTGATAGTTGCAATACGTTGATTGTTAAATAGCATTGTTATGCAGCGATTAAGAAGGCTTTGTGTGCTTTTGACGGAGTCTTTTATTGTACACGACATAGTGGTGTATCTTTTTCTATAACGGAAACATTTTTCACTATAGAGGAACTATATTTCTTGATAAACTCTGAGTCGATATCTTTAATTGTACACATGACAGCATACAAAATGACTTTATGATAAAATCCGAAATATCCGTCATTTCGATCAATCAAGAGGTGTTGACGGCATTGAAGAGTTGGATGTTTAATACCGAGCTGGGATCCTATCATTTCTAACAATTCTCCATCCTCTGATTTGGTGTTTTGTGTATTGGTCTCCTCTTTAACTTTGCCACCTTTTAATGCGCACAGAACTAAAGTGCAGTAATAGTTTTGATTATTTGTAAAACACGAATCACGATAGCGGTAAAGCAATCGTATGATAGAATTAAATGGATATGAAAAAGTGTCAGCTTCTAACATAACTGGCAGTCTACAAGCAATCCCAGATACTAACGGAAATCCTATTTCACTTTTCGAACTTATCAAAGTTAAGGAGCTTAATGTTTTTTCGGTTATTGAGGTTTGATAATGTGGATAGCTGTATTTTTTGCCGATGAAGCAATCGTTAATTCCTATTACTATATTGTTATATTCAAGATGTTTTCGTATGATTTTTCCCTTGTCAATAAAATCTAATTCAGAAACAGAAATATGACCGACATTTTGTAATTCCCAGTAGGATAAAAGATGTTTTATTGAACCGTGTTCCGTTTTGAATACATCGTCACTGACAGTCATAATAAATATTGGGCGTTGATTAATGTTGATTGTACCCTTTGTTTTGAACGTTGTGTTCTCAAATTTGTCAAGATCAGTACTGATTGCAATATCATTACCCTTCGGCTCTTTTTCGATATTGGTATTATTGTGATCAGTATCCAGAATATTTGTATTGCCTTGACGTTGACTGTGATCATTTATATCTGTTATTATGTCTCTGTTTTTCTCAAAAAAGTCATCCATAAAAAAGACGTTAACGTGATCGCCTTGTTGCCACTTTGATAAATCGTCAATTTTGTTGATAATTCTTACGACGCATCGTTTACCATGTAATTCGGTTCCATGTAAAGATGAAGCTAGATGCCATGCAAGTGTCGTTTTCCCACTTCCGCAATTGCCTATTAAAAGCACATGATTTCTCTTTTCGACATAATTGCGTGCACGTTCTACTGCCTTTGTCTCAGAGAATATCGCTGGTTCGTAAAAGAATCCAATTTCTGAAACCCATAAATTATGAATAAGTAATCAAATACAAACGAACATACCTTTTATTTTGAAAAACACTTTTCCAAGCAGATGTTTCACTGGGAATTCAGATATACATAGTTAGTACATATAAGTTCCTGATACTAATTACTTTCAGAAAAATGGCATTCGGTTTGTTGGATATTATCTCAGATATTTTAACGATGGTTGCTGTATTTTTTCAAATTTTATTCATTTTCAATGGGGTATAGTCACGAAAGGTAATATTTATTTCTGTGTTTTATATATAAAATGATATATTAACGGATGAATTTGCAATAACATTCTTAAACAAATATTTCAATTGAAGTGCCCGCCTCTGATTTTGCAATGTAAAGATGATGGATAAATCCAAACCATAAGTCTAAAAATCTTGAAACCAGAGGACATACAAAATCAGTGAAAATGAAAAACAAGTGGAAAATAACAAAATATGTCTACTTGAAGAGCATATATGAACCCCTGTGATGAAGTGAGATCAGGTGCCCGAAGAGAGTGAGCATCTCCTGCTTACCAGCAACACCCGTCACATATATCCAGTAGAAAGAGTCAAATCGTGTAAATTCCATATGTATTTATATATGGAGAAGTCAAAGTAGGTAACCTTCTGGTATAGAAGGTGTCAAATCTGTGTAAAATGATCGGAATCGGTCTCAGTCCAGAATATCATTTAAAAGTCTGGATAACGAGATATCATATGGAGTAATAAGAGTCTCGTAACGACTGTAGAACTTCCTCAGTGACGTTGCTAGTCTAGCACATATATAACCCTGGTTGAGCAGCTTAACTGAAAGTCGCCTAGCCCTCAGAACAAAGTCATTGTAATTTTAACATGCTCTGGAATAACGTATTAACTGAGATATGAATACGCCGTGTGCGGGCGATGATGGAATGTTGCTTCTTATGAAAGGAAAGTTTGTGATAGCGAAATTGAAATCGTCACGTTTGTCATAGAGTGAGATGTTCAATTGACCATTAATGTCGAAAGACAACATAATATCTAAATACGAAGTAGAATTACTACTAGAATTACTACCAAAACTAACAGCCAAAACCTATAAATAACAGACATGAATTACATATGAAAACATGGGTGGGGATCTAAAAAAATATAAGGAAATATTATTTTATACGTATACTCAGGCAAAACACATATACTACACATGCCTTTCTCTGTGTTCCATATGAAATTTTAGAGTAACTGGACTCTGAGTATCCTCATAAAAATAGCATTTAAGCACGGTATGTTTGCTTTGTAATCAGGAGTAAACCTTAAAAGAACATCACTAAAATGTATTGTGTTATAGAGAACTTATTCTTTTTATTTTTTAACACGGGCAGTCAAACAACAATCGGAAATCTTTTCTTGTCAGTACGTAGTGGATTGCCCAACAAATTGTTGGTCACTCTTAATGGTTTCCAAATAAAAAAGAAAACGACTGATATATCTGAAATTGCAGAAAACAAAAATTCATAAAAGAATATGGATTTTGGGATTTCTTGACTATGATAACCGGTTTCGGCCTTTCTTCAGCAGTTCCAAAGTTATGAAAAATAAGATGTCAATAGATAACCCAAACGCCTGCAGATAAGTCGTTAATACAATTATCAATACAGATTAGCAATTTATTTATTTATTCATTTACGTATTTATTAAGTAATTCATTCGTTCATTTATTTTTCTTATCTACCAAACTGAGTAGTTGATTTGAGAAGTTTATACCTTATAACGAAACGAAAGAAGTTCAAATTATCTTTTTGTTTTATACAGCATCGATAACATTTTTCTGTTATGGTAATGGACTCTGTCTAACACAGAAATTAAGACCTACAGAATGAACCAACTTGCAGGAGTGAAGAATCTCTACATCCAAATCTGTACTATTACATCTGTAGACAACACCAAGTACGGTATATATATGGGAATAGTATCCAATACATAAACGTAGATAATGCACGTTTGATATTTTTGTTTGTTTGGTTTTTATTTTGCTTTTGTTTCCTTTTATACATAGTGTGTTTGCCACCGCAACTTGATATAGAAAATGTCTCTTCGTCTCAACAAACTAAATTGCAAATATTGTTTACGTGGTCAGGATTGTTTATGCAATATAGAAGATTGAAGTCTTGATAAAAAAACCCACATATTTGTTCTCGTCATACAAACTCCTATCAATCTTGTTTTGAGAATAAGATTTAAATGGGGAATATAGCTCCAGCAAAGAGCAAAAGAAATCGTCCATTTCCCACACGTAAAAGAATTTGTATGTGTGAGCTTCAGTTAAGTTCAAAATTCATCAAACACACAAAGAGGAATGCATTTTGTGAAAGAAATATAAACTTCGAAAAACTGTCAAATATGTAATATTTTAAGAACGCAATAAATTGTTCAATACCAAACGTACATGTATTTAATGTATAAAGAACTAGGAAGATCAAATGTTGTCTACGGTGTCGACAGTACTTTATGTAGTCTGATATACTAGGAAAAAATAAAGGGATCTCTTAAAAAAACAAATTCTGGTCATCGATACGAAACAAACGTATTACTACTTTATCGACACTGTTTTTGTGATGACATTTACTCTTATTCTGAGAGTTCTTCGAAAACATATTATCCAATAAGTATCCAGGCATTATATTCAGTTCCGTATATTTGTTTAAGGTACAATTTTGGAACCTTTGGTAAAGCCAACAATGTCCCAAACATTTAACAATTTATTTACTCATTAACAAAAATAATAAAATTACAGATAATGCGTACAACTACAAAGTCCAATAAAGGCGTGCATGATTGGCTATTCCGGAGCGTTGAAGTCCGTATTATTATTATTATTTTTAAAATGAATATAGTTCAATTTATATATCCAATGTATACGTTCACATTTCGATACAATCTAATTCAAGCAGTCAGTAAACAAGATTAATTTTCATTATAGAGACAGGCAAATTAATGCAGTGCTCCCGAAATATAACAGTCCATCCTTATATATATTTTCATAATTTCTTGACATTTCTAGTTTCTAAAATGTTCAAGTGATTTCCATTATAGAAACATCTGGATTCATAAGAACTTGCAGGAACATTTATAAATAATTGCGGAATTAAACAAGTTATATAAAGTACAATTACAGAACCTTTTAGTACTTGAGGGGTCATCGAATAATATATGTATGAAATTGAATAAATAAATAAATAAATAAATAAATGATCCTCATAACACCTCTCTCCTTAAAAAGTTAAAATGTAAATGAAACAATGAAAACTTCAAATACATACATATGTAATTTATCAATTTCAAATAGGCTGCTGTGATGATGCGTCATATCACGAAATACAGACATCGCGGACTGAGAATTCTGCCAATTTTTAACACGTGTTCAAAATCCGCTAAACTTTGAACGTTCTTCAACATCATTTATGACGTTACGTCAAAGACCCTTTATGCGTGACGTGGCTCATATATATATCTATGCATTTCGAAAACCTATGTTTCTTCATTGATGCCCATTGCCCAATGATTGGAGATCTAATATTATATGAATATCTAAAGAGCTTGTAAGAGTTAAAATGACCGAAATATGAGTGGAAGAATCAATGTAAGGACAGAGATATGCATGAGGGATATACACCTTAGTTTTATAGTGATTTATAAATTCATGACTGAAGCTGATATTTAAATCGTACTGAAATGTATGTATTTTTTAAAATGCATTGTAATAACTGTTATTTGTTCAAAATACATACAATCGATGCTGGTTATTCCTTAAGCAGACGCGTTCTGTCTTTCAAAAAAGAAAAACTGAGATCCTGTGTCACGGTATGTGAGATCTGAAATTTCCCTGTCTACTTTGGGTGGATTCATGGCAAAGGTAGAACAACTATGCCATGCATCAGGAAGATGCAGACACCATATACTTGAAATTATCCTGAAGTGGCGTACAAAAATAATCAAGCAATCTAACAGAAATATATTCTGATCCTTTTCCGTAAGCCAGCAATGGAAATCCAAAGTTTGAAATATGGGGATTTGGGACTCTATTCGTTCCCCATAACCAAAACTTTTAAAATTTTCGATTTTGCCAGGTATTAAAGTAAAATTCGAAGGTAACTGATGTCACATGGCTATGACACTAATACGATGTACCATAGTGGATTTTAACGGACCCCTTAAATTCAGAGGTGACACCAGATGCCAGGGAGGAATGAGCGTCTCCTTTTTAGCTTACCATACCCACCGTTAATGCCTCCGCACACAGACGAAAGAAATGTATATCAGCACTGTATATTAACATAAATGTGGAAAAAACACTGTGTAGAAAGTGCGGTGCCACACAACATCGCGAAAAAGTCAAAGCTTCTACGTTAAAAATTTGCAATTTGCAACGCAATACATGAAAGTTTTATGAAATGTTCAAGTAGTCCAAATGAAAAGTAGTCCAAATCCCAATTTTATGCCACATTTTTGCTTCAAGATTTCTTACCAATAATATTAGTATTATATTTTAATGAAATTTCGGTAGAAACGTCACAAATTCAACATAATCTTGTAATTTAAAATATATCATTTTAACAGTACTGTTAAAAAGTTAAAAATGTAAATGAATGAGTTGAAATAGTACCTTTTGGATCAGGAAGACCTGGAATATTCTCTGTCGTGTTAGTGTCATATAGCGGTGCCGCTTCCTCACCATCTCTCTGTGTAGTATTGGCCGACTTTCTGCCTACATTGTAATAATAAGATTAAGAAACGATGAATTAATTTTACGGGTTATTGGATCATAAGAATATTTCAATAATGTATTGTTGATTTATTTTCACCGACTCGCATTATTTGTTGTTCATAAGCACGGTTCCATACCGAAACTTGAATATGAATACCACCAACTTAAAGAGAAATCCGTATTCACTTGAAGTCACTCATTGTATGTTATAACAGGCAATGTCATCATCGTTAATAATGACATTCTTTATCAGTTAATTATCAGAGACCCTAAATTTAGAGAGCCTTTAGAAATTAATCGGCGGGAAAGTATCATACTATAGTGAATGCGAGATATTTTGATTTATATATCCTTGTATCGTAAAAAGTCTGTCTTTTATATTATCTTGAGGGATATAGTAGTGTACAATTCGAAAATAGTGGATTATGTTAAGAACAATTTTTTTCGAAAACCCTTTGTAAATCGTTCAAAAATAACATTTTATGGTCTTCTGAAGTCATGATAGTACTCTTTGGTGTGACGTCATTTGACGTTATGATTCCGCTTCATCGCTGTTGGGTATGATAACGGTGCTAATGAACAAGGCACAAACTAACTCCAATAGAACCATAAAAACAAAGTGCATTGCAAATTTAGTACATGACATGGCAGAGCCTGTCATAGTGTGCAAGATATCAGGAGTTTTGATTTATAACTTTATTTACGTACTTTAAAGAGAGTGAATGATTCGAATATGCTTTCTGCATTGGGAATGTACTTTTCCAAATGCATCCCTAATGTTGGCAGATCATTGTATAGCACATTTGATTTAAAGCCTTGTAAACGACACATTCAGCTAAATAAGTTATTACAGTTAAGAATATTCCATATACATTAAGCTCGGTTGAAAGTTTGAGTACAACTGTCAATTCTTAGATTGGCTCTTTATCAATCGGATCCTATATTTTAAAGAATAATAGACTGTTCATCTAAATCACGGAGGTTTAGTTTAATAGGTTCAGTGTGGTATAACGTCAATGAACGCAACTCCAGCGATATTTCAGTGACAGGAAATAATCATCCAGTCATCCTGTAATGATTGATTTTGCTGCCGGATACACACATCATGGGCAGCTAGGGGCCTTTTACATGCCAAGTCTATTTTGACACGGGCACCTTGACGCCCGAAGACGTTATTCATCTCCTGGCCATCGGAGTTACATCCGCTCATATTGAGCGACAGCGGGATTCGAACTTTCCGATTATGAGACCGACCACGACGGCCTGGCCTTTCAAATCTAGGATCACTACGTCACACAGGTTATACACAATATTTAACTATAATGTGTCGTGCAAGTGCTGCACTTGATTTATGTATTGTTAATTTGATGTGGATTTGTGTTAAGTTGGTAGATTTATTGTGGTTTAATGTCAAGTATAGCAGTATTTCAACTATATAGTGACAGGTCATAGTTGTCCAGGCTTCAGTAATCTTTTCTTGCTGCCGGACAACCAGGACATTGGCAGTTAGCATTCTTAACAACGGCGACATTCCAACCTTTAGTAACACGCAGGTGGTTGTATAATGTGTACTAACCATACATCATGCATAAGTGAAAAACGAAGAAGTACCGAAGAGTAAAGTAATTCTAAATATGCTGACATAGATACGCAATAGCTGCATTCACTTTACAAGTACATGTTATATCAGGTTTTCAGTTAGAACAATAATGGAGATTTTTACAAATACGTTTTAAAAATGGCAGTCAAATATCGGCGTCTAAAAGACGTATACGTAGTATTTCATAGTAAAATAAGTTAAACTTCAATAGAAGTGGATAGACAGAACTGACGGAGAGACAATCTGTGAAGAACTAACATTAGATATTGTCAATGAACGTTATCACCCCTTACCATCGGAATCGTCAATGATATCCGGAAGTTTGGAAGCACACACATGCATGGTTGCATGTATTTATGCGTACAGAGATACATACGAGCGTACATACATGCACACATACACACAGAAAGAAGAAAAAAAAAAGACATGAAGAGATATGTATATTGCATAATGGTATATATGAAGTCCATAAGAGGAGCATCTAAAATGAACTTTACGTATATTGCTTGTGTATCACATTTACGTCTTTCATTTTGTGCGAAGCATTGGTGTATGTTTGCAGTCGGTCTTGGAAAAAATCTGTGCGGCACGAAGTCACCGTCACCATAGTCCATGTATAGTGTCATATTCGGACAAATGCGAACCCCCAATAAAATCAAGGCGAGACCAGGTGACCGGGAGGAGTAAGCGTCCCCTGGTTGAATGCAGCATCGTCGCAAAGGTCCTGCAGCAACTTTTCAAGTGGAGGAGGTTAATACATAAATATACACATGTGACCACATGCAGGAGATAAGAACACGAACTCAAATTATCCTATTCGCGGTATGAAATGAAATTCCGGAGTCGGAAATACACGTGAACCAATGTCTGTATATATACATATTATATCAAAAAGTTAAGATGGTTTGTTTGTATGGTCAGTTCCTAAAATATCGATTAACATTCTTGAAAGAGGGACCTGAAATTGCACTAGATCCCTATATCGACGATAGAACTTCTTCAGTGACAATTTCAAACGTTCCTCAATATATCACTGTGAGAGTAGTTTCCTGGCAAGAAGCCTCGCTCTCAGCACGATTTTTTTAGGTATTTAGATCATGCCCTGGCATAGCGTATAAGTCGTGAAATGAAGACACAATATGCTGGAGAGGAAGGTATGTTGCTACTTAGAAGAGGAAAAGAAAAGTTGGTAATAATGAAATTGAAATCGTCATCTTTGCCATAGAAAGGGGTTATTAATGAACATCGTCACTAACTGATAGGAGTATATCGAGGTATATGAAACAAAAGATACGCTCCCAGTATAATCTTTATCTCGAGTTCCTTTGGTTATATGATGTTGAGGAGATATTTAAATTCAGGGTTGTTCATCGACAAAACGTCATCGATGTACCTGTATGTAAAGTTGTACCGAGATGCTAATTTATTATTGGACTAGGAGAGCAGAGTCTGTATGAATTCTGCATTGTAAGAGTACAAAAATTCGTCGGCCAGAAGAGGAACGCAACTACTACCCATATGAATGCCAACGATCTGTTGGAACAATTTACCACCAACTATCACAAAATATTATCCATAAGAAATTCTAACATTTGGATGATCTTTTTTTGTATACTAGCTGCTGGAATAAGACTCTTCCTTTACAAAATATGTGCCGTTGTGGCTTAAAACTTATATACGCTTAAATGCATCGTAAAAACATAAATATTTACAAATATTTACACACACAATGCATAGATACATCGATGTATTTATGTATGTCTGGCATACTCTCACCCATATATTATTATCATTAATACTAAAGTCACTTCTATGATACATACATGAAATGGAAAAAATATGCATTAAGTCTTATGTGAGAAGAAAAATAATAAAAACACATTTTGGTGACGGCTATAATTATATATACGCTACACACACATATAGATGTACGTACATTACAACATATATACATATTCACACATACATTTAAGGAATGGCTGTCTTTTTTTCTAGGTTCATGGGGAATGAACTTGGGTGAGATACAAACAAATCATGTGAACCGCGAAGCCTGTCCATGTAATTTCTTTAATTGCTCAAAATTAACAGACGCATTAATTTCGTTATTACGATTCTTATATTTAATTAATTCAATTATTCAAGAAAAGATAAATTTTATATTACTACGCATGTGATTTGCCATACGCCGGGTGCTACTTCCATGACCCAACTTCATGGGCTGATGAACAGAGTCTGTTTAGCATGGTTCATCCAAGGAATTAGACTAGCATTGTAAATATATATACATATACATATATACATACATATACATACATACACACATATACATATATACACATACATGCGTTAAATGGATCATACATTTTCTAGATCGTAACAAATTTTTCTAACTAATTTGGCACCATCCAGATTTTTAAACATTAACAGGACTTGGGTGTTGAAAGATAAAGATTGAACCATATAAGAAAGTAAAGCATTTGTGTATGATATAGTATAGTAGTATATGATACGATGTTGTTTAATAAATAGTTTTATCCTTTATTTTGTAATAGAGACCTATCAGTATCGTTTTCTAGCTTATCTGAATTTGGATTGTTTTACATACAATCTTCCAAAGATCACATGTAATGGGACAAGAGTAAAGATGTTCATTGTCTTCTTTTTCACACTCACAGAATGGACATTTCATATTATTTGCTATTTCTAATTTATTTAGAACACGTTATTACATAAATATTATTCAAAAGTTAATATTTAAAATCAGAGACATTTTTTTACTTTTATTTTTCAAATTTTCTGTACATATATATGTTTACACGAATTCTTGTCTACAATATGAAACACACGAGAGCAATATGTCTAAGATAGATGTTTTCTAAATGTTTTTCCACATGTCATATTAAAGAAAAATTTACAGGTACAGTCATTGACATTCAGAAAGCTTTTGTATTAAGAAAGTTTACTTGTGGGAATTCACATAATTAACTGATTTTATTTCATACATTGTTTGACAACGTTATATTCACATATCCAATTATGTTTCTGCTTTAACTGGTCTCAGACCGCTTTCATCTACAATGTCATTCACAAATTTTAGTTAGAACTTAACCAGTTTTTAAAATGTAATGTTACACCATAAAGGATGCATAAGTATATTTAATGATGATACCTTTTCAATAGGTTGCGGTTTTTTAGCATAAGTTAAAACATATAAATATTTCTTTATAAAAGTGGAAAGTCCTTTATAATATCATATTCTTGTTTGGGTAGGGTGGCCGTGTAGCGAAGAAATGATGCATTGTGTAATTTACAAAAGTTTATTCAAACACGTCATAACAATGAGAGTGATCGTAAAATTTATAAAGGTATGGTCTGGTCGGCGCACAAAGGATGAAAACCGAGAAGGTTTTAACGTGCCTTAGTACTTTCAAGTCGATTCTGAGTAAAAATACTTTTAACAAAGGTATCTATACAGTAGGTAAAAATCGCAACAATCTCCATATCTAAATAAGACAGGGATCACTCTGTTGACTACCGTATCCCATCACTTAGTACTAATCTGTCTCCTCTTTAAGATACATAGTATTATATTAACATACAGTTGGGTGCAGTCCTAACCTTACATTCAAGTGCACTTGACAAGTGCGCTTCAAGTTTAGTTTTTCGTCCTGAATACCAGTCATATAGTTTAGTCAAGTGCACTTGATGTCAAGTTTACTTTAAAGTAATCTCGTCTTCACGTTTACTATCACGTGATACCAAGTTTACTTTTCACGTTTATTTATTACAATTATCCAGTTTCGTATAACACGATAGAAATAATTTTCTTATTATGTACAATTGCATATTTTATAAAAAAAACCCCCCTGTTTTAATAGAAAAATATAGTAAATGTACATGTATATAAAAAGTAAGCTAAACTTCAAGTGCACTTGGAGTAAACTTGGAATCAAGTTTAGTACTAAACTTGGAATCAAGTTTACTACTAACCTTGATTCCAAGTTTACTCCGTTGTCTCCAAGTAATCTTGAAAAGCAGTCATAAGTTAACTTGAAGTGCACTTAATGTAAGGTTAGGACTGCACCTAACTGTAAGTTGTTTAATACGAGCATACAAGATATATATAATTACTGTCCAATGTTCCTTAGGAGTGATTTGCTAAGTAGTATTGTATTGTCTAGCAAAATATCAAATATGCCATAATTTGAACACTTTAAATAAAAGAATATTTAGATTGTTTTAAAAGTCTGCTACTCTCTTTAAATCAGATGTTGTAAATTTTTAAAGGTTGATCTAACACACTGGTCGTTGAAGTCTACTATGTTAGGTATGTGAGACTCGTTTGTTTATTAGAAATTTTATATCAACACTGATACTCTTACATATACTATCTATAAACTACCTGTATCTTATATTTCCATTACTATTTAATATTCTGTTTACCCAAGATGCCTTGATTGCTTTTATTTTACTTTCACTATCGATAATTCCAATTCTTCCTTGCTCAATATTTCCCAGATTTCGTTTTATTCTAAGCTTTTAATTCAAGATGAAATTAGAGATTAATGTACTAATTCATTTTATAGTTTTGGGGTTTTTTTTGGGGGGGGGGGGGGGTTGAGATTGTATTACAGAGCAAATGTATACTAATTTTGGAATAGCTAAAGTGTTGATTATACAGTATTTTCCAAATAAAGTGTTTCCTTTTTTCCACGATTCAAACACTTTGCCATGTCCTCAGGGTTTTTTTCTTTTGTGCAATTTTTATGATAACACAGCTCTTTATTATGTCCAATATACACACCTAATGATTTTATATCGGAATTATTGACTTACCAAATAGTTCATCATTTTTGTCTCTCAATGATCCGATTTTAAGATATCAAATTTCATACCTTAATTCGTTAATTGCATCTAATGCTACCTGAAGTGTCTGTTCGCTTTTGATTATAAGAGTACAGTCATTTGCATTCTAAATATATTTTACTTCATTTGACATATTGTTATTTATAAAACCATGTATATTACTATTGTTCCTAAACTTCAGCTACAAAGAAATAAATTATTGGTGAGACAGGACGCCTCTGTCTATTGCCTCTGGACATTTCACATGTTTTGACACTATTCCATTTCTCGGCTTTTTACTTAATATTTCAGGCCATGTTATCTTACAAAATTAATTTTTTTGAAAACTTGAAACATGAAATCCCACTCTACAGAGTAGAAAGCTTTTTGAAAATCCCCCAAAAAGTAAAATGATATCTTTATTATAATATTCACAGTAATCAAAAATATCTATTAAAATTCTATCATTAAAACCTATAAATCTCTCTTTTATATATGCCGATTGATCATATGAGATCATTTCATCAGTTATTTTTGTAGTCGTTTTACAAGACATGTATAATTCCTCGTAGAATGTATACATGGGACCAATTATGTCGTCATTTTGTGAAATATTTGTTACATAATTTTCTCAATTCTCTTACGTTCTAATGACATTATTTCTTGATGATACTCTAATCAAAGAAAATATGCGGAACTTTTCCCTCCATGTTCTATCCATTTTTATCTTGACCGAATCTGAGTATTTTCCCCCTATTATCAATTAAATCATTTAGCGCAATTTCTAATTTTTTTTTCTATTCATGTCAAAATCTTTGTGATCTTTATTTTCAGTGTTAGTCATATCACGTTCTAATTGTTTTATATGTGATTTTGCACATTTGTTGATTTAACCATGTGTATAATTTTGTCCTTCTCTTTGTTGTGCTTAAGCCTCTTCAATTAAGTGAACTTATATTAATATAATCCGTGTGCTATTTAAATAAGTATCATATACACACAAAAGTACATACATACATACATACATACATACATACATACATACATACATACATACATACATACATACATACATACATACATACATACATACATAAATACATACATACATATATACATACACACTGAAGCATACGAGTAATTTCGGGAAATTTCATACATTTTGAAAAATGTGAAAAAAATTCATACATTTTATCATCACCATTTCATATCATAATAAGATTTATAAATATTATATAAATATCTATAGTTAAATCTGTGGTGATTTTATATTGACACTTACAGTTTTCACAGACTCATATACTATTTACTTTTCAGAATTCCTCCGTCGATCCGCTCCTGACTGGCCTCCCTGAATATTTCTACTTATCAATGAGATCAACCTGACAAGTTCTTTTTATCCGGGCCAGTACTCCCTCGCCATACTGCGTATATGCCACTTTTCAGTATGATTATATCTTTTCTTTAAATTCTTTACGTTGAGCATGCTATGCATTCAAGATTTCTTTCATGACATCCTCTCTGGTATTAATCTACCTGATTTCCTATACAGCTTAGTATCCAGTGCTCTTTTGCATCTCTTATTAACGCTGCATATACTATGTTCCCAGATCTTATGGCTTTGGAATGTTGAAACACATGTTCACTCGGTGCATGATTCTGCCCAAACAGATTAATTTTGCACGGATAGAAATTTGAAAGCATACCATCTTTACGACTAAATGCCACTATTGGCCGACGATCCGGGTTCGATTCCCGGGTTGCGCCACTATGTTAAAGAGGTTGGTAACCTCCTGCTTCCATGTCGCGATATAACTGAAATATTGTTGAAAGCGACGTAAAACACCAATCAACCAACCAACCACTATTTCCTTTTATTTAGAATCTTGACGTTTGCACTTATCTAAACATGGAGTATGACCAGGTTCCTTGCAGCATTTTTCGTACTCGCACTGGAACCGGGTGTGATCTGCCACCCAACAATTTGTGCACTCCTTTTTTCGCTTGCGTGTTGGATGGCTAAGGTTGATTTATTATGCATGTCATTCCAGCACAAAGGCTGGTTCTTGACAGGAATCTTTCACCCTCCAATGGTTCTAAGTACAAAAAACCGGTTTCCACTGAGCATTACATCATTTTCTAGAGTCCGGGTTTCTAATTTTTTCGTATTTGAAATCGCTTGTCAGTTTCGCGCCAAGTTTTGTAAGTATTCTCTTTATGCAGTCATCGTCCACTAACAAATGTACTCCTTTTATGGTGATACTAATGATTTCCTCACAAGCTTTCTCCGTTCTTGTGGAAAAGGGATTAGTGTCGAACACAGCAATGCTTTTGTTTCTGATATCAAATCCATTTGAAATTAGTTGTTGACAACTTTCCCTTGAATTAACCTAAATTCTAAATAATTCTCTGTCTCTCTTCACTCATCTTACATCATCTATCCTATTACCTATAGCAATTGTTAAATCAAAGTCCATGATCAGGTTTATTTTATAACTTTGTATGTCTCGAATGCGCAAATAAAAAGGGGTTTCATCGTTGCCATGTAAATCCGAGGATCGCTCCCTACATTGTGATACTTGTAGATGCGAATTTCTGTTTTGTTAATGAAGGCGTTTTGAATAATGTATGTTATTCTATTCTTCAGTTTTTGATAAGGAATATTTGTAGAAAGAGTCGAAAAGTTGAAAGACCTGATGCTAGTGACATTATGGAAGATAGGATATTTTAAGTTCTCTAGAATTTCCTTGCAATTCTATATAATCGACATCTACTTGATTCCACTTCTCGAGTAAGCAGTAGAGCAGTATTTCTGAACACCATGTTTGATATCTTTTAGAATTTTGGTGTGTAAAATGGGAAGAGGCTTGATGGAACACTTGGAAGATCCAGCTGTTAGTCGATGCTTAAATGGAGTTTTATGCATCTTTGGAATCCAAAAAAGGTATGGTAGCTCGAAATCAGATTCATTTGTAGTAATACCAAATGAAATGAGAACTGACTTTTAGATATCCAATACCTCTGATGGAGGCAAATTTGTAACCGTGTAAATTGAATTACCGAGCGTTAAATGAAGACCAAGCTTTTCTATAAGAAAAAGTAATATGCCTTAAATACGAATTTGTAACTGTTAGCTGCTTTGCCAGCAGGAACAATAATGAAATTCTCGTGAAGTGGAGAAAGTTCTCTAACGACGCTGGAGTCACGAAACATAGAATTGTGTTTGTTCTTGAAGAAATGAGAAAGTTTTCGAATTCGTTTCTTTAGCAGATTTCTGATCGATTTAAACCATTCAGAAAGAGTGTCTAATTCAACTCTCTCTCTTTTAGCCCAACGTCTGGCATACTCTTCACATGAGTTCATAATAATATCAAAATTTTGACGCCATGTAAATGACTGTGGCTCTCTATATTTTAGACCTTTACTTTAAAGATCTCTAAGTTTTTCATTGCCAAAAATATGGAGATCTCCTGCCACAACATGACAAATTTGTTTTGTGCTTAGATAATTCGGAAAACTTATTTTGTTTGCTTGTAATTCTATATATTTTAGTTTATATTGTACAAATAATCAGTATTATTTTCATATATATCACTTCACGTTTCGATATCAAAATATTCTTCTAAATTAGCATTCCTGCTTATACTTGTATGACCTCTTAACTCGTTCCAATAGACCTTTTAATTAGACCTAATAAAGCTGGTTTTTTTTCTTTTAAATCATTGCTTGCATTTAGATAATGTCCGCAGCATAATCAGATATTCCAAACGTAACGATTTCAACTTTCTTATCGCAAGTTTCCCTTCATAAATAGCAACATGTCTTCCTCGTTTGCCTATGATGCTTTAATTTCATAACTTACACGCCATGCACGGACATGGTCGTATTATGAATGCTTTAAGGTATTGTTGGCCAATATGAATTTCCCGTTTCCATGATGAAATATGATATTCTGGAACATGACAATACACACTGATGACATTTTATCGTTCTGACAAATGACATTTATGGTTTTACCACCGAGCACTAGAGATTTTTATGGAACATGACGGCTGTAGCATGCAAACAGGAAATGCTTACTTTTCACAGACACCTGGTCTCACTCCATTTCGGATTGACAATTTTTCTTGCTGAAACCACTACCATTGAATTTGCAGTGTTTTAACGGAATATTCAATACAGACAAACGAATGGCACTTTTTCGAATTTATATTTTACTCAATTATATGTCTTTGTTGAAACACCTTCCATCGAAACATTTTCTGGCATGCATATTTAAATGTAAATATGTAATACATGAATTTTTGATACTGAGATTTCTTTGTGAACGGTGCCTGCCCTTGGAATCGGGAATGATGAACGTTGAATTAGTGACTTGGTCATGCAAAATGTGACCTGTATCATTACTGTTGTCATACATGGTTCATACAGTGTGCTCAAATCAGAACGACACACTTATGTCAGAGTAATATGAATTGTTTTCTTTTAATTTGCCAATACACAACATTTTCATTAGTATCAAACCAAATATTCACGGCGCAGTAAGGACACACTATCCGCGTTATGACCTACCATAAATTATTTCATCGAGGATTATCCATGAAAAAACGAAAGTACACATTTCTTATACGTACAATTTACTCTTTCTCCTGGCTATTTATAATCACGTGATTACTTTGTGCAAAGTTTCTTCGACTAGTTTGGCAATTCATTCTATTAATTAATTTTGTATCTTACTTATCTTTATTTTTGTAAATTGTAAATGAAAATTTATTGATTATAGTTGTTGTGTCCCACTGATAAAGGGGTTATCATGCGTGAATTCTGGACTGAAAATGCCGAATAATGTTATTTTATATCTCCATGTACAATTAAATCCAAATTTGTTCGATATTTTAAAAACATGTCTAGGAAGAATTATTTCAAATACGTTTAGGACATCATTATGATAAATTAGAATTGCGGAAAAGTTTAACTCTCAACGTATTAGGTTCTGCAGATTATCTTGCTTCACATAAAGCAACAATCCATAGCCAACGGTATCATGCTTCAATTCGCAGGCTATCAGCAATGCTATGCAATTGCGGATTTGCCTCAACATAGCTGCATTTTTACAAGTACAGAATAAGCTCGTAAAAGGTGCAATTACATATTTAGTTTCAAATATACATTAATTGTCATATGCCCTATTTATGCATATTCCCTTTAACGAATACTTACGATTACTTTTTATTAAAGTAACAAAATACAGATTTCCAACCAGGATAGTTAACAATAATTGTCGGGATATTGTTTAAGAGGTTAAGAAAGAGAGAAAACTGTCAAACAAACAGTTATCAAAAACCCTGCAAAACTAAAAAAAAAAAACCCCTAAACAAAACGGAAAATGAATAAATAAATTAAATGTCAGAAACCCCAAACAATAAAAAGATTAAAACAAAAAAATTCCAAAACAAACAAAACAAAACAAACACGGAAAACAAAAAAAAATTAATACAAAGAAAAAAATACTAAATAAAGCAAGGAAAAACAAAACACCCATAAACAACAACGAAAACTGTAATTATCAGTCTAAATAACAAAATTAACTTAAATGTGTAACCGTCAGAGAACTAACCTCGCTTTCTAAATAATTTCTTCACAGATCTATATTCCGGTTCCCGCAAAAAAAAGTTTCATTTTTGACTAGGTTGATAGAATAGACTTGAAGTTATATATGGTTTTACTATATAAATTTGTGTTATTTGTGAATTCATAAATACGCACTTCTAGTTCCTTGATTTAATTATTGATAACTGAGTAACTAAGGGTACTAGCAGAAAACGTTTCAGTATAGAGGGTAATAAAAATACACTTGGTACTTGATGATGTATACAAGCAATAATTGAAAATGGTGAAAATAGAGACCCTCATCTAGAGAACAAAGACACTATTTGGAAATACTGCAAATCATGTATGACAGGCGATTTAAGTCTTTAAATGATGGGCAACCTCACATAACTAATTCTGAGTGAATATAGATCGGAATTGAAATATTGGTTTTATTTTCAAGTGGTAAAATGTTATCATTGATAATGTGAATTCTCTACTTCAATGCAATGTATTTTCAATGCAAACTCGCAAACTCTCACCACTGAAATATGATAATACACAGTGTAACAATAATTTGTTCGAGGTTCGGTAACTTATGATCAGAATATGCATGATGATAACCCCCCCCCCCCCGAAAAAAAAAAAACAAAGCAGAAAAAGAAATAATAAAAAAGGACCTGAAATAACGTATGTATACATGTATTTAATTTCTCTTTTAAAGAGAATTCATTAAGTTACATCAGAAATCGTTTTAATTCAAACGAATGAAAGAGTAAAACAAATAAGTAAACCAAATTTTGAATTGGTTTTTCAGATTCTTTATTTCTCATGAACCATTGAATACAATCGTTCTATTATCATGTTTACATGGAGAAAATCAATAAATGTATATAACACTTACGTTTCCAATACACCACAAACAGCAAAGCAAGTCCAATTAATACTGCAATTAATATCGGTATGATTATCGCTGACATAGGGATATTACTCAACTGATTGGCTGTTGTTGACGTTGTTTTTGTTGTTGTAGATATATCTCTGTAATGTGAAATACTAAAGTAATTGGTGTGGCATGATTATAACACTTTCAACAATGTACTATTATAGACATTCAGGGACCCATGAAATTTCAGAGGTAAAACATATTTTTGTTTGATTCTTGTTTCACGTTACACCATATTAGTGCCTATATATGACGCAATGCACAGACATTAAGACGTTTGCAGCGTACACTGCCGTCGCTGTTAGTGATCTGTTGTCTATCACTTCTACCCAGACATGGAATTTTGGTTTTTATTATGTCATCCAAAAGACATGACACCGGCCAGATTAGGAATCGACGTTATTCTTTGAGCCTGCTCTAGCATTGTAAAAAATTGTATGTGATATCGAAATTTGTATTTCTTTTCTTTTTGCTTCTTTTTTTTCATTTTTGTCCATGGGAAATTGCTATAATAGATTGTTGAATTAAATACATCCTTGGTGTAAATACTAATTGATCACCCAAAGTCTGCGCAAATGGATGTGGAAGAATATTTTGTCTATGTGTATTTTGTTTAGGTTTTACTTGGAGTGGAGTCTGTTATCACACTAAATTAGATATGTTACGTTATATCCTCTTCTTGAATATTCAAGAATGATACAAACAGCTGTTTTTGTTTCATTTACCGTATGGTACTTGTCATTGATGTTGACGATTTCGTTGTTCGACAGGCGCTGTCTGTTAATAAAGAGAAAACCGAAATAATCTATTTTTTGCTGTGCAGCACATTTAAAGTAAAATTAGTCAGTTAAAAATTGAACATGGTGCAAAATGTAATCCTTTACATTTTTTGTTACACTCTGATACATGCTTTTCATGATTTTGGCATTGAAAGGAATGGGAATGGGTATTTCTGTTCAACCAATAGTATGCAAGAATCGAAAGAGTTTTCCATAAATTGTTTACGTAGGGATTCTGTGATGATTTAAGGATTTATTGTGAACGTACGTAAAAATAATTACATATGATTCTTTATGAAAATGCCTGCAGAACATTAATAAGGCAACTGATGGTGCTCATATCCGGCCTGAACCGTGTATGGTAAGAACTGATTTATGCCGGTAAGTCTATAAAAGATGCTTTACAGAATTATATTGTTATATCCGAATATAAATATAAACACAATCAAAACAGGTCAGATACCTAATGTTCTGTTCATAAAGAATCATACGTAATTATTTTTACCTTTTTTTACCTGTTTTGATTGTGTTTATATTTATATCCGGATATCTTACTATAAGGTACTCTCTGTTAGGATATTTAGTATGCAATATTATCTGATATGGTAGATTGATAATCAAGGGTGTTTTACTTCAAAGCTATATTTGAACAGATAAAATCAAAATAAAAAGAAAAACTCACAAAGAGGCGAGTCATTTGATAAGTAGTGTGAATTCGGGCAGACGCCGACATTTGGTTCACAAACTTTGGCATCAATGAGTCCGATATCCGTGTTGTACTCGGGACATTGTCCTGGTAGAAAATTTGAAGGAAACAGATTCTGCATATTCGTTTGATGACATCCATTATAGGTTTTGAAAGTAGTTGTTGATATGTATGAAGTGTATGCCTACTGTTAAGAATCGATCAGATTTTTAAGAAAAAAGAGGAGTTACTGGCTCAGTTATGTGGCAGAAGTCACCATGGATCTATACAATACATGAATATAAATAATATACTAGAACATATAACACATTACAAAAATATTTGATTGTAGTGTAATTACGATACCGACTTAGGACGGTCATTTAATTTGACAAAAGCCAAACAAATGGTGTGGTTAACCGGTTTACGGGCCCACCTTCCCACTCACCGTAACAGCAGAACAATCAAAGGACGTACATTTAAAAATTTATAAATAATCCTCCATTTAAAGAACAAGGGTCAACAGGTATCGCATATTGAGAGGTCATAAAAATATAAACACGCAAGGTATTGTAAAACATATAACGGTATAAAAATATATATGCGACATCAACATGATAAACCGTGCTCTGCCAATCTGTAAGCGAGCTAAGACCCTAGATCTGTAGGAGTCCCGACTAACAGTCAGAGAGGACGAGGTTCAGGACCATGTCTCCTCTGAAAGAGGTTTGGAGAAGGCCCGTCATATAGTCCCCACCGCCCTGTTAGTCAGCGTGCAACGTTCAAGTAAGAGTCTGCAAAAGGCTGCAGAGGGGCCAAATACAAGACCTATAGTCTTTTTGATGATCTCAATATCATATTGTCTATTTAGAAGACGTTTGACTATTTTATTACATGATGAAATAACGTTATCGGAGCCTTTTACTTTCCTTAGTTTATATACGAGATCACCGTAAAAATTAGGATGGGAAATTCCATTGGATACATACTGTTGAAAAGAAATATTTCCAAATTTAGATAGAAGTTCTGAATAAGATCTGAAGAATTTGCCGAATGTTTTTCTTAGCTTGTGATATCTGTAACCCTGAGTTAAATGTTTAGTAGTAATTTGTAAATTTCGTTTATGAAAGTCCAAAACATCGGTGCAGCCTCTGACAAATCGAACTAATTGAGATATATAGATACCATATGATGGGAGTCGAGGGACATCGCCATCCAAGAAAGGGAAATTTACAATAGGAAATCCAAAATCCTCACGTTTATCATAAATATTGGTATATATTAGGTTGTTGATAATTTTGATGTTTAAATCTAAGAAAGGTGTAAATTTATCTCAAGTATTAGCTTTGCTCAATGTGAGCTCTGGTGGATATATTTCTGATATACATTGCTCGAATTCAGGGTTGTCGATAACCAAAATGTCATCCAGATATCTGCAAGTATTATTAAATTTCTCAATGAGGTCAAAACGTTTTGATTTTTGAATAGAAACCATAAAATCCCTCTCATAACAATAAAGAAATAAATCTGCTATCAGAGGCGCGCAGTTAGTACCCATAGGAATCCCAACTATTTGTTGATATACCTTGCCATCAAATTGCACAAAAATATTATTCATGAGAAAATCTAGTGCTTTACATAATTCCTTGCAAGTACAGTATTTATATGAAGTATATTGTTTGTTGGAAAAGAATCCGGAGTTATTGGAAGTACATATGTACGTTTTAGATTCTCTGTGAGAACACCATTGTATAAGAGACAGCAACTTGCTTTTAATCAAATCATGAGGCAGAGATGTATAAAGTGTAGAAATATAAAATGTAGAAATTTGAGTCGCTTTGAAATTTAGCGAAAGAAGTTTGTCTATAACTTCATGAGAATTTTTAATCGACCAAAAGTAATTGATGTTACTATTATGAAATGCGACATCACAATATTTGATAATATGATCTTTTATAGCAGTTAGAGCAGACGTAATATGCTTCGATAGTACCGTAGTAGAGTAGTGGCTAGAATTAGATATGAAACGTGATTTATATGGACTTTTATGTAGTTTTGGGAGCCAATATATGGTTGGTAGATCAGATTTATCAGTTTTAATTTTGAAGTCGGACATGGTCATGAGGTGATCGTGCAAGGTGCTGTTTTTTGAGGTAGGGCTTTCCACAGATGTACGAGTGGAGTTTAATTCGTTTTTAAGTACTTCAATATAATATAGTTTTCAAACAACTATTATGATATTACCTGCTTTATCAGCAGGAACAAAGACATATTTAGCATGAAAGTCAGCTATCTTCTTTTTAATAGAATTTGCCGTCAATGTATTAGGCTGTTGAAATAAATGCGGATTTTCCGTAAAGTTCTTAATACGGATATCGACAATTCTTAAAATCTCGTATTTCCAATCATTAAGAGCATGAACCTTTACCTGTTCTTTTTTACACCAACGTTTACAATATGTAGTTAAAGCATCTTCTATAACGTCACGGCATTTATTGAAATCTATCCTGGACGGTAACCTATATTTAGGTCCTTTTCCAAAAAGGGTGCGCAATTTCTTGTCCGAAATACAGTTTAGGTCACCAGTAATAACATGACCTGCCGGTTTATAAACATATTTAGAATTTTCACAAGAACACGACGAAGGAATAGAGTCTGAAACATCAGGGTTAGATGTAACTTTACTATAATTTAGAATAAGATTTCTTATAGGCTTTTTGTACTGGTAACAAATAAGTGGAGGTTCTAAATTCTCAAAATATTGGGGGATTTTAGATGTGACTCTATGATCACGGAAAATATTAGAAATGTTAAGTAGATCGAAGCCTTTATTAATAAATTTAATTTTGAGAAATTGCTGCTTGGGTGGAAGAGGGAATACGAGGAAATAGTTTATTATATGAAAATAAAATAATCAAATTGAGTTTATGGCAATCAGAATTGCGTAAACTTCGAAGATCAGCTTCGTCCAGGATAGGTTTCAATTTATTTACCGGACTAGAGGATAGTGCATGCAAAATTCATGACGGCCATTATTTTTTTCGATAAATAGAAGATCGTTTAATGACCTATTTAAACGATTACGTTTTCTGATGTTACGATTACGGCGACGACCATGTGACCTACGTTTTCTAATAGTTTTATGTCTTAATGTAAAAATATTGATCTTATTCTGACGAGAAGATATATTACCTTGTCGATATATTTGGTCATTGAGACCGAGAGGGTATGGGGTTTGTAGTTGTTTGATCCAGTAGAGCTCGGTTTCCAAAAGTCGTTTTTTAACATCTGATTTTGTATCACCTGGTAATTTAGAGATAGTTTCTACCATTTTATCATTACCACATTAAAGACTATTAGCTTACCACTTTGAATCCATATTGGCTGCTCACATATATCTCTTAAATCCCCATGTTGGTCCAGGATACAGTGGTATTTCAGTTCACCTTTACAGCCAAGTTCTTCAGATCGTCTTTTCAATAACAATGTTGTCAAAGGACACGATGTGACAACTCTGCTCTTCATAGTTGCCTCTGTACTTTATATAAAAGAAAGAAGTTTGTAGACTTGACTTTTTAAATTGAAAACCAAAAACATTATTCTCTTAAAATCATTCGGAAATCATGGTTTTACAATATTTACACTCGGATGGTATGAGTTCTGATCTGAAATTCAAATAGCATCTTCTTTAATTCATAATATATAGAATTGTGTTGAATCTGATAAGTTTCTGAGTTATCATCCTGAAAACATATTGTTTACTACTCTAGTTTTCTGACTTTCCCTCAGTATAACGATGAAAAGATTTTACTTTGATTTTAACCTGTTGCATGGTTCACTATTAAATATCCTGACACTGTTCTGTGACGCACCGATAAACAGATGGTACTTTTTCCATCCTTTAGGTAAGTACATTTTGTGTGGCGCAGCTCTCCCTCCCTCTCTCTGTTTTGGCCACACCAACACCATTGACGGATCCAGAGAGGAAACTGGGGTTAGAAAACCCTTTCGATGGAATATTAATGACAAAAGGTAGTTCTGGAGGTGCAATCCCTCTTTCATTCATAAAATGCTATATTTTTATTTTCTGTAAATTTTAACCTATATCCTTTAAAATTTTTCCAATCCAACAAGGAACATTCAGTTTATTTGACATGGAATATCGTTGCTAAATGTCTTCTGCAATTTATTTGCAATCCGATAAAAGATGTTCAGATGAAGAAAATGTGGCGAAACTGCCCAAAAGTATTAATGTAAAGTTTTAACATATTAAAATACATTCGGCTCCATTTATCATAAAAAAACACCCATAAAGTAAGGAAGTCTTACAGGTGGTTTCCAGGTTTCCCATTTCTGATGTGTATTAATATTTCTTTTTCAATGAACTTAATGAAGTTACGCTTGATGAATGCATTTTTACAATATGAAAAAAAAAAAAAACCCGTGTCACTGATCATATATTTCGAATACTGAACAATTTAATTGCTGCTGACAATACATGTGTACTTAAACGTTTTACACAATTCCGTGTGATTATAAAGTAAAATTATCTGCTTGTCATCGAAGAAATAAAAGTGACGTATAAAGAAACCCCAACGGTAGAATGCAATTGTTATGCCCTTTGTGGAATGTAATTATGAATAAATATTGCATTTATGAACAAAAGAAATTATTATAAATTAAGTAAAAACAACGATGGTATTTGATGGCATTTCAATAAAATATCGATAATTCAAGGAAGAAGAAAAGTTACTGACTCAGCCGTATGATAGAAGTCACCACGGAAATATACAGTATTTAATGTAGTGATATGATATCTAAAAACGCATAAAGACATCACAAAAATATTCGATTATAGTGCAAATGACAATAATCAATCAATTGGTGTGGTTATCTGGTTTACGCCCTACCCTCTTTTTATTCCCCGCAACAGCAGAATAATCAAGGGACACACATTTAAAAATATAAATATTATTCCATATAGAGATCAAATGTCAAAAAGTGGAAAGGTAATTTTCCATACAACCCTCCAATAGGAAAATTGACTATAGACGATAAAGAAAAACAGTCGATTTTCAAACATTTTCGGCCAACGGATCCTTTCGCCCCACTAGTCTTTGTGGAAAATATTAATATTTTTGTGATGTTTTATGTTTTTGATTGTCTTTATCGTGCATCTCATAGTTTTACGAATATTATTGTAATGTCGTTCTCTGGGTTTCTTTTACTATAGTAATTTTTTATGTGCATGTCCGTGATGATTTGTGTCATACAGCTTTGCCAGATGTCTTCTGTCTTCTCTGCATGTCCGTGCGATTTTTATTTAGTATTTAAATCAGGTCTCTGGTAACCTTTTGTCTCCAAGTGTGATTAATTATTGTTTATATTTTAGTTTAATATCATATATCCTCATAATCAGTGATTGTGTTAAATACAATGTACTTTTAGTCGTATTTAGTGACGACCTTTGCATTTACATTGCTTGTTTTTTTTTTATTTGTGATTGGCGATTAATATATAAAAACCCAAATATGTGTTAAACTGTTTGATTCTTCCTTATATCCGACTCTGGAATTACATATGGCGGCAATGAGATGTTTACTTATTCTGAGCACATGACCGTGTTTCCTGTTTCAGATTCTACTGTTCTTTTTCCGATTGTTTACTAACCGATTGCACTTTTCCTTTGTATGTAAGAGCATTCACGGCGGGTGTGGCTAGCCAAACAGGAGACGCTCACTCCTCCTGGGCACCTAGTCTCATCTCTGGTTTTCAGGGGTCCGTGAATCCCCACTGTGGTACATTGTTGTTAATGCCAAAGTCATGTAACACCAGGTACTTTCGTATTTTACATGTGTATTATAGGAGATTTTGTTCGTTGTATTTCAGTGATCTCGACGCTCTTTCGTATTATTTTAATACGCTTGAAACAGGAAATTGGTCGTCCACCGTATATACAATTCTGATGGCTGACAATTGAAAAAAATACTTAAGAAGACAAAAACTTTTGAACAGGCTGTATGATAAAACTCACCAAAGATATGCACATAAAACATGATAATAGTAAAATTAACATGGAAAACATTACAAAAGTATTCGGTTGTACAGCAGTTACGATTCCTAATAATACCTCTCAATATGCGATACCTTTTGACCCTTGTTTTTTACATGGAGGATTATTTATAAATTTTTCAATGTACGTCCTTTGATTGTTCTGCTGTTACGGTGAGTGGGTAGATGGGCCCGTAAACCGGTTAACTACACCATTTGTTTGGCTTTTGTCAAATTAAATGACCGTTCTAAGTCGGTATCGTAATTGCACTACAATCAAATATTTTTGTAATGTGTTATATGTTCTAGTATATTATTTATATTCATGTATTGTATAGCTCCATGGTGACTTCTGCCACATAACTGAGCCAGTAACTCCTCTTTTTTCTAAAAAGACAAAACAAGAAAATATATAATCACTGATGGAACCATAGGTATTGTCGAGCGTGTTTTAACTTACCGTAATGTATGGAAGTAAAATATCCCGATCCGGACATGAACAGGACCTTGATAATTCAACAGATACTAGTGCATCTACATTACATAAACCAATGTCAAGCGATAACCACCTGAGATTAGAATATTGTAAATTTAAGCTCAGACTGATAACACATATACTGTACTAACTAAAACCTTTAAACTCTTACAATGAAGAATTCAGCATGTAATGTTTCGAACAACCTGAGTAAATATTTCGAAACTGAAGTCGACGAATACATGTAGAGATGAATATTCATAACACCATACAAATTATTTGCGTATATTTATTAGAAGGATTTACATACATAATTACATTTTTATATACATAGATGTAATAATGTGACAGCGTTGATTTTAAATGAAAAAGGTATAGTGGTCAAACATTTGTGAAAAGAGTTATAGACTATGTACTAATTTATTTATTTAAAGAATGAAACGACTACTTTCATCCGTGCGTTTCGGTCAGCGGCCTTCCTCGGCAGGCTTTTCCAGTATAAAAGAGAAAACAGTAGACATCTGACAAAGCTGTATGACACAAATCATCAAAGACCTGGGAACAAAAAAATGATAATAGTAGAATTTACACGGAACGACATACAAAAATGTTTGTTCAACTATACCATTGCATTTTACATTATGATAAAATGATGTTTTTACTGATACGCTGCGTGTCAAAGATGATGCGAGTTAGAATTCTGCTGATACGTAAATTGAAAATACGAATAAAATAGAATATATATGTGAGCCCGTTTTCTTGTCGGTTGGAATCCAGGTAGACATTACCCATTATGATGAATATATTTATTGCAATGAGCCTACATTCGCTATTTAGTTGAGATATCAAAAGACCTATCTATGAATGTATTTCCTGATGCTTTTTATTAATAAGTGTGCTAATTGTACATGTATGTAAATATCACGTATAATAGAAAGCGCTACAACATCTTAAAAATCACAAATGTTGAGTGTCTATTATTATTTTAAACAAATCAATTTGTCTATTTTAAAGTCCATTAGGTTGTGACGTTACCAGTCGTAATGTAAGATACACTTTAATAAAAGTAGGCCGCTTGCGGAATCGTACGGAACAATGTAATGCTTTGTATTGTGTTTATACAACCAACGACTCTATTTGTTTATTTATTTATACGAGCATTTTTGTTATATTTTCAATGTCAACTCGGTTTACTTCGGTGATAAACGTCCCATGAAATCCACTTTGAGTCTTACAGTCAACATTTTGGCTAGATAACCTTATCTTGTGTTTCAAACACTCTTTACATAACTGTATCACTGATATGTTGAAGTTCGGTTATCTTCCTCTCAATTACTCCATTATGGGTTAGCTATCTGACAACACGGGGTCGGTTGACCAAATTATTATATATACACAGAACAGACGGTTTAATTCATGTTGACACATATGTAGGTACATTCATCGAGATTTTCATTGTATCTATGTTCATCAGATAACTGAATGTTTTACAAACAAATTAACTCGAATAAATGTTAGACTTGTAGCGAGTTATGTAATGCCATCATCTTTTTGATGGACAATATTTATATATGCAATGTAATGGCAAAACTAATCAACAGGTGATTGGAATTCCCATGGGCACCTATTGCTTTCTTCTTATCGCATAATTATTTTTGTGTTATTATGAGAGGGAGTTTATGCGGTATATTAATACAATCCGGACTCGCCTACATTGATATATTTACTTAGATCTCTCAGTATTTAGATGGCATTTTAGAAATAGATAAACCCGAGTTTGAAAATTGTATATCAAGTATTTATCAATCTCAGCGTCAACTGAAAAAAGTCAATATTTGTGATAAAGACACACTTTTTTGGATTTGAACACGAAAATCATTGATAAAAGTATTCATAGCTACATGCATGAAAAACGTGACGATTTTAGATTTCCAGTCACAATTTTCCCTTATTTGGATGGCGATTTACCAAGACTCCCATAAAATGGTATTTATATTTCTTAATTGGTTAGATTCGCTAGACGTTTTAGACTTTCATGCCAAAAATTTACAAATCACTTCGAAACTATTGACTCAGAGATACAGATACCATAAACTTTTGGAAAATATTACAGATCATATTCAAAACTTATATCTAAATTCGGAAATAATAATTTTCAGCGATTTGTGTCTAGCGCAATTTCTCATCCGAATTTCAACGGTGATCTGGCTTACAAAATAAAGGAGAGCGAGATATTTTGATAACTTCATTTTGTCCGGATCTAAAATTGTGAAACGTCTTCTATACGTACAATATGACCCCCAAGATCATTGCTAAGACTTTTAGTTTTGAATTGGGCCTTTATATAACCCAATGCAGACCTTTCCTTGAGCGTTACACACTGACTAACTGGGCGGTTGGGACTCCATCACGGGCCTTGTCTAAACCTTTTCTGAGAAGACATGGTCTGGAACCTCGTCTGCTCTAACTGTTACTCCGGTCTCGTTCAGTTCAAGAGCCTGAGCTCGCTTTCAGATCAACTGAGCACAGTTACCTCATGTTGATGGTTGATGTCGCTCTATATATATTTGAAATCATAATCTTATTCTACGTTACTAATATTGTTTATATACTTTATTACCTCTCAACCTAAGACAATCCTTTTTTTCTCTGTATGGAGGATAATTTATAAATTTTAACTATGTGTCTTTTGATTGTACTAAATTTGCAATGAGTAGGACGGTGGGCCCGTAAACAGGTTAACTACACCATATGAGTACCGTTCGTTACTCAATTGACCGTCCGAAGTCGGTATTGCACATGTCGTACAATCAATATTTTTGTAATGCCATTTCATGTATTTCATTACTTGTTATCAAGTTTTATTATTACAACTCCTTGGTAACTTCTGCCCTACAGCTAACTCAGATCTTTTCACATTAAATTCTAATGCTGAGAAATACATTGATTGTGATAATTATGTACATAATTAGATAATGGCTCTGTTTGGGCAATATTGTTTTTATAAAATTGATCTACTAAATGTTTTGGAGTTCAATAATTTCGACACTTCTGCACTACGGGATTGAAGGGATTGATGGTACCTGTATATGCATATAATTATGTTATATTCAGTATGGTAATACCATACAGAACACTTTTCACATAATCCTTTCTGTTTAGAACATTTATTTTAACCATGGATAAGGAAAAAGCAAAAGCATTTACTAGTCTTATTATCAGATATCTACATATATCCAAATCCACTTACCACAATGTGTTGTTGTGAGCGTCGCAGTAGAGCTAACTTTATAGAATGCGCTATAAAACTTTATAAAATTATAAAATTGACAACCCAAACAAGGGATTGGACTTGAGTGTTGTTATAGCCTTGCTATAACTCGGGGAAAATGTGGCATTGTCTTTCCAATGTATTTATGAATTTCTCCAGATGTAATGTAGATATATTTTGTAATATTTGTTTTGGGGCGATTTTTTGTTTGTTTGTTTTGTTTTGTTTTGGGGGGGGGGGGGTGGGTGGGAGGGTTTGCATTCTTTAATTTATTCTTATTTCATCATGCGTGTAGTGTTGAAATGAATGTTCCCAGGATCTATGACAGATACGAGTGTAAAAACAGTGTTTATACATTTTCTTTGTTCAAAGCTAAAATATTGATTTGTAAATTCTTTTAACAATAATATCACTGATAAGTATTGATTTCCCGAAAAGTGCATTTGTGATACATATCTTTACAATTATTAATGCCGATAACCTTAAGTAAGTCTTTTCATATACATAAACTAATGGTCCCATTTTAATAGCTAATACATGTGCAATATCTTAAATACGTCTGACATATTTGTAAACAAAGGGAATATATATAATATATATATAATATTTACAAATATTAAATATGCATATAGTCACATGAAATATTGAATGCATGTAAAACTTTAGGTAGTTGCAGAATAGATTTACTAAATAATGCCTTTTAAGAATACAACCCATCAAAGCTTTTCTAACCTCAAAAAATGGTGTCTTTTCATTTTTGTAATACAAACGATAAACATTCTATTTACGATTGATAGATATTCTAAACGTAAATGTGCTTTACTTTTAATCATTTTTATTCATGAATACTTAATGCTCTCTGAAAATTTTCTAGTTTTATGCCAAGCGAAAATAAAGTTTTTGTTATTACTTATTTGACTATTAGAATATAATATGTGTATAACTCCTTGCAAAAATTTTACTTTGCAACTGTATACAAAGTCATTTAAAACCGAAATAGTAGTCACGTAATATATAAGAGATGAACAATATTTAAATGAAATTCCATCTCAGAAGTACGGGCATTGTAAACGCCACATTCCATTTTCCAGCATTTTCCGTCATGAAATTACACAAATCACTCTAATACTAAGGAGTATCTCCCTCATGCACAGCTCAGTCTTAGATAGATTCTTTGGTTCACTTTTTGGTTTTATTACTGCTCTTCAAATATTTATATTATATGGGAATTCCAATCATTCGGCCACGAGCTCTACTGAAGAGACATAAGTTGTCGAAATTCGCATCTGGTACACAAAATTAGAAGGTATATATGTTTTATATTTATTATAACCACTAGGCCGATGTCACTGCTGGTGGACTGATAGTCCCCGGGGACTAGTTTTCAGTGCTTTTGTACTGACGGTCTACATTTCAGTGCTTTTGTACTGACATGAGATATATACTTAAAATTTTCCGCCATGAAATTATACAAATCACTCTAAAACCAAGGAGTATCTCCCTCATGCACAGCTCTGTCCTTATATTGATTCTTTGGTTCATGTTTTCGGTCATTTTGGTTTTATCACTGATTTACAAATATTTATATGATATGTGAATTCCAACCATTCGGCCACGAGCATCACTGAAGAGACATAAGTTGTCGAAATACGCATCTGGTGCACAAAATTAGAAGGTATATATGTTTTATATTTATGCCAACGGGCCACATTCAGCGATACATCTGATCTGCTGAGATCTTAGGTATTTCAAATTTTGATTTTCAGCTTCTACTTCATTATGCATGCATATGAAAATATCATATCTAATTGGCCCAGAACACTTTTCTTTGTTCAAAGTGTGAGAACTGGTGTAGATATCCTGATGAGTGATAAATCCTTGATCGATAACAACGATTAATACACATTCTTGGACAGTAAGCATTGTACACAAGAAGATACTCTATTCTGCTGTCACTGTTTTCATTATCACAGGCTTTGATTTTTGAAAGTGTATTTGACACTTTCTTCCACTTGTAAAACATCTATGGATATTTCAGAGATTGTCAACAGATTAAATACCAATAATTGTAATACAATTTACAACTCCGTCCCTTTATTTCCCTGTCCTTCATGTGAGGATAATCTTCAATTAGCTTTGAGTATCATTCTTTTCACCTTTGCATTTCGGTACCATGCTCTTTACGCTTTTTGTTTCATTTTGATTTACAGAGGAAAAACTATTGTGTCTTCCAATATAGACAATGACAATTTTTTTCTATTGACTCATAGATAAAGATCTCTACAAGAGCTATCAGAATTGATAACTACTGTTATAAACCTTTAAATGCTTCCACCTTGGTTTGAAATGTCTGATTAGCTGCAACTATTTGTGTAAGTAGCAAATTGTATATTAAAATTTCTTCTTCCGAGAATAGGATAATTTGACTTAGTGTTCTTATCTCCTACATCTGCTCATGTGTGTATATTTATGTATTTACTTCCAAAAAGGAACGTTTTGTACGCAATGTAATATACACGTATCATTCCAAAGTAATGTAGACAATAAGGGTAATTTTAAGTATATTTTTATGTCAACTCAGTGATTCTTATTCTTATTCTAGGCAGATGACTTTAACGAGAAATAAGCAGAAATCGTCTATGATGGTAGAGACATTGCCATTATGGTAAGGACACCGCAGGTGAAGGTTAAGAATCATTACATGATGTTACTTTTCATTTAAACAAACAGTGTAACAGACAATTCAAATAACTGTGTGGTATCTTTGTCAAACTTTTACAATTATGTAAATAATAAATCCAACAGAAAATAAACAAGAACTTCAACATATGACGTCAAATGGAATATCAAATGTCACATATATTAAGCAGTTCATTTAATTCAACTCTTTAACAATGGAACTACTATTGGATGCAATGCAATAAACGGAAATATTCAACGCGAACACAGAATACAAGAAATATGTTTTCAGCTCGGTTTCAGTACAACTTCAGCGAGAATATCTAACTTGAAAACCTAGAATATGTCATAAAAACTCAGTTAAGTTTCAATTCCATTAAAGTTCATGAAATACAATGCCATCATTCTCACCATTATGATGAATTCAAAGTCCATACTTCTTGAAAAGGTCCTCGAACAGAACTGTATCTATTTGAGTGTGTTGCCGTTACATTTGTAGTTCTGGATCAGAGCAAACTGGTTCCAGATCATGTCCTGCGGGATTCTATCTGTCCTCATGTGTAACGGTATCATGAGTGTCGCTTTCATTACGCCTCAAAGAGATGTACCACATTGTCTCGCATTGCCTGCAACTGTGTGATTTCCATGCTGGAAACAGCCGCAGTCTTGTGGCAACTTACAGAAACAACTTGGAATTTTGTTTTAATGGTGCCTACTGAATCACGCATGCTTATTATCTGATGTAACAGCAAATATAGTTCCTTTTAACGGTTTTAGATCCTCAGGCAACGTTATTGCTGCGATAGCTTCTTTCGGTATGTAAAAAAGTTCAAATTGTTTGTACAGGGAGGGAAAAGAAAGATTTTGCGTCAATAACATCTTGACTATTTGAAACAAGACGGTTAGCCGTTCTCTTCACAACACATCCTACACATCCTTTGGCATATACAACAAATGTATAAAGTTTGACTGGATTCCTGGCGCCCCCAAATTGCATCGACTGTATTTTATTTGTAAGCTTACAAGAATAGTTTCCAGAAAAATCAACAAGTATAACCCCATCGTTATCGGACAAGCTTGTGTATTGATGTCTTATGTTATACACGAGTTTACAAAACTTATATTTTATGAAGTCTCGTGTTCCCTCTACCAATATTTCAATTGTTGACTGTATGTCATCCTTTACTATTTTGCTTACAATGATTTTCTTTCAATCTTTATCTGTATTATTAATCTCCTGGGTTCTTTTAACCCGTTGTTGAATGATAACTTGTTTTTAAAATCATCGCGTGCCGTTACAATTAGTTGTATATCTTTACATCTATTGCATTCATTGTATGCGCGGTGTGCTCTACTCTTGTCACACTAATTTCTCTGATGCCGTTTCTGGTGATTTTCTGTCAAGAAGTCCAAGTGGATGCAATTTTGCACCCTGAGTTTGACATTTTTGTACAATGTACAGAGACAGGTATTTCTCTCACTGACATTAATATTGACCACGTAAAAAGGTTTCATTCTGCAGAAAGATGGATATGATAGAGTTTCGCCTCTATGCTCTTCAAGAAAATTTTTGTGTAAATTCATTAATTTTATTGTGTCGTTCTGATATCGTTTCTATTTCTTTATGTGTCCTTTCCTTTTTGTGTCCTTCTTTCCTGGTATCATTGTTGTGTTGATATGTCGCTTCAGAAACTGTTCAACCTTTCTTTTCATGTTTATCTTCGAAACAATGAACGACTTTTCTTTTCATATTTAAAATATCGTCATTTGAACTCTTCTGCAGTCTTTGTAGGCTGATACATAAAGCTGTCGCATTGCTGTATTTCTTCATCAATTCGTACTTTCGCAGTAACTTTTGGGGAACCAATTTTGCCGTAGAATACCTTGCCCTTTCTCTTTTCTGTACTTGTCCCTTATCTCCTTTAACATGTCAACGCTCAGTTTTGTCCCAGATGCATTTGATCAGTTTTCTTCATTCTTTCACTGTGGAGTTTCACAGTTTTCCATCTTTTTCTCATCTTTTCCAATTTCCTGATTTTTCTATAGGCGTTTGTCCTATCCTTCCTAACTTTCTTCCTTTCCCTACTAGTATTACTCTCACCTTCTTCATTTCCACTACTCGGCGGACTCTTTGACGTCATGAACACAATCCCATTTTCAACCATTTTCTTTTTCTCTCTTTCTTTAGTTTAATATGACGCCAATGACGTCGATCATTTATTTTCTCCCTTTCAGTTCTGTTCGCAGTGTCATATTGTCCTTCTGATTTTCTTTTAATATATCGTTTGCGTTCCTTCTCGAGGTATTCACGGTGCTTCTCGGGATTAGCCTTTATCGAGCCTTTATATTTTTAGCCCTTTCTGCAGGTGTCATTGGCATATTTGACAGTTGACTGTGTTGAAATATCAATGTAATTAATATCGGAGTATATATGGATTCCTGAAAATTGAAAATGTTTAGGTAAATCTTATGTTATAAAAGATAATTATTATAAATGAATAAAATTCCCCGTGGTTTAGGGGCAGGCTTGGTGTAGTGGTTAAGCGCTTGGCTTGCGGCGCCGACGATCCGGGTTCGATTCCCGGGTTGCGCCACTATGTTTAAGAGGTTGGTAACCTCCTGCTTCCATGTTGCGATATAACTGAAATATTGTTGAGAGCGACGTAAAACGCCAATCAACCAACCAACCCCATGGACTAAGGACGTCAATACCTTCAGTATTTTGATTCTTTCTCATAGCCAAACAATACAAATATTTACAGAGGTAATGACAGATAAAATACAATTGAGGCCTCAGGGATATCTCTTTGTCACGGTAAAGACATGTGACGGAGTTTAGACCGGCATAGTTTCTAATGTATGCGTAATACGGTATTGTATCTTCTGCGTAATTCATTGCATTGTTTTCTCAATCTTATTTACATTTCTGTCCTTTATATAATGAGTAGATTAATTAGAAAAATTGTGACGATAAAACATGAAAACATTTTAAGGGCAACAAAATATTGTTGTTTATTTTATTTCATTTTATTTTATTTTATTTTGTATTTTTTTTTATATTTGTTTTATAGTTGCGATGATATTGCATATTGTAGCTAGCCCAATTAATGTATCACAGATAACTTCTAAACATGGATCATATTCTTTTTCTTGTTGCATGTTTTCTATATGTTTTGCCATATTAGCTTTTTCTTTACGACGCAAGGTCCAATACGAAGCTCCCCCATCTGCCATTCTTGTTTGCAAACTGAAGTCAATAAATGTAAAATTGACTTAAACTATTTACAAAAATAAATATATCTAAATTCAGATTGTACTAATTGTATGCAATAGACAAAGAATTCACGACAGATGAGTAAAACTACAATGCATACCTAATTGCAAAAAGAAAAGAGGAATGCTTGTAGCGGCCGCCATTGTAACGATCATGTGACTACAACAATATCACGTGACAAATAAGAGTTTAAATATTCCGCCATGTACTGTTAATCAAATCTCAGTCGTAAAAGTCCGATCGAGTCTTTCTGCGACAATTTAAAAGATAATTAAAACAGAAAAATTGGAATTCCAACTCTTTAAAATCGATTTTTACAAAGATATACATATATATTAAAGAAATCATTGTTCCTGATTTAAATTGTTAAAAGTAGTTTTACTTGCTAAAAAATTGACGGAAAAATTCAGATTTTAAAAATAAAGGAATGAATAAATATATGTAGAAATACAACTTACATTTTAAGCTGCAGCACAGTACACACTTCAGGCCAAAAAGAAAAACTCAAGTAGGAACTGAACAACAGTACGTTCTGTTTGGCAGAGCTCGCCGAAATAATGCGAGGGTGCGCCTCCTTGCATGCTGACCACTACCGACCGTTTCCTATCTAATGATCCGGCCACTGGCTAGTTTCAGTGTAAATATTGCATAAGATACTTCCTGACCTATTTCTTAGAAGATTCATTGGCAGAAGATCGCAAGATAACTGGCCGATACATGTTTAACGATTTGAGTATATATAGGCAGCAACATTGAAAGAAATCTCAATCTAATAATATTCTAACAGGATTATATATATATATATATATATATATATATATATATATATATATATATATATATATATATATATATATATATATATATATATATGGAACGCCGTTACTGTCTTATGTGACATAGTTTGATTAGAGCATGACCTTTCATCATTATATTATGAAGATTTATCATTTTATCGTGACGATTTACCCTTATGTCATGACGATTTTTCATTATATCGTGTCGATCTATCATTATATCATGATGATTTATCATTATATTGTGACGATTGATCATTACATTATGACGATTCGTCATTATATCGTGGCGATTTATCATTATGTTATGACGATCTACCATTATATCATGATGATATTTCTTTATACCATGACGAGTTATCATTATATCATGATGATTTTCCATTATATTATGACGAGTTATCATTATATTATTATAATTCGTCATTATATTATGATGATTCATCATTATATCATGACAATTTATCATTATATCATGACGTGTTATCGTTATATCATAACGAGTTATCATTATATCATAACGAGTTATCATTATATTATGATGGTTTTTCATTATACTCATACTTTTGGGTGTCCGGATCCGGTTTCGAATGTTATGTTTAGTGAACAGAAATGGCGGCTTCTTCAGAACTCTGCGCTGCAGCCAGTCGCAGCTTGGAGGGGATTTTACTCGATTTGAACATGTAAAATGTTGTTAACAATTTTAAGACAGAGAGAATAGACTTAAAAACTTTCTTAGCCTATCAGAACAACAACTGATTCGTTTAGGAATCAATACAATAGGTGACAGATTACGTCTAACAGAACGGGTAAAATCAGAAATTTGTGTACGAAATAAATCCAAGTCAAAAGAAAATGATTCTAAGTCCGGATCCTTAGCTTTTCAAATTGCATCACAAAGAAATGCATTGTTTGGTAAAAGTGGAAGGAAAAGGGTTGGTGTTGACTCTCGTACATCTACAAGTGCCCCTAACAAAAAGGTTCTAGAAACAGAACTTGGACTGTATCTCTTTACTGTCTTTCGAAAAAAGATGCATGTAGACTGCCATCTATTGAGGAAAAAACTATACTTATAAATGCTGGGCTAGGTGCTAAAAAGATACAGTTTAATTTGAATGACGACGAGGCAGAAGTTTTGCGAAAAATTTCGTCAGAAGATCGAGACCCGTCTAATGGAGAGACTGTGGGCTTTCCACAATTAACGAATTGTGGCGGTTTTGAATTACTCAATTGCAAACGAAGTGGTAGAGAACTTGAAATAATTAAATGCTCATGGAGTATCAAATCTTTAAAATCCTACATTGGCAATCAAGCCAAAATTTACATAAGACCGATCCAGAATGATGTAGATACAACTCCAATTGCAATAGCAAACAACGAAGAAGCACCTGCAACTAAGATACAGTGTGAAAACTGTAACACATTGTTTTCTGTACGAGAATTACGATCTCACATCTTGAATTGCAATGAGGAAAATACTGGTAGTACATGTACCAGTGGTGATGAGTTACAAAATTCTCATGAATTTGTTTCCCTTTCTGAGAATGATTTCATATCTCAAAGTGTGAGTGTTCCCAGTGATTTGACAACTTTTTTGGAGAAATATGATACCACAGAGAATGTAAACAATGTCAACAATGTCAGTGAAGAGATAGATATGGAATTACAGTCCTTTGATCCAAATTCTGGGATGGTTGGTGGGTCGCCATCAAGTGCTTTTCCTGGGGTCACATGCACTCCTGGGATGATAAGTTGACTTTATATCCCCTTTCAACTACATTTGATTGTTGCTTAACGTCACAATCAACACTATTTCAGCCATATATACTTATGGCAGCACATACATGTAGTTATAGGTAATTACACACTTTGGAGAAGGTTCTCGCAACCTATCATTGGGCTACCTCATCAAATACTTTTACGTGTCCAACCAAGTACAGACAAGGACCACCCATTTAATGGTCATTTTTGGTTGGTTGGTTGGTTGAAGAGGATTTTACATCGCTTTCAACAATATCTCAGTTATATCACGACATGGAAGCAGGAGGTTACCAACCTCTTAAACATAGTGGCGCAATCCAGGATTTGAACCCCGGTCATCCACACCGCAAGCCAAGTTCATTACCACTACACGAAGTCTGCCCCCACTAAATGGTCCTTCCGAGATACTGATCCCCTATATTTTGCATTGGCATTTGAAAAATTTTAACACACACTTGCTAATGATATCTTAATGATCATTGCTTAGGCTTGAAATATTAGGCTAAAGTGGACCTTTTGTACTTACCAGTAATCTATTGCATTCACTTGCATTCTTGCAGGTTGGACGTGTGTTACCGATGTTTTCATTTATTAAGACCTACTCAGAAATCTCTGAAAGCAGTGGTTCAGATGTTAAAACCAAGCTTCTCAGATGAAGGCCCCAACAGTCGACACTTTGAAAATAATGTGTATGCGTTGTTCATGAGATACTTGCGGGCAGTGGCAAGTAAGTGGTTGGAAAATTTGATCAGATAATTGTCTTGCTTAGCTCATATCATCATTTTAGTTGAATCTACTAACTTTCTGAATTTAGCAAAATAATATATAGGGGTCAGATATGGCATATACATCCCTCTGTCAAGTACTTGTACTAATCTGGTAGTTACATTTCACTTTCAAGGCTACTGCAGATGTTCCTCAGGCAGAAAGCACAAAGATTTTTTGCCATATATGAACTTTGTTGCAGCCAGGGACTCCATTTTTCAGAAGCAAATCTCATTTTTTAGGGCACAGGAGCAGAAGACTCCAGAGTCCTATTGTTATCAATGCCTTGTTTGTCGTCCATAGACATTTTAACATTCTGAACTTCTTCTTCAGAACTGCCAGGTGGATTTTGATGAAACTTGGTATACATGAAGTCCTCATGGCCCCTTATAAGTGTTGTTGATTTTGGGCAGTTTGGGACAAAAATAGGTCACTGAGGGGCCACTCCTTTGAGAAAATAAGGATGACCTGAGCTACAAACAGAATGCATAGCAATGATCTGAAAGCATTTGGGATGCAGTCTTTTTATTATTTTTGGTTCCATTCCAAAGACTTATTTTTGGCGCAGTTTCTTTCGCATGTTTGGGCCTTGTCATCTTGACATATTTTATGCAATTTTTATCTCTACTGGTCGAGACCAATGGAGGTTATGCGATACCCTGTTGTTTGTCTGTCTGTCCGTCTGTAAACGATTTTCGTTTTAGCATCTTCTCAGAGACTATTTGTCACAGAGACCCAGCTGTGTTCCCATGTTTTTGGTCCTGGGTTCTAGTAATGCTTGTGTGATTTTGGTGGTGATCCTCCTTCTGGGGGCCCAGAAAAGGCATGTGGTCATTTTCTTTATGTAAATCTTGTTATGGCATCTCCTCCAAGACTATTGGTCAAAGAGACTTTATTATAGTTCCATATTCTTTGGTAGATGGTTTAGTTGTGCATGTGCCATTTTGGTCCAGTCCAGACCCCTTTTGGCTCCATAAAAGGATGTAGTCTCAAAATCTTGTGCCCACTATATCTCTGATGGTATATGTCCCATAGACCTAATCATAATAATATCTTGTAAGTTAGGTATTATACATGTAGTTTAGCATGTGCAATTTTGATCCAGTCTGGACCCCATTGGGTCCCACAAAGGGGCAAGATCCCAAAAACTTGATTCTTTTTCTTCTCTGAAGTTATATTTTAAGTTAATATGAGGAGACCAGTAGAGCTTCGGTCTCGACAGAGACCTCTAGTTAAGGAGCACTATGTGATTAAATAATATAAACAGTTGAATGGGACTAAAAGGTTAGCAGTTTGAGTTTCTGAAGTTTGACTATATTTAGATAAATAATGTTGATATTTAAGTTTTGAATGCATAAAGGTGAAAATGCTTGATAGGAGCTCAGCTGTTTTGTAAACTAAAAAGGCACTGCTACTGATGATTATCCTCTGTCCAATATTAGGCCCATTTGGGCCTCTTGTCACTCACCCTTGTCTCCAATTAATTTCTGCTTCAAATATTTTCAGGTGGCAGAAGGGGAGCAGTTTCATTGAATCATATATTACAGTTTGCAACAGGGGCAACCGAGGAACCTGTACTTGGCTTTACATTACAGCCGTTGATCGAATTTGTAGAAGTTCATTCTAGATCAGGATTTTTCCCAACTGCAAATACCTGTATCAATAGTTTGAAAATACCGAGACCATCTATGGATATTCTTCTACCCCCTGATGAGCAGCTTTTTTCATTCTATGACTATGCATTCTTGAATACATTTTATGGACTTTATTGAGCAGATTGTAGATTACAATTCTGATTGCTTATGATGTACAAGTAGTACATAGAAGGAGATTCTTTTGAACTTTTCTATCTTGACATTTATGTGCCAGTCGATATTAACATTTCCTTTAAAGTTTAAGAATTTGCAAAGCTATCTGGCCATTCTGTATTGATGGCTTTCTAGTCTAGTCATGTTTCAAGGTATTAAAATACTTTTTTTGGTTGAAATTTCCAGAAAATCTTATTTGTTTTGAAGATTTTCCACATTGTAATATACCTGAAAAAAGTCGGTCATATTATGGTATGGCGCAGACGTCTGTCTGCCTGTCCGCAAAGCTTATAAACATGATACATACTGATCTGTTTCAGCTAGGACCGTCAAACTTAGCACACATACTTCTTATGACAAGAAGATTTCGTAGGTCAGAGATCAAAGTTCAAGGTCACATGCTAAACATTGTTGTTAAACCTTGATAAAAAACAAGATATTGACAAACTTAGAACACGTACTTTAAATGGCAAGAGGATGACACTTATTGCTTTTCAAGGTCAACGTGCACACTCTTAATATTGTTGGGGCAGGTTTGGTGTAGTGGTTAAGCGCTTGGCTTGCGGCGCCGACGATCCGGGTTCGATTCCCGGGTTGCGCCACTATGTTCAAGAGGTTGGTTACCTCCTGCTTCCATGTCGTGATATAACTGAAAAATTGTTGAAAGCGACGTAAAACACCAATCAACCAACCAACCAACTTAATATTGTTATCGGTTCGTTGGTTATTTGGGATTCTTAATCACGACATGGAAACTGGAGATAACCATTAATCATAGTGACGAAGCAGAGTATCGAACCCAGGACTCTTGCACTGCTAACCAAGTGCTTAACCACTACACCACACCAGCTCCCCAAATATTGTTGTTAAACCTTTTAAACAAGATCATGCCAGGACAATTTCATCTGCCTAAGCCAAAGCTACGATTTGCTTTTCTCATCTCCCCCTTAGTGGATTTAGATATAAATTTAAAACTCCCGTTCCGCTGTGCGAGTGAAGTTTATCACAACCAATCAGATCACGTCTTTCAAAACGAATTAATGGAATATACATGTAGAATCAATAATGGCTGCTCCTATAACAGAATTCCTTAGTAGAATTTTCACAGTAATTTGCCCCCAAACACATGGCAGAACAATATTTGGTGCTACTTTCCAAGTTCTTAATCAATTGGTGGAATAAACAAATTATTTGCCTCATCCAAATGTTGGACAGGGGAGGCATGTGTTTGGTTGATGATGCACTAAATTAAAGAGCAATTACTTGGCTAAACCACAAGAGGGCAGCTGCGGATATATGATAATTAGCCTAAATCCGCCAAGGGGAAGATGGGCGTAGTGAATCAGACGCTTGGCTAGAAAAGATGGACAATTTTGACTAACTTAAGACTGTCAAACTTGGTACACATACGTGTTATGACAAGATAATGATTTCTATTGCTTTAATGTCAAAGATCTAGGTCATATTCTAACACCATTAATCCTTGTAAAAAGGTAAAGACGGAACCATCATAGTATAATGATGCTTCAGTCAGGGCTGTGGCACAAAACAAAAATGGCTAAATCTTGTTAAAGGTCATGATCATGTGTCAAAGGTCATGGTCACTTCTTAAACATTGATGATATATGCCTTGAAAACAAGATTCAAACAAGGTAATGAAAGGTAGTGTATATGCTTATTCAGTGAGTACATGTAAAACTGCACAGCATACTAATGGCATACAAAAATAGCAACAAGGGCCCAAATTTGGATTTTACTGACAAATAACCATATCTAATTTGGACATAGGTAGAGTAAGTTTGAATGCCTGACTTTCATGAATCAAGCTTATTAATAAGCTCACAGCACATAAACAGTACTTTGTAATTTAGGCGTTTATCTGGTTATACCGCTCAACAATGTCTAAACAGTTTTGAAAATCTTCGATTCCGAAGTTTTGGTCATTTCTTCTGAATTCTTGGACTAACAAATTTCGGCACTGGTCACTAATCAGGCCAGAGAGAGATTCAAAAATTGGTCTTTCTCCTTCAACACTGTCCTGATCAACAAATCCTTCAACCCCATAGTTTTGCTGGTCTTCAATACTGTCTAATCCGACAGGGTTCTGAAGCTGTCCTGATGTCCACAATTTGAATGGAGAGGACTTTACAGTGCGCATTCTGTGGCCAGCCCATGCAAGCTTTCTGTTGATTTCTGAACTGAAAATGTAGTGGAGGACAGCTAAATGAGTGGGATTAAGCGGATCAAGTATGTTTTGATCCTCCATATGATAGAACAAGTTGTAAAAGAATACCAACACTCCATCGTAAACGTCCCTCTAAAGCCTCTCTAACCTCTGGTTAAGGGGACTTTTACCAGTCAGCATGCTACCCTCTCCTTTAGTAGATAACATATAGTCGGCAACAGAAACATTTTCCATTCCCTTGTCTGATCTAACGCGATTTGGTGTGCCATATTTTTCCACACCAGATAAAAAGCATCGTAAAACAGTTTCGGATGTATTGTTGTCTGTGCATTTCAGAAACATAACCAGCCTGCTAAAGCCATCGATTCCACCTACGACAATGAATCTCCAGCGAACAAGTTTATGATTGGTGTCAATATGCCACAGGTGATTCGGTCCCATGACGTTGTACACGCGCCTGTGAAGTCTACCTGCTTTCCTATCAAGAACACCGCGTGTATCCATCCTATGTATGCTTTCTCTTAGTCGCCATCTTGGTACCCTTAATCCTTTTAAACGCACCATCTGTCCAATGAGGTTTTCTCCACAAAGGGGAAAATCTAACAGGATTTCACCGACTTGTACATCCAGATCTTCGTCACTTATATCTGAAAAATCCCTTTTGCTTAACCCAAACTGAGCCATTCTCCTGTACACGGTGCTTTCTGATACAGAGAGCAGATTAGAAATGTATGAAATAGTACACCCGTTTTCTAACAGTGTTTCCAATACTGATTTTGAAATGTCAAAGACTGGAGGACCACAGTCTGCCTGTACTCTCCTTGGTTTGACAGTTCCATACTTGACACATCCTTGCCTCAGTCTCATCATGTCCGCTGTATTGGAGATCCCTAAAGATTGCATTTCCTGTGCAGACAGCTTGCAAACTATATCTATAGAAATATTTTCGGTCCGGAACCTTTCACAAAGCATTGCTAAGTTTAAATTTTCCAAAACATTCTCTATAGACCGTGTTGATTCTGATGCCATCTTAATGTTATTATTTTTTTCAGAAAGTAAGAATGATGCCACTACATAAACTTATGAAAATGCAGATTTAATGAAAGATCGCCATTATATAATGATTAATCATAAAGATATAATTATGGATCGTCATGATAAAGCGATAACTCGTCATGATATAACGGTAAATCGTCATAATATAATGATAGATCATCACAATATAACGATAACTCGTCATGATATAACGATAACTCGTCATGATATAATGATAACTCGTCATGATATAATGGAGAATCATCATAATATAATGATAACTCGTCATGATATAATGATAGATTATCATATGATAATAAATCATTATGATATAATGGAGAATCATCATAATATACTGATATATCGCCATGATATAAAGATACATCACAATAATACGATAGATTGCCATGATATAATGGTAAATCGTCGTAATATAATGATAAATCGTCACGATATAATGGTAAATCGTCGTAATATAATGATAAATCGTCACGATATAATGGTAAATCGTCGTAAAATAATGATATATCGTCATGATATAATGGTAGATCGTCATAATATAATGATAAATCGCCACTATATAATGACGAATCGTCATAATGTAATGATAAATCGTCACAATATAATGATGAATCATCATGATATAATGTTAGATCGCCACGATATAATGAAAAATCGTCATGACATAAAGGTAAATCGTCACGATAAAATGATAAATCGTCATAATATAATGATGAAGGGTCATGCTATAATCAAACTATCTCACATAAGACAGTAACGGCGTTCCATATATATATATATATATATATATATATATATATATATATATATATATATATATATAAACATAAATAAATGTTTAAAAATACATCAATAAATAAATTGATGACTTAAGCATTTTACTAATAAACTGCTTACATATATATATTTTTTTAAATGAAAAGTTTGGATGAAAAATTATCCAATTGCTATAAACAGGTAATGTAAAACTTTATTTTCCAATGTCAAAGTGTTAACAAAGGGCCGACGTCGGGCCCGCCATTGTTAGCCAACATTAATTTTATCACTGTTGTTTTCCGTTGGACCAACATTGGCCCAACGTTGTGTGCCCAACGCCTACATAACGCGACGATGCCAACCATATATCGACGTTGGGTCGACGTAGTCATGCTATCTGGGCTGGTGTCACATGATTATGGCACTCACAGCAATGTACCACAGTGGACATTCACGGCCGGACCCCTGAAATCTATAGTGAGACCTGCAGGTGACCGGGAAGAGTGTGCAGCATTGCATATCAAGAACTTGAACGATCTTATTGTCAAAACTAATAAAAGATTACTTTGGGAAGATTAAATTTTTTTTGGGGGGGGAGGGTTGCAATCTACTTGGCAGACAAGACTGACCTCCTCCATCTAACGTTACTGCTCGACTATTCACTTTACACACACACACACACACACACACACACACACACACACACACACACACACACACAATCTAGGAGGAGGTGAAAAACTCAATACCTATGCTCTATGTACAGTGCATTTTTACCGCTTTTTTTTTTCTTCCATAAATTATCTTCACTCAAATAAAAGTATGTAGTTTTCAGTAGACTATAATGTCAATGACATCGTAGAGTGCCTTAAGGGTACTGCGCATTGTAATTCATATATTTTATCTATTAATAGAGGCTTTTAGAGCCTATGTTCATAGAGTAAAGCAATGTATATGCTTTTTATCATACTTCCTTTGGTAAATCCTTGATTTCTTCTTTTCAGAGTTTATTTGTTTTATTCTATAAAACTTTTTACTACTTCTTTTATGTTGTATCAAATTTTCAGATCCTCTTTGTGTGCTCCTACAACCAAGGAAGGATCTCCAAACTGAACTGAAATGAATTGTCTTTGGTTGTGTTAGAGGCATCTCTGGGTGTACGCTTGAAGGAGGTGGAATGTACTTGTAAAAATGAATTGAAGTCGTAAAATTAAACAACAAATTCATTCATATTAAAATGATAGGCATAAAGTAGCCAGACTGATGAAAAGATGTAAAACAAAACGTTACATACAATAAATTGAATAATGTCAGAAGATGTCGTAAATTTACTAATGGGCCGTTTTCTGTTACCACTACAACCGTGTGGTTGTATTTCTGTCGTATTTCTAGAATTTGCATCATATTCTCATTTTCCAATGTGAATAGGAAAGGAAAGGTAAGCAGTTTCTATAGAGTATGAGCTTAGTTTCTTTCCTGAAGTAAACTTGAATGTTGCCATCTTGTGTAAGTAGATATACAACGTAATTTTAAATGTGGTCAGAGGAAATTCTTCATTTTCTTTCTTCATCTTCTTTTGTTACGATGTGTACTCATAAGTTGAGCGTTATACTTCAGGACACTTTTAAAAAGTGAAAACCTTGACTATCAGAGCGGGGATGATGAAAGACGGTCGCCCACACCTCCCAGGAGGCAACAAGAAAAGTTTGAGTTCGACTGTAGATCTTTAAATGTTTTGCCCGAGTTGGGTGCCATATGGCGAGTATAAATATATCGCAAATATAATCAGATTCTTCATTTGTGCCAGTTTAAAATAACCTTAACTTTATGACATATGGCAGCATCGGCCCGGATAGCTCAATAGTGAGAGCGTCTGCCTTATAGCGGAAGGTTCTTGGTTCGATTCCCAGCTCTGGCCACAATTTTTAACCCTGTCTGTTACAGAATTTGAGGGTGACCGTCATGGAAGGGGAGAACCAGTTAATTCTCTGTCGGGTTTCAAGGGTTGGAAACCTATGGCAGATGGAAAGTGTGACGGATGCCAGTGTCAGCTCGGATAGCTCAATGATGAGAGCGTCCGTCTTCATAGCGAAAGGTTCTGTGTTCAGTTCCCAGGTCCGGCAATAATTTTTCACTCTGTCTGTTACATCTTTTCTTAGTTTTATTTGTATATAACAATTTTGCTTGTTTGGTATATGTCGGGAAAAAGAGTTAATAGATCGTGAAAACAAACTAACCACTGAAAACAGGTAATAACGTGTTAACCCTGAACCCATGCAAATTTTCGACAAATTTTAAAACAAAAGTAAAAGTTGACGATGTGGCAAAGAATGTTTTAATTTTGTTCACTATTCATTTTGTGATTTTCTCTGTGCCATTTCTAATATTCAAGATAAGTAATGTTGTTGTTATATTCATTACTTTATAAATTTTGTGTAATCGTAAACTTGTCAATTGTGTGTCAACTTATTTTTAAATGTTATATTGTGGGGTTATGAAAATTCTTGCATGGTACTTGATTTCAAAATGTAGCAGCCCACCGGGCTAGTAAAATTTTCCTAGTTTCGTCAACCCTACTTTTTGCTGAAATGGGCTTTAGTTACACAGTGCCCATTGGCATCAGCATTGCTGTCTATTAGACCTAAGGAACAGGCTGATGTCATTGCTAATGGTGGATTGTTCCAGTCCCTGATTGTACGTGGGAGGAGGGAGAACAGTACACATCTCTTGATGATGAAATATGGAAAGTATGCTGACTCCCGATTTCTTTCGAAACAGTCAGGTTCATTCTCAAAGTCAGACTGGTCACACGACCCAATTTGTGCCATTATTGTAGGGGATAAGACTCCAGGTTTAACATCGCTTTATATGAAGAGTCCGATATTTTGAAATCTCATTCAAAGAAGAAAAGGAAATCAATCTTTGTAAGATTCCTCGGTGAATTTCAACAGTTTTATGACTCCTATAACTCTTATGCTCATAATATAATTCAGTAAAGTGGCATTACGGTCCATGATAAACACCGAGTTTATCTCCCAGATCCTTTGAATGTTTGGGGAAGTCTATGAAAGTCTATTTGATACTACGCAATGCCACATGACTTTGTTTAATATTACTGTGTGTCATATTTATCATGCATTGCCCTTAGTGTGGCATGTATTCCATGTGCCCCGTTTCATTTATAGCCTTGTGTCATACAGATTTTTGTGACGTTAAACAAAAATCAATCAATCATACAGATTTGTGTCATATAGCCCTATATCATGTATTGCTCTATGTCGTATAGCACTGTGTCATGTATTGCCCTATCACATACATTGTAGCCATGTGTCATATATTGCCCGATGTCATAAAGCCGTGTGTCATGTATTGCCCTATGTCATATAGCCCTGTGTCATGTATTGCCCTGTCATATAGCCCTGCGCCATGTTTTGCCCTGTCATATAGCCCTGTGTAATCTATAGTTTCTACTCCTCAAATTGTGCTGTATATTATCACATACATCTTGAAATTGTAGGGGCTACAAGTAACCAATACTGAAGAGAACAAAGACTGGAGAGTAGGTGGGAATAATGGAGGGAGGACAAGTGATAGAAGAGACAAAAATGGAGCTGACTGAAACAACAGCTGAAACATCCAAGACAAATCAAGAGAAATCGGAACCAAAACTAGAGACAAATGGGAGTAAACCATGTTCTGAATCTGATGTTGATCAGGTAGCAGCAGTTGTCTCTGTTCCTAAACTTAGACCAGGAGAAGCGAGAATTAAACAGGAGTAAGTTTGTGGATATGATATTCAGTTTTTTTCTCGCTTACACATTTAAGAAATAGTGTAGGAAAATGAAATTTGAAAGTATGTTAAGTGATTGGGTAGAACTCTTGTATAGGCATTTAACAAGGAAAACTTGTGCAGTCCATTGTGTCATCAGTTTTCCTTGGTGGGTCACATGAATTTCCTAAAATGTAGGGAACCCATGTGATCCCAGAATAAACATTCTTGATGTACATGTATAGCCTTGTGAATGTGAGCAGAATTCAACAAACACACAAACAGATTTGATGATAATGGAGATATAATTCATAGAATTAAAGAGACTTGGTCCGTGAGATCTTTATATTTTCAATGATTAAAACCAAACAACGAAGAAGTATCAAAAGGTTAACCACATTTCAAAGTCCATGGAATAAAAGGACATTACCATGTACGATGTCATATTCTGATAAATGTGAACCCCATTTAATCTGACTCTGAGGTAAAACAAGGTGCCTGGGAGATGTAAGCATCCCCTATTTGCATGCAACACCGGTCATAAAAGTCCTGCAACAATTCTTCAAATTCAGGAAATATATGTGTATATATACACACCTAAGCACACGAAGAAGACAAGGGTATCAAATCAAAAAGTTGTAAGTTTTGGCATAGGTACAGATCATTCGAATGCTTTTATACATTTGGTGTTTACGATATTCATAGGCATTCTTGTCATAATTATAAAGAAATCGTAGCATTTTGTTCTTAGGGATTTTGGACATGTGAAAATTTCGTGAAATGTATGTATTGATATTTGTATTTTACTGATTCAGGTACTTGTTACTAGACTACAAACCTAAACTTGTGACGGAGTATGTGGCACCAGACATTAAGGAGCAGATAAATCAAGCAGAGTCACTCAAAAGTTAGTGCTTCCCAATGTATCTTGTCCAAACATTTAAGACGTCTCATTAATGTTTGCGACTTCTCAAAAAAGCCTTAAACAAAGTGATTGGGAATCCTTGTGTTACTTTTACTGATACAGTTTATGTCTCCTTTGTATGTACATATATCATATATCTTTCTTGATACTGTCAATTTATAAGTGAAATATTCCTAGTATGACGTAAAATAAGAAACAATTCATTGTTAGGTACAGTCACATGCTTTAGTTAAAGAATTTTATAGATGATTATGATGTTATTTTCTTCTTTACCGAGTTGCTAGTCAATATCATTGCATTACTTGTAGATGTTGTTTTATGTACAGGGATCACACTAAGTGGATGTATTTTATGTTGATAGGAAAAGCCGATCAGGACGGGGATGATAGAGATAAAGAAAAACCAAACAAAAAGGTTAAGGTCAAGGGCAGAAATAAGAAAAGACCTATCAATCACATCAACAGCAAAGAGAAGATGTGTCCGTCGATTTTCCAAGAAAAAGTGTGTAACTTTGGTGATAAATGTAAGTTTAGTCACGATGTGGCCACTTTCATGAAAAACAAATTACCGGATCTGGGCACAGAATGTTTTCTGTTTAATACATATGGAAAATGTACTTACGGTGTAGCATGTAGATTCGGAAGCAAACATATCGATGAAAACTTCAAGAATATCGTTAACGAAGAACTTTATGCAAAGAAGAAGGATGAAAAAAGAGTGTTAAATGTATTGTCTAAAGATTTACAAGTGAAGCTGTGGAAAAAACGCTACAACTTTGATAAGGCTAACGAGAATGTGAAGTTAATTCAGAAAAAAGTGCAGGAGAAATTGAACACTTTTACCAACAAGTGTGCTGATAAAGAGGCGAGCAAGGGAGCTCTGTCCAAGTCGAGTGAAGCTTGTAGTAATGGCGATGAAGGACACAAACCTATTGGTGGGGGAATAACAGACGAAGAAATTATCAGCCTTCGACCTCAAGAAAAAAAGAAGGTACAAGTCTAATGCTTGAATCCGAACATACATACAATCTCAAACTTTTGTGTTTGTGTTAAAATCAATAATGTGACTTAAATGTAAGGAACTTGGGCCATTTGTTCAAAACTTGAACTAGTGGTTCAGTCTATCAGCAGTTATAGTTGGTCTTGCTCATTGACATGAAATAATTTAGTGATGTTCATTATGCTGATTTGTAGCATATGTTATCAATAAAAGATTTTGCTGGTTAATTGTAAAATTTCATTAAATGTTTAATCTCGGGCTAATATAATAGCAGTTCAGGTTTTGAACAACAGGGCCCTAGAGTTTAAGCAAAGTTCACTGATCTGATTTGAGTTATAATTTGATGATTGTTGGTTTTGTCGTACGATTATATTTTCTTTGTCTGTTCACTAACAGTAAAGTTGAAATGGCATTTGTTGTGTATTTATGTTGAAGATCTCCAGCCTGTTTTAGTCACGGTCCAATAGGAAAAAATTATACTTTTTTCAAAATTTTTAGGTGCAGATAATATATTTTCTAGTTTCATATCCTAAACTGGATTGCATTAAACATAAAGTATTTTCCACAATTATGTATTTAGTATTCCTAAGGGGGTGATTAATTTTGTCTAGTACTGTTAATTAGTAGTGAAGATGCATGACTGCAGGACAAAATTTTATAGAACATAGCAACATGTAAAGTTACCACCATTATATGTAGCTAAATTTTACACAAATTGACAAGTAAGTCTCACACCACTTAAAAGAAATGACAGTGTAGGTATAAATATAAAACTTAGTGTGGAAGTGGCATCAACATGAATCAAGACCAGTTGCAGAGTAACAGTTGAAAAGTCAAGACCAACCCTCCCAAATGCGTACTAAAAAAGTAAAAAAATACTTCTAAAGTCAAATATGATAAGTTGCCATTAATTTCTGTCTTTTCGTCAGTATAGTGAACCACTTTCCTCTAATTACATGTTATGCAGGAAAAAATTTGATCGTACTGGTAATGGCATAATGTTAGGAGATACACACTCACATTTGCAGAGCTCGAGGTTGGCAAAAATGTTTGGTCATCAAAAATTTTTTAAAATTTAGACAGCCTCCATTATATTCATAGAAATTTTCTATTGCCCAAAGAGACTTCAGGTTGTTTTTGATGACTGGACGACTGCTAATTTCAAACCTTGCATTTGATTTTTGATATTACAGGCTTAATGACCAAATGTCTGCAAAAAAAGTTTCATACTTGTCGAAAGAATGGATCAGTGTATTGTATCACATACATATTACAATGTTATACATAAAGGTGTATACTTTTACTGTCGGAGGCATGGATATTTTAAAATCTCACCATTGTTGTTTCTGATTTTGTTGCAGATTGAATTCTCCAACAAGACTTACCTTGCACCTCTAACCACAGTGAGTTATTTTATATTTATGTACAAGGAAAATATTTGCTACTCATTGAGTTTTGATTCTATAATCACTAGTTAAAAGTATAATTCACACAGTGATTGCTATTCATTGTTATTTGTTCATTAGAAGTACCAAATGAGAACTGTTTGTGTCACCTCTGAAGCAACATGACATGCAGGTTTTTACTTTTTCCTTTATTGGTCTGTTGGTTTATTTTTCTGAGCATTCATCTGTCTGTCTGTTCTTCCGTCCTTCTTTCTTTAAGGTAGGATTTGCACTTTTAAAACATAGTGACCAGTCGGCAAAAGTGTTCCTTTGAATACATTAGAATTTCATGAGTTTGCTTTCTATCTACATGTATATATACATTGAATTCAAACACTCAATTTTGCTACATAAGGCTTTATAAATCAAATAATTTCAAGTTTAGGGATATTGCTTTGTCATCACTTTTTGATATGACAAAGGAGAATATGGTGCTGCACTTTCAGTAATTTCTCAAAATTTAGGAAAAGCAAACAGTTTAATCTCACCAAATTTCCCACAGCATATGAGCAGACACAGCTGTTTGTTGTGTACTGCTACATTAGAATTATGTCCTTCCATGCAGAAGGTTTTGACATATTTCAGGTGAGCCCTTGGACTTTTTTGTTAACAAATTAGACCTTCTTTCTCCCCTTTACATGATGTAGGTACAATATTTGACATATGATATTTTGCTGCTCAGATTTATTTCAAATTACCATGACATCAAAATTGAAAGCATTAACAGCAATGGAGTATCAGACATTAGAGCCCTTACATTTTGAAGGATGGAAGGAAGGTATATTTGGAGTTTAAATCGTTGTATTAAGTCTAGATTTAGAGGGTACTTTTTTTTAGTTCTACATGTGCATATCTATTGTAGGTAGGCAATCTGCCATTCCGACGCGTATGTAAGGAGTTTGGAGTGGACATTACATGTAGTGAGATGGCCATGGCTACAAATATCCTGAATGGTCAGCAGTCAGAGTGGGCGTTGATGAAGCGGCATGTATCGGAGGATTTATTCGGTGTACAGGTACATGAAATGCAGTCATTTACACCTGTCTTTATTTAATCATGTCAGACCACATTTGTATGATTTATGTCAATAGAAATGTATATATCAAAGGCTGTGCAGAGATTATGCTTTATATAGCATGAAAATGGTGTAGTAGGTCAGATTCTAGTTGATTCCTCATTTGTTTATTTTTGTTTGTTAGATCCTTGTTTTATGTTCACGCTAGGATTGTTTCTCTTATACAGTGACGGCATCTGCATTGCATAGAAATGTAGACAAATACGTGGGTCCAACCTGAAGCAGAAAGGGATTTCTTACATGTCATTTCTAAAACAAAATCTTGGTTTTTGCTTTCACATCCTATCCAGTCAGCCTATCTGGGGCCTTTTGGTCTGTTTAGTTAATCTGTGTTTATTCCTGTTATGACTGAACCAGAGGTTGAGTTATCTATGTCTGAATAAATGAGAATCAATGTAGTATATTATTATCATTCGTGGTAGGAAATGAGAACTGTATCTGTTCTTTTATTGATGATTTTGGAGAATATGTTACCTTTGTTGCTGCAAAGCCATTTTCTTGACAGATTCTTCAATTTGATATATTTTTATCGTTTTCATTGCAAAGATATGTGGTGGATGGCCAGACACTTTGTCGCGGTGTGCCCAGCTGATCAATGAAAACCTTGATGTGGATTTTGTAGATCTGAACTGTGGATGCCCTATTGATCTAGTGTATAAGAAGGTAAGGAACGTTGAATTAACATAAGACACATAATATCGGGTAGTTCTGTTGTTCTAACGTGTTTTCTTGTTCATTGTCAGTGTTACTTAGACACATTTGGATATATTATTTTGCAAGGATGTTTACCCTGACAGTGTATGAGAAGAGGTCCAGTGATACCATATTGTGTAAATTTACAAATTTTACCAGAAAAAGTATTTTTGTTAACTTTCAGTTTTGATACAGACACTTGTTACTAGATCTCATTCTTGGATTTGCACATGTCATTAATACTTAAGTGCTATATATCAAATATCATTATCTCTTGAAGCTGTTCATTATGACAATTTTAAAATCCCCTCGCTACAGCAAGGGGGTGGTGGGGGTTTTGGTGGATGTAGTAACGGTGCCATTCGTTTGTGGATGTGTGGGGCATGCCTGTGTCTGTAACAAGACCTTATAGACCCTCTAAAAGTCACAATTTTGGCCTTATTGAGTTCATATATTACATACAGCTGAAGTGTAATGACAGAAAGATTCCTATTGAGTTTTGCGTCAAAAAGTCAAAGGTCAAGATCAATTTAGTATCATAGATTTTGCTGTCGTGCGAGGGGATGCAATGCTTGGTGTTGCTTTTGTTAACATGTCAAGGTCTTTGTATTCCTTCAAGGGGTCCTCAGAATTTCTATCATACTGTAATATGATATCATTTAGATTTTGTCATTGTGATGACAATATGATGTATATTTCAGGGGGAGGGCTGTGCCTTGATTGGTAAACTCAACAAGTTCGAGCAGGTCATTCGTGGAATGAGATCTGTTCTAGACATTCCACTTACGGTCAAATTGCGGACGGGTATATTCCAGGAAAAGAATATTGCACACAATGTGATCCCAAAACTGAGGGACTGGGGAGTCTCCTTGGTCACTGTAAGTTGCAGAAATTTATTACATAATTTTCAACATTGTGTATGTGTTTTGTAATTTTCTATTACCATCTTTATTGTAAAATACATATTGATACTATTTTGGGTCATGCACGCAGGCAAGAGACCAGTTATCACCTATTTTAAAAGGATTTTTATGTTCTGTTTATGAATGTTACATATAAATTTTTTGCACAGAATTTTGGATGACCTTAAAGGCTTTACTTACCTTTTTACAAAACTGTGTTTGGATTAAAAAGTTTGAAGCAGTTACTATGGAAACAAGCTGGATAAGGAAGTAGAAATATTTGCCCTACTTTCATGAAGATTGGAGCAAATACACCCTTTTCAATTTCATTTTTTGTAGTTATTTCCCAATATCTATTCACCGTTTTCTAGAATAGGTATTTTTAGAAGCTTCCTCGATCATTTATCTCCAAAAAGTTAATAAGGGTCAGAAGTTAACATTTAATTACCTGAATACATCTTGATGGTAAAGACGTTGGATGGCCCCATCATCGGGTGAGTTCCTCCTTCAATGACTGTTTCGGCGCTATCTCACTACAGCCTCCAGAGATGTGCCATTTGGGGGTGATCAGCTCCCAGTCTGGGTCCATCGGCTCGTTATTGGTTGATGCTCACTCCACTTCAGGGTCCAGCGCCATAAACTGAGAATATACTTAAGTCATGATTTCATATTCTTCTGCTCATCAATGAATTAATAACTGGGATTTGGATTCTATTGAGCATTGTTCTATCCATAAATAGAATTAAACAATTCTGCATGACAATTTATTTGAACGCTTGATAATGGAATAAATTAAAATGAAATATTTGACTTAAGTATAATTCTCAGTTTATGGTGCCGTACCCAGATGTTTCATATCACTATAGGATGTTGTTCTCTGATTGTCACTATAGGATGTTGTTCGCTGATTGTCACTATAGGATGTTGTTCTCTGATTGTCACTATAGGCTGCTGTTCTCTGATTGTCACTATAGGATGTTGTTCTCTGATTGTCACTATAGGATGTTGTTCTCTGATTGTCACTATAGGATGTTGTTCTCTGACTGTCACTATAGGATGTTGTTCTCTGATTGTCACTATAGGATGTTGTTCTCTGACTGTCACTATAGGATGTTGTTCTCTGATTGTCACTATAGGATGTTGTTCTCTGACTGTCACTATAGGATGTTGTTCTCTGATTGTCACTATAGGATGTTGTTCTCTGACTGTCACTATAGGATGTTGTTCTCTGATTGTCACTATAGGATGTTGTTCTCTGACTGTCACTATAGGATGTTGTTCTCTGATTGTCACTATAGGATGTTGTTCTCTGATTGTCACTATAGGATGTTGTTCTCTGACTGTCACTATATGATGTTGTTCTCTGATTGTCACTATAGGATGTTGTTCTCTGATTGTCACTATAGGATGTTGTTCTTTGATTGTCACTATAGGATGTTGTTCTCTGACTGTCACTATATGATGTTGTTCTCTGATTGTCACTATAGGATGTTGTTCTCTGATTGTCACTATAGGATGTTGTTCTCTGATTGTCACCATAGGATGTTGTTCTCTGATTGTCACTTTAGGATGTTGTTCTCTGATTGTCACTATAGGATGTTGTTCTCTGATTGTCACTATAGGCTGTTGTTCTCTGATTGTCACTATAGGCTGTTGTTCTCTGATTGTCACTAATTTGTCACTATGAGTCTGCCTAAACTTAATGATTTTGAAGTTAGGACATAGATATACAGCAAATATGTCTTTTGGTCAAAAGTTTTTAGAGAAAACACCAAGTGGTAATAACCGGCCATGGACTTCCTCGCTAGTTGTACCTTTTCTTTGTAGCATTTCTGCTAGACTGTGTAAATATTTCAAGACTGAAAGCGAGTAAAACTAAATGTCTGAATAGTGGAGGCGAATTTTTAGTTCCAGAAAAAAAATATATAATTATTTTGTGAAAACCATGAATGAATTTTCTTTTCAAAAAATTGAATAATATTTACATTTACATGTATTTGCAGCTACATGGTCGTTCCCGCGAGCAGCGTTACACCAGATTGGCAGATTGGGAATATATAGACAGGTGTGCTCAGCTGGCAGCCCCCATGCCCTTATTTGGTAATTCTTCTTAATAACTAGCTTGTTATATTACTGGAACGATAGATCAGTGCAGTCAGCTTTCAGCTTTCTTATCAGGTCAAGTCTTCGTAACACTCCACTAACAATACATAGAATTTGAGGTCTGACAGACCTCCAACAATTTGCATTTGTTTATGATATCAAAAATAGAATAATTGAAAATCCTCTGAATTACATGTTTTTTGTGAACTGTGGAAGGGCCAGTGACTAGCTTGTTACATAAATGGAATGGTGTGCTCAGCTAACAGCCATCTTGTCCTAAATAGGTAAAATCTTCCTAATAACCAGCTTGTTATATTACTACGCTCACTTAGCAGCCCTTATTTGTTAAAATCTTTGTAATATTGCTACACTCATCTAGCAGCTGTGATAGCCCTATTTGGTAAAATCAGATAACTAGCAAATAACTAGCTTCTTACATTATTGACCTCATGAATGAGTTCCAGTGCTTCATGTTTTGATGCTCCTATTTCGACATGTCAGAAGAAAATCTTTTCAGTCAGTTGGTCATCAGCTTAAATATTTGGTCTAACTTTTGCACTGCATGTATGATATAGACTTCATAATCTGCAGGTAGACAGCACTAGAAAGGCTGTTTAGAGTGAAAGCAAGTTTATAAAACCTTTGCTGACATACACCAAATAACTGCCAGTTGGAGACCAAAGTGTAACACAAACACCCTACACTTTTAACGTATAAATGTTTGTGTATAATTCATAAATGAAACAAGATTTACATTTATTTGAAAACCAATACAATGACATAGTTTCAAAATAAATTTAAAGTGCTTGCTTCACTTTAACGAAATAGATTCAATAAGGAGCCTTTACATACATTATTATATGCATTATTGTCTTCTCATTTTGGACAGGTAACGGTGATATCCTGTCGTATGAAGATCTAGATCGACAGTTAAAGCAAACCAATGTTCAAGGAGGAATGGTGGCAAGGTAGTCAATGTTAACTCTTATGTCATCTATACTTAGATAAAGTTAGATATGCTGCATTGTTAGCAGCTAGACTTATATTTTGATGACTGTGGGATGGGAACCTTTTGCTGTTCCAGTGGTGTCAGGGGTATGCCTTGTAAACATGTCAGAGATAGCTTTATTAGGTGAAATTTCCTTACCTGACAATAGGTTGCCAGGATATCGAAAATAAGTTGATATAGCTCTGTCATAAGCATGCTAAGCCCTTGGTGAAGAGGTCTAAGGTTTGAACCTGATTGGTGACTCAGTGATGTCTTGTCCTGAATGAGACAGTAAAAATCAAAGTCCTGTGTTCAAGGGTAGACAGAGTTGATACAGAAAAGATCTCTCACTGCTTCAGGTAGGCTTCCTTGCATAGGTCTTTCTCTATGGTTTGTAGATGATGTCATCAAACAAATGAAACAATAATCCTCTGGCATAAAGCAGTAAGTGTGCTAATATAGCTTGCCATAATACATGTATTTATCATGTACAGGTGGTGTCATCACGAAAATTAATTTAGAAAATGACGATAAAAAAATGGAACTTACAAACAAAAGACAGTGATATTTTATCAACACACACAAAAATATCACTCATGACTGTATTGTGCATTGCTTATCTACTTATCTAAGTATTCCATGTGTATGAATAGAGTTATGTACAACCAATTTGTATGTTCTATAGAGGAGCGTTGATAAAACCTTGGATTTTTACGGAAATTAAAGAAAAGAGACACTGGGATATCTCCGCCAGCGAGAGGTTCGACATGCTGAAGAGGTTCTCACACTATGGTATGGAGCACTGGGGATCAGATTTACAGGGAGTGGAGACCACTAGGAGATTCTTGCTGGAATGGCTGTCATTCTTACACAGGTAGGAAAAGGTTATGGAATGGCTGTCATTCTTACACAGGTAGGAAGAGGTTCTGGAATGGCTGTCATTCTTAGATTCTGGAATGGCTGTCATTCTTACACAGGTAGGAAGAGCTTCTGGAATGGCCTTCATTCTTACACAGGTAGGAAGAAGTCATCATAAGGATATATATGATTCTCAAAGGAAGTATCATAGCATAGTGGTTAGGGCATTGGATAAGGGGCTTCTCCCCGATGGTTTAACATGTGTCCACATGCATATACCCCATATACCGGTCGTAACCACAAAACACAGTTTGTTTATTCTAATTTATCCTGGTATGACACTTTAAAACTCAATTTATTCCTTAGAGCCCCACCTGTGTACGTTGCTATGGGGACAGTGGACTAACAACAACAAATAACATTTAATGTGCTGCAAAATATATTGCACAAAATATGGAGGTATTTTTAATCAACAAATGAATTTATTAGGTTTGTCAGCATTTGTCTTTATACAAAATTCCATCAAAGCATTAGGTCAAATGTATCATGGATGCTATCCTCCATATATGTATAATGTGTATCAAAAGTTTTTGCATCCAAGTATATTTATTGGGCCAGAATGAATCAGATTGCTGCAGATTTATTGCAGGTATGCAAAGCTTTGTGCTGATCAGAGTGCATGTAGCAACTGATATGAATTAGAATATCAGCTAGAAGGTGGTCTAAAGGGGAATATAAACTTAATATTTAGAAATAGTCTGATGTAGTTTGAGAAATATTTATAAATTTTTTCGTTATTTCATACGGTGATAATATTCGATTGTCTGGTTGTAGGTACATACCTGTGGGCTTGCTAGAGCAGGTACCACAAAAAATTAATGAGCGACCACCATATTACGTAGGACGGAATGACTTAGAGACAATGATGGCCAGTACGAACTGTGGAGACTGGGTGAAACTCAGGTATGTGTTCTTACAATATTTATATAGCAAGAAATTATTTCAAAGTGGATAATAACATTATGCATTGCACAGAAATTTATATTCGTGCAACAGACCCACTGAAAGCTGTAGGATATATTTTAGGTGTTAACGTTAACTTGGGGGCTTTGTTATATATTACGATGTCAGAAAGATGGGACATTGATGAATTGCAAATTGGTCTCAAACTCAGGACCCCAGCACCTAAACTACACTGGTTCTTGATATACCGAGAATAGTACTAATAATAATATTGGTTCGGTAACCAGATGGCAGTTGGTTTGAATCTGGCCAGATCTGTTGCCATGTTTGATGTACATCCAAGGTTTTGATATTAAATCTGAATCCAGTGTCCCTTAAGAACTACATGTTCAAGTTATTTGTGGAAATTATCTCACAACAAAAATTCTTGAAGATGGTGCAAAAATACTAATCAGTCAAAGGAGATGTATCTAATGTTGAATATATTTTGTTTGATGTGAAAAACATGGAATCACATAAATATGGATAGTAGGTGACATTTGTTCTTTCAATCATACTCTCTAGTGTTAAAGTTTTGTACTCTCTGATTACAGTGAGATGTTGCTTGGTCCAGTTCCAGAAGGCTTTTCATTCCTTCCCAAACACAAAGCAAATGCTTACAAGTGAAGAGACACAGAGTACGAAGACCTCCAAGTACAACACATTTAGAAACAGACTGCGAAGAAACTATGCATTAATATCGAGCATTGCATATTACAGACAGATAAAAAGATCAAAATGATGTTAATCTTCTGGATTTAGAACTGTTCTGTGTCAAAATAAAATGGGTTGAGAAACTCGAGTTTTAATGAACATTTAGTCACTAAATGATCCAGTAAATGTCAAGTATACTGTGAAATGACAAGAAAAAAAAAAGATCTGAAGTTCAACCAAATTAAATGAATGAAAAGTTTGTATTGTTATGTTTATTCATTACACTTGCAGGGACATAAACCATCTCTGAATTACAGTCACACACATCTAGGAGGTGAAACACTCTTAAGATAAAATTAACATAACTGCATCTTATTGATGCTGTGAATGTTCTGTATGGATAATATCTTATAATACAAATATCTCAGATTGTATATACATATATATCACAATACATAATAAAATTGTATACTGCCATCTGGAAAATAGGAAGAGGTTGAGGTACATACCTACTGCATTGTAGACGGAGCCTTCTAAGGCCATGTAAAATTGATTCTATGTTTCTCGGATAATTTTCAAAAAAGTGGCAAGGTAAGTAGAGTATTATTTTTGGTATTTTTTTCCTCAAACGGTACTAAGTCTCGATGACATCGTTTTCTTTACGTTTTGGATTAATTTGAATTACAAAATATCGTCCAAACAGTTCTAAGGCTTTCAGGATGTGAAAAGCCTCTTCATTTTCAGAATTTTTGCTCTTGCTTAAGAACAATTTGAAAATTAAATCTTTCGTTTCCTCGAGATTCACGTGCAGTTGAATTTTCAGATCTTTGACAGCACATCCTATATTAGTTGGGCAATTGATGTATCTTTTACAAATGGAAGAATTGTCCTTTGTACAGCTGTTTAATACTTCTAATTAATTTTAATGCTTCAGGGAAAAACGTGTTCTATAAATAGATATTTTATATTTATATAAAACAAAGACACAGTGGCTATTTTTTCCGAAGTTGCAATAAATATGACTTGGTGTTCACAAATTTGAGCGTGTGGCGATGTCTGAGAAACATAGAATTAATTTTACATGGCCTAATGAAGACATACTACAATATTACTTAAACAAATGCCAAAATTTGTATGCATTCAGCTATTATTGAAATACAAACCTGTTTCACAGGTAATGACCCTTCTATAATATAGAAGGTATAAACTGAATAAACATAGCACAAAGTTTCATTTAGACCACAAAGTAAAGACATGAAGGGAAACGATGCTGATCTGACAAAATTGACAGGAAATAATCATCATAATGTAATTAAATAAGGATGTAATTAAGGTAAAAAACTGTGTAATATCAACAAGTACAATTCATGTTCTGAAGATGAATTTGATTTTAAAGAAGTTTGCACTATCAATGGAAGAGGATCAAAATCAAGATATCTCTCTTGGTGAGAAGGGCTCCTTATGGAGTTTAATGCTGTTAGACCAAGTGTTGTGTTCAATAAAAAGTCTTTATGTTGATAGTTGGTCTATACCAGGAATATTTCACCTCTTTGATGGTGGCACCTGCCAGTTCTGCGCCACAAAACTTTTGCAAAGGGCTCAACTAAAGCGGCAAAGGATCCTGTTTGTTAAATGTATCTACTGGTACTTCCATGGACTTCATGTCCGTTTCATTTAAAAGACAACACATATGATTAATACCGATTATAATGACGTAGAAAATGCTTAAGAAGTGATAACAGTGCTCAAGAAGTAAAAAAGAGTATTTCACCCTCATTACTAATTCACAATTAATAGAAGACAATTACAAATTCTTGATAAGTGATACGCTTTACTTTAATGTTTGTACTTAACAATACAATGGACAGCGGGTCGTTTCACAAAATATCATAGGTGCGATATTTTACGTACGTACAAAAAAATTCCTTAAGTTTTAAAGAATTGTTTTGTACATACATGTACGTAAAATATCGTACGTATGATTCTTTGTGAAACGGCCCCCAGAAGCTGATGATGTCCCCTTTTAGTTTCAACACTTGAACAAGGTATATATACTGCACAAAAATATGGTTCTCAAAATCACTGGTCTGTACTTTTGTATATTTCAATGCTATCAAAGATCAAATTTCCAAGCGTAAATGCTTTGTACATGAAGTAACAATGAAGGTCTATCGATAAAGCACAAATAATAAATTATGGCACACAGTTTTCATCTGTTCTGAATTATTGTAATAAACACATTGGTTTTATGAGGTATGAGCATTGTTTCAATAAAGATATTGAACTATTTAAAACATATCTGTGTGGTAGGGTACAGTTTCATTCTTCATGGTATCTAACCCTTTTCTCCAAGTACACTGGTGCCTTCCACCATAACATGGGCGGTTACCATTAATTATCCCAATAATGTTGAAGAACAGACTAAAGGCCAACAAATACTACACATTTATTTCAAAGCCTGGAAAAGCAGAGTGAAGTGGGTCCAGCAGATCAGTCAGGAAGTAAACTGTGCCCGCCAGTCCTACAAGAAATAATTATATAATGAGATTCTTTTTTCTTTTCATTCTGTAAACTTCTTTATATCTGTACAAAAGTTACTAGCTCCATCTCTATGAAATAAACTAGGTCTTAATTATCAATATAAAGAGAATGCTGCATATACCGTAAATGATGTAAAAGAATTTTCCTTCAATCAAATTAAATTGTCCTAAAAATAAACAATCACCAAAATCCAAGCAGTGTTAACCTGCCTTCCTTTCAAAATTAATGATGGACTGGGATTAAAAACAGTATATACTCCATTAATGTGAACTATATAGCTGGAAGCAATAAGAGGGAGCTGTGGTAATTCAGTTGGTTAAGTGCTTGGCATGTGACCAAGAGGTTTGAGGTTCAAGTTCCTTTAAATTGTTAGATTCTCATCCAACTTTTCAAAAAATATGGGAGGAAGGATGAATTTTTAATTTACATTTTCTCTTTTTCTTTAAAATGGAACTGGACACTGAATATGACTACGTTGACCTGGCAAACACTAGATAATAACATTGTTAAGCTTTCATAGTTTTATGTGACTTTCTGTCAATATAACAATAACCCAAATCACAAATTCAACAAATATAAACATAATCTCATATAGCTATAATGGAAACAGACGAGACCCGAGATATTTCCGGTCGGCTATATAATTTTCAAAAAGTAATTTAAAAAATAAAGACTGGCAGGTGTGAAAAATCGGGGCAGGCGGGGATAAGAATCTAGGAACATTTTTTTTATTATGGCCCAATCTAGGTGTGACATAAAAGAAGAATCAAACAAACATAAGTACAGAAAAGTTAAGACCCTCTACAGATGGGTGCAGTCCTAACATAACATGCACGTTAACGCGAAAAGCGGTCACGAGGACTGCTTGAGCACACGTGCAAGGACTGCTCGACCGGACAGGCGTGCGCTCCTTGCGTTATCGCGGGAGGAAATTCGCGTTAACGCAATTTATTCCCGCGTGCGCTCGGTCCAGTGCGGGTTCACATGCCTACATTTGTAATTCTCTATACAGTGGTACGGATGGAGGAAATAAAAGGGACTTAATTGGATTACTGCAAATGTCGCTATATATACGTGTATTAAATGTAATAATACAATGACACCCCGCATTAAGAGTTTCAAATGTAAACTGATAATGGAAATTACCGCGTAGACATACACTAAGGTATTTATGTAAAAACGTCGTCAGTTAATAGTACAAAGAATGCAGGATAATTACATAATTCTATTTTATTAATTTATTTTAATCAATTAAGTTCTGTATTTATTTCTTATTTGTTTATTTTTTATAATTCATTTATGTATTTATTCCAATTATGTATTTATTATTGGTGTTTTTAATTTATCTATTTTTCATAATATATGAATACCATTATTATCATCATTATTATTAATCTTATTATTATTATTTTTTTTATTATTATTACTATCATAAAATAAGAATAAATTTCATTATATTCAATGTTCGGAATTGTATTCAATATTTTAAAAATTCATCCCTTAACTCATAAGTGTTTTATTTAATTCTAAATATTACCTACACGCACACAGTAATATGTTCTTATATTCGAATATATCCTTCAAATCCTTCACTATGTACATGTTAATGTAAGTTTTAAGTTGTAAGCAAGCGAACGTGGCTGTCAAGCAAGTTCACGCGGTCTCGAAAATAAGTTCACGTGGAAATCTGCGTTAACGCAGACGCGTGTGCTCAGCAGTCCAGAGCGCATGAGGAAAGCAAACTTCACGATAACGCGACGTTAACATAATGTTATGTTAGGACTGCACCTCACTGTACATCTTACCTTCAAATAATGAGAAAGGCGTATCCGCACGTCTGCATTCATGTCTACCATAGTTGAAACACCATTCAGCAAACTGTAACGAAAAACACTTATTACAGGTCATATCTGTTTGATAGCTGTAAAGCACAAGTCTATACACAGTCAATCAAAGATTTATTAGAGAAGAAGCAAGAATAAATTCTTGAGGCACATTTTAAGCAAGGTATTTTGGGTCTTTTAGTAAAATTGCAAAGTCCTATGTCTACGTGAATGAAATATCTACAACCTAAACTTACTAAATATCAATGTTGGTTAACAAACAAAGAATATCAGATTATACCTTTTTATTTCTTAAAGTCTTGTGCAAGAAAGAACTAACAGGTGATGGAGATATGATTGGTTTTTTGAGAATTTACTTGATATATGTGAATTCTTTTAATATATAAATGTAATCATTGTCAGGGCTATACATCGCAGGAATGATGAATTGTGTGGACTTGTAAATTATGAAAATGTGGGGTTTTAACAGATATTTCTAACACTATCACCAAAATATACTAAACCTATTGAATAAGAATTATTCATGCTATATGTCATGAGTTATAATGCAGGTCCTTAAGTTTCATGTCTAAAAGTAATAAAGAATATTGTATTGTAAATATGCGGGGAGAAAATATCACATCATTAACCTAATTATGTAAAAATTTTTACTCATTGACATATAATCGCATTAGAAGATTTCATTCCATGGTCAATATTGTATTTGTTAGTGATACTTTTACTAAATAATGGAAAAATTTTAGAATGTATAGAGAGATATATCACCTTGTAAGCTTTGTAAAGGTAGCTCTGGTCCTGTGTAGCTTTGTACAATGCTAGAAAACCATAAGCATTGCCAGCCGTCCCATGACACAGCCCATAGCCTTTGCGTAGCAGACCTCTAGACCATATGACATTCCCACATTCCTTGGCGGCATCCAGATATTTGTCATCTGAAAATGTCTAACGATAAATCAAATTCATGAAAAAAATTGAAAAAAGAAAACTGTTGTCAGCTAAAATAAGTTTAAATTCCTCAAATAGGCAAATTCACCAAGATTCACTGTAAGCAGAGGGGAATCCCCTTATGGGCTGAAGTCTGAAAAACATGATACAGGGAGTGACCACATGAACCCAGGCCTTTCAATCTCAGGCCCAGGATGCCATCTACTCAGCTACATCAGTTCCTTATGGTAATCATTACAACTTAGATTCACAGATTCTGAAGATTTAAGTCTGTCAGTGAATTAAAATTCTGTATCAGAGCTCAATGTAGTCTCTCATAGATTAGACTCCCAGATAATACATGTTTGGTGGGGGAGGAAGCTGGGCAGTACCCTGCTGAAAGGTAGAGTGTGGTGTGGTGGGGTTCTCTGGGTATACCAGTATCCTCCACCACCAAATGTTGATCATTTGAGTGGCAAATTCCTGGAGTTACACTAAACAGTAGAATCTGCTCCCCTTCCCCTTTTTCAAAAACAATTATAGAAAAGTATTTTGCTAAATTTTCACAGTGCAGCAATTCTTATTGGAAAATGTGTCCTGTAAGATATATAAGTACAGTGCCTGCCACTTAACTGAATATCGCACTATGGAATATTTTGTTTTATTGAATAAGATGCTGAAATCCAAAATCATTTTCTATCAAATCTATTGAAAATCCACCACTTATTACACTAGAATAAAGAAGCGACTTCATTTATTTGAATAGTGTGATTATCCCATCAACCATACCTTTGTCAAAACTTAACTGTATCATGCCCGAAGTCATGTTGTTTACTAGGGTGGGAGCTGTGGTCTGTTGACTTTAATGTAGCTCAAGCAAACAATAAAGGGATTCAAAAGAGGTAACTCTAGTGTATCTATATACAGATACATGTACACTAATTCTATTACAGATACGGCAAAAGTTATACACATGTGCAATTCTTTTACAAATTGTCGATCTTCTGGTCTTGAAACTGCATTCGTTCGTCACGCCGTGTAATTGAATATTCGTTTATTTAAATAATTAAGTCCTGGCAAAGAGCTTATTCAATTAAGCGGCTTGCACTGTATTTGAATCTTTCTTGTTCTCAGGTTGTTGTGGATATCTATTGCTTTGGTATTTTGTATCATATCAAGATTATAAAGTATACTTAAATTTCACACTAAGGTAATTTATGAATTTTCGAATACTAGACAATGGATCAACCTAAAGCAATGAAGGATCTTCCATGTGACAATATCTACTGTATCATTGGAAATGTGGCTTGTTCTGTATCAAACAAAAGGTAGGACACTTTAAAGTTGACTGTGGGGTTTGAACCTGTAATTGTATTGCCCAGATTCAAGCACTCTTGGGCAGATCAAATTTCAGAAATATGTAAGGAAGTTGTACTATAATGCTAGCATATGTGCATTACCTTATAAGCTTGAATAAACATAAAGATCCATCCTGGTGCCCCATGACACCAATGGACAAGCTTGTCTCCATTACTGCTACCAATGGATGAAGGACCGTTGCCCGAGGGAAATCTCAAAGTCATCATAAAATCAACGGTGGGTCGCACATGAGATTCTAGGTAAGATTTTTGTGCCTCATCTTCAATCTGGAATAAATACTACATATAAATCATTTTAAAGAAAAAAGATGAAACAAAGATTTTTTTTGCTTGACCAGGATATGGGAAGATTACATTTTACTTACTTTTGAAAAGTATTCAGTCTGTAGCATTAAAAGTAATATGGGAATGGTATTCTTTCCTGTATTGCTGTTTTTCAGTCCAGGCAGACAACATAATTATGTAGTTTTAAAGTTTCCCAAAACACCCCAATACACCACTAAATTTCCCAATTACATGGGCCCTATTTCAAAAATATCTAAAAAAAAAACCACATGCTATTTCTATATTTATTTATTGTTAGAAACATCTTCACATGACTGCATTCAAGGGCCAGCTTTCCTAAAGAACTTTTGATAAATCATGAATTTGGACAGATGCATTACTAAAAATTGGACTTGAGCAATCTAAAATTTATGCGATTTTCACAAAAACTAGCAAAAAACTAAATGAACCTCAAGCAAACACAATCATTTTTGCAAACATCTGTGTGTAATGAATTGTCAAACACCTGTATGTAATGAGTTGTCAAATATCTATGTGTAATGAGTTGTCAAAAATCTACCTGTAATGAGATGTCAAATATCTATGTGTAATGAATTGTCAAATATCTAGATGTAATGACTTGTCAATTATCTATGTGTAATGACTTGTCAATTATCAATGTGTAATAAGTGGTCAAATTTCTATATATAATGAGTTGTCAAATATCTATATATAATGAGTTGTCAAATATCTACAGGTAATGAGTTGTCAAATATCTGATGTAATGACTTGTTAATTATCTATGTGTAATGAGTTGTCAAACATCTCTAAATAATGAGTTTTCAAATATCTAAGATTTTTTTCGTGAGTACTTTAGCAATACATGCTCCAGTTCTGTGTAAATTATGCTGCATAATTACTATGATTATGTATCATAATGAATAATTTATTACCTTCCAGTTATGCTGATGTTTTTTCACATTTGAGTTGTATTTTACCTAACATCAAAATTTTTTGTGTGGTCACCACATCTGCCTGATGCTGTCAACAGCAATTATGACTTGTAATTGCATATGACTGGCACATATCTATCACAACACCAGACATTGGATTTTACTGACTCAACAGAAAGAAAGGAGACCAAGAAATGATTGATGGGACTCAAGCCCTAAACCTCTGGGCTCTGAATCACACTCAATAGACTCCTCGCTGCTTCAGGTGGGTCCATTGCTATGGTATAAATTTCTATCAGGCAGATGCCACCACCATTGTGTGAAATAATCATAAAGTGATATAGAACAATAATTAATTAATCCATTATTTACCTGCATAAGCATGTACAGTATGCCAGCTACGCCATGAGCTGCCCCTAAATAGTGTTTTTCATGCCATTGGTACATCAATGGATGTTTCCATTTTTCTGCTCTTGCCAGGGACTCGCCAGATTCAATGATAGCTTTCCATACCTGAAACAATAACATTTACATTCTTTACTTTTATGTCCTTTTTATAACATAAAGCTCTGAGTCAAAAGACGGCCAAGATGTACCTAGGTCTACAGGGACCAGAGCGCACTCAAAATATTAAATCCAACTCTATCATATACATAATGAATCAGCTGTATGTATAAAAGTTTAGAGAGTAGCAATGAAGAGACTACTTTAATAACTTCAAGACATGATATATTATATGCCACTATGCAAGATCATATGCCAGATACTGTCTAGGCCTCATGATTTGGGAGAAGCATAGTCAAGACTTTTTAACCACACCCTTGAGCTTTACCCCATGGGGAAAACCTCCCCCCTCATTTTGGACTCCACTTATACAAATTCTGGTGATGTACTATCATATGCCTCTACCAGATTTTATTCTGAGTCTCCATGTTTAGGAGGAGACATGCAGAAAAGATAGTGCAGACATACAGACAGACGGATGTCAGCTTGATAGCATAATATGCCGCACATTTTATGAAATAGTATAGAATATTCATTTTTACATTTCATCCGAAGTATTAAAGACATTGAATCTTTAGTATTGATTCAGTGGTCCATTTCTGTCTGAATGACTGTTGTGGCTTTACCCCACCCCATGATTATTTCTGTCTGTATGACTCTTCTTGCCTTACCCCACCCCATGATTATTTCTGTCTGTATGACTCTTCTTGCTTTACCCCACCCCATGATTATTTTTTTTCACTTACATGGAGATGGCATCTCCCCCTTAAATTAAACATTTTTTATTTTTAGAGTAGATTAATCAAAGCAATGATGGATCAATTAAAACCTAATGTCTCCCAACTACCTCAGTATAAAATGTCTCGTCAGAAGACGGGACACTGACAAGTGTCCAGTTGGCAGCAGACATCTCTGGCCCTAGCCGCAAGTAGTGGCCCTAAATGAATGATAGGGCCACAATTCCTTACGTTGCGTAAACTTGCATTTTTGATAAACGGAATGGCCGACACGATTCTACGCATTTCGGCATCAAATATCTAACATATATAAACATAAAGCAAACGATCGGCAATGTTTACTTACCCCCAATCTGTCGTCTGAAGGCTCTACACACATTTTTTCCAAACCTGTTTCAAATTTGCCGGTTTCTGTGTCAGCCATTCGGTCTCGCGAGATCTCGTTAAAAGAAACCTCACAAAAAGAGGCGGAGCTGACGAAAAACACGTGGTCATTGTTATTTTTATGTCATTTCTCTGTTTACATTTTATTTATCGGCTAGTTATTTATGAAGAATAAAACTAAATTGAAATGACCAGAAATGCGGTAACTAGCCGATAAATAAAATGTAAACAGAGAAATGACATAAAAATAACAATGACCACGTGTTTTTCGTCAGCTCCGCCTCTTTTTGTGAGGTTTCTTTTAACGAGATCTCGCGAGACTGAATGGCTGACACAGAAACCGGCAAATTTGAAACTGGTTGGGAAAAATATGTGTAGAGCCTTCACACGACAGATCGGGGGTAAGTAAACATTGCCGATCGTTTGCTTTATGTTTATATATGTTAGATATTTGCTCCATTTGATGCCGAAATGCGTAGAATCGTGCCGGCCATTCCGTTTATCAAAAATGCAAGTTTACGCAACGTAAGGAATTGTGGCCCTATCATTCATTTAGGGCCACTACTTGCGGCTACTCTGGCCCCTGAGTCAAGCACACTACTGAATGCAGTGATTTCAATAAAAGCTGGCATCCAGCGAAATACATCATTTCAAATGACAAAAATTGACAGTTTGAATTTCCTGATCTGGAATCTACTATTCTCACATTCGCGCATACAGCATTCAAAATGATACGCCTCAAATTTCTAAATCACCTCCTCAAATAATTCATATTGAAAACTGTGTAAATAGGTTACTTTTTCTCACCAATTACTGATATCTTAATTATTTTGTGAATTTTTTTTTACAAAATGATACCTTTAAGATAATGCTTGACTGTACTTTCTCCTTTCCTAAATGCTTCTGTATGAAAATCAGTGAGTATAGATAACCCGACCTTCCGTACAGGATTTCATCGGGAATGTTGGATCCTAAATCTGCCACTTGGTTGTGAAAAGAGAGCAGTCTATAATAGTAAAATGGAAATATATAAATAAACGAAGGCATGAAAAGTAGCAAATGATTCAAACACGTACCCCATAAGCAAAATTTTAAGCATCTTCGTCGTTCTTTTCGCAGTGACTTCTATCTCAAGTTCTTTCCAAGAATTTTTTAAAATGCATTAAATTAAATGTAAGGTAGAGGTATCTTAGAGTTCCTCTTCACCCTGAAGAGATAAACATGTCATACACATGCTTTACTTATAAACTTTTCTAACTGTGGCAAGGATCAAGTTGACAAATGAACAATATTTTTTTTAATCTACTGTCATGATATCTTTCTTAATATAAGATTAGAAATATGTTCAAAGTAAAATTTTATTGGAAAAATTCAAGCAATTATTAAATTCAAGCATTTATCATAAAAACTTATCATTTTCCAGAACCTAACAAGGACTAGCTGACTCTGAAATAAAGGCTCTTGAACCATAAACAAAAAACTTTTTTTTTCTAATGTTGTTGTCATCCCAAGAAATTGTACTTACACGGTGTACATACACGGTGAACTTACACGGTGTACTTACACGGTGTACATACACGGTGTACTTACACGGTGTACTTACACGGTGTACATACACGGTGTACTTACATGGTGTACTTACACGGTGTAGATACACGGTGTAGATACACGGTGTACTTACACGGTGTACTTACATGGTGTACATTCACGGTGTACTTACACGGTGTACTTATATGCTGTACACACATGGTGTACTTACATGGTGTACTTACATGGTGTACAGACATGGTGTACAGACATGGTGTACTTACATGGTGTACTTACATGGTGTACTTACATGGTGTACATACATGGTGTACTTACATGGTCTGAAGCACAGCACAGAAATTTAGACCTATGCAACACAATCAACCAAAGATTGCCAGGACCATGTCTACTGTAACCTCAGTTATTACTCTGTGACCTGAAAGACTGGACAGCGAAGAACCACTGACTGGGCTTCAAATAGTGAAGTCTCAGTCATAAGCATACGGAATACATGACACAAACCAAGCCCTTACAAAAATTCATGAGCTGGCTGACAATTATTCTGGCTTCAGCAGATTTTGTGTTATCTCCAACACGGGTAACTCACATTTCTAGTTAGGTAGAGCAAGTCAAACTCCAGTTACATTAGAGCTGGTGTAGTTCAATCCTTTAGGCCTCTGGCTCAGGAACAAGAGGCCCCAGGTTCAAGTCCTGTCAACATCTCATTGTGTCCTGTATTTCAGCTTAAACAGTAAAAATCGAAGTCCCATAACATTGTAGATGCGACATTGATTATTGTTTTGTGTCGCTTCACGATTATTTCAGATATATTCTGACAGCATCTGCTTGATGCACTGCATAGAAATTTAATAACTTTCCATAGACCTAGTCCCACTTGAAGCAGTATGGATCTTTTATCTTATGTTTGCCATGCCTACCATGACACAGGGTCTCATCCAAAAGAAAAGACACTGGTGTGTCCTTGGCGGTAGTCAAATCCCAGACCTTTTGGTCATGAGCTGAACAGCTCATCAACTGAGTCCCACCAACTTTGAAGACGTGGCATGTAAAATATTCCTCACTAAGTCTGTTGTATAGGTATAAATTTCTGAGTAATAAGTCAGGCAGGTACTGTAGCGATAGTGCAATAATCTTGCAGTGACATAGATCAGGAATCAAAATCTGAAGTTTTATTAAAAGTTGATGTCAGACTCCTGATAACTATTATTTTGGTTTCCTGGCCATTTAAATTATCGAAATTGAACTGCATCAGTAACAATGATATATTAAGATGACACAGTACTATAATGTTGAATTCTCGAAACTTGATGTAAAATAAAAAAAAGTGTGATCTAGTATATAGGTTACCATACCAATAATAAATACCCACTTTACTAATGCTGTGTCATGGTGGCACAAAGCAATGCCTGCAGACCATTTCACAAAAATTCTTTAGAAATTTTTAAGGATATTTGGTAAATTTAACCTAATATAGATTGTGATTTTAAAATTTAGTACACAGAATGTGAAATATTTGTTGTATTTTGGAATGAAAAATATCATCATTAATTCAAAAATTTCCAGTGCAATTCTCCCTTATTTGCAAACTTTGAGATTTAAAATTACAAAAAAATCCTTAAAAATGTTGCAAGAAAGTAACGACCTGCAGGTGCCTGGGAGGAAGAGTCATCTCCTGTTGGTTTACAAACATACAAACACACAAATGATACAAATACACAAATGATACAAACACACAAATGATCCAAACACACAAATGAAACAAACGCAAGCGATACAAACACATAATCGCAAATGATACGAACACAAAGACAAAGATGATACAAACACAGATAATACAAACACACAAATGGTAAAAACACACAAATGATACAAACACCCAGATGATACAATCATACTCACTTTTTTATACAATCCTCACTTTTTTTTTCATTCCCCAGATAATGATAGACCACTGCTCCAATAGCCAGAGGACCTGCATCACCACAAATAAATGAGAGTTTTCTCCCTTTTAGTCTATGTAGAGGGCGTTTGAGGTAAGTTTTTGCCCTCTGTAGTTGCTTCTTATCTGTTTTATCTACCTGCTTCTGGTACATGTGGAGATGGAGAAGAGCAATTCCTACAATATATACATTGCGTTGGTTAGAAACAAGACGTACATAATATTCTCAATTTCCTGTCCTGGTCAGAAAGGTACATCCGAACACGAAGTAAATCCAGATGGTTCATTAAGATTATATTTAATAAATGAATTTTAAAATGTCCATTGGCATACAGTTTTAAAAAGATGTTGTTCTTTCAAGCTGTGCAGTTAAAAATTACTTGAAACGATCAGCATGTAACAAAACTAGCGATCCTCCAGATATACATGTCCAGATTTACCTTACCGATCAGTATAGTTGACTCTAATTTAACACAAAAAACTTCTGGTCTGTTCCAAGTGATTTTAAGGTCTTGATTCTATTATCTATACATGAATATAATGCATCGTTCAAAACCCACAGTCAATTGCATTTCTCTTACCGGAAAAGAGGCGAAACCGACCTTAGGAATGTAACATTATACTGTAATATGATATATGTAGAGAGGCCACTATATAATGTGTGATACAAGAAAAAACTTGCATTTTAATACAACCTTGCATTCTCCCTACTCTTCTCTTTTAAATTTGTACAATTTTGACAACAAATACAAATTTTTCAAACTGAAATATCGGAAAATTTCTGAAAGGATTATCAGTTATTATTCATGTTGTAATACATTTGCACTGCAATATATACTAGGTGTATTTTTTTCACTCGCCCCGCCCTCCCTCTGTACTATAGCTACTTCATGAAATTAAATAAAATTTTATGACTCTAGACCAGAAAGCAAATTGCGATATAAATCATATCATTGAGCATATATAGTAATGTTATATATCTAATGTGTATATATCCAGATTTCATTTATTACTGGGTATTAACATAATATCACTAAACTTTATACATATAAAATTGGTTTCCATGACTACATCCCATTTTCTGGAATTCTTTTCAGACAGTATGTATATTATGTACCAGAGATTCCAGTATACACTGATGGGTCGTCATCTTCCTCATTTTCCAGTCCTTGGTACAGACGCACTAACAGTAGCTCTGTATTCCTCTGTAATGCCTCCTTGTAATCAGTATTTAAAGTCTACAAGGAGAAAAGTGGTCTCTAACTCATTCAGCTTACAGAATGTGACAGATATCGAATTTATAGTCACAAATATGTATAATGCAGTTTCATAGGACTCAGTCCTACTAAGTCTTTTCGTTAAACAGAGTTATTTCCCTTTTGGGATTGTGTCTGATGTAAAACAATTATGATGATTCATAAATTTCCTATGAAGACCTCATTTGTGGACAATCATTTGCCAGAGTTTTAGACCTGGTTTCCATAGTATTTGATTACATTACAATTACTATGTGTTGTCCAAAATCATGGGAAGTAACTATGACTAAGGAAAAGACAGAATACCTATCATATATGATTTCCAGAAAACTGTCTTACACACAGAATTCTTTTTTTCTTGTTGATGCAGAAATTATTTAACTCTATGGTGATCAATGCATCTGTCCGAGAAAATGGACTGAAGTTTGAATCTATGCAACAGACCCATTGAATGCAGTGAGGAATTTGTTTTTGCAGAACAAGGATGAATCAGTCTCAAGACTTGAAATGAGGACATCCTGGCTCTGGAACCATGCATACATCAATCAACATACGTCAGCTCCATGCAGACAGGAAAGCTATTTATCTTTATTGGAATAGATGACTAGTAGTGGCTAGGGTCTACTCACTTCATCTTATTCTGACACTTTTAAATTGTATAATTATCCCTTGGTCTGTTATACCGAATATTGGTGAGTGGTCTCTGGACCACCTAGGTCCCCAACAAGTCCAAGGTGGAGCCCTAGTTGTTGGCCAAAGTCCTTAGAACCTCCTGTAGTTGGGCATTTTAAGGCCCCATTTTCGTGACTGCAAATATAAGTAAGATGCTAATTTTGTTTTCTTCCAGTGTGGTAGAAGCCTCAAAATTAATGCATAGGTTTAAGTTAATATACAGGAAGTATAATAAAAATTCCTTACTCAAGAATAAGATTGAAGTATGGTCGATTTTTGTATAAAACAAAAGGATTGTATGACAAGATCGATAAAGGCATAGTTTTACGTGAACAAAAAAAAAAAAATAACAAGCTGATGTTTTCTCTGTTTTGTTTGAGTAGCCAATCCGTTAACATCCAAAATTAAGCTGGTATTGCTTGGTGGATGATGTGCTCAGTTCATGACCAAAAGGTCCCCAGTTCAACTCCCACCATGAGCACACCAGTGTCCTGTTTTTCAAATGAAAGAGTAAAAATCAAAGTCCCATGTCATGGTAAGCGTGTTGCATAAAAAATCCCTCACTGCTTCAGGTGGGTCTGTTGTAAAGGTATAAATTTCTATGTCATGCATCAGACTGACAGAATAATCCCATCTCTGTTTGCTACCATTACTGATGTGTCGCCAATACAGAGACAGAATCGGTTTTAAGCCTCATCCTGTGTCAATGGCGCTGAAATTATGGTCGATTTTCAGACTTCTTGAAAAGTGTCAGATTTATTAGATTGTCCGAAAAATTTTTTACGAAGGTCCGATAAAATTATGAAAAATCTATCTATTAATCGGACCTAATATCCAAAACGATTTTTTTGTATTTTCTGTTTCCAAATAAAACTGTACAACAAATTTTTAACATATTTGAACCAGATTTCTTTCTTAATCTTGCAAAAGTTTTGTGAAATGTTCTACAACTATACAATCATTTGTTTGAATTAGATACGATTTCATTGTTTCGGCATTGCAAATTAAAGTAACAGAAATATAGTGGGGAGATTTGATAAAAGGAATATGGTATCGTAGAGGAGGATGTTGTCAATGTGGTGGATGGTAGTGTCCTTGCACAGGATAATGGTGTCCAATGCGCAATGAGAAGATGTTTTCATTGCTTTCCTGAGGATTGTGGTGTCATAGAGGAGAATGGGTGTGTGAGAGGGGATGGGAGGGGTGTCAATGTTGAGGACAGTGAAAATGAACAATCAAAAAAAGAAAATGGACCAAATTTAAGACAAATTACTCTTTTTACTTTTTACTTTACTTTTTATATTCTAGAATATGAAATTGAATGTTAAATTTTGTAATTTTATGAAATTAAATGTAGATCTATTATTATATTATTGATTAAAAGATCAAATGTCAGAATACATCATTTTCTTTTAAAATCGTAAAATGACAAAAAAACTTATTCGGTCTGATAAAAGATTGTTCGGTCTGATAGAATTTACAAATTTATCAGACCGAATGTCTGACACTTCTTGAAAGTTTTCAAGAAGTCTGGATTTTCATGCAATTTTGCAATAATTCAAACAAAACAACTGTATTTCATAGGTCAACCAATCAGATTGCAGGAAGCAAATACAGTAAAATCTCACTGGTTGACTTACCTGAAGATAGCACTATGGACTTGGATTTCATCTTGTCAGTATGAACCAGAAAATAGGTAGAAAGGACACTTCTGAGACATAATGTGACTAAAACTAAGTAAGTATACATATGTATGGAATACAGTTGTTTGGGTTGAATTATTGCAAAACTGTATGAAAATCAACTGTCATTACAGCACGTTCAAACTGAATGTGATCGAAACGAAATGAGCTAGACCAATTCTGCCTCTGTTTCGGCAACATATCACTAACAGGAGCAAACAGAGACAGCATTATTCTCATTAGGCAGATGCTGTCACAGATTATGTGAAATAAACAAGGAGTGATGTAAAACAATAATCCATCAATCAGTAACAAAAAATATGCCCTAATGAATCCAGTCATTTAACAAATGGTAATCCTTTTTTGCTTTAAAATCAGTATAGAATAAATGGTCTAATACTATTTATGCTAACCTATGACCCAGATAGCATGGGTATGTTGGCCCAACATTGGGCTAACGATGACACTTGCATTGGCCCAACATTGGGATAGGACGTTGGCCCAACGTAGTCTTGCCCATTGGGCGAGCGTTGGGCTAACTGGGGAAATTGATTCTACAACTACGGCCCAACGTTGGCCCAACAAAGAGATGCAAATCATATCCTTTACAGACGTTGGCCTTTTGTTGGCCCCCCATCAAAGTTACCCCAATTAAAATGTATGTTGGTCGAGAGTCACGTGACGGGCCAAGGTGATTGACACCAACTTTTTCAACTCTGTCAATTTGACCAATTTTCTACGGATATACGCAAAATTATGTGCTGAAAAGTGCATACAAAGTGTGGGATGTATCAAGGATCATATTAGTCTACTTTATAGTGGATATATCGATCTAATCTAGATGTTCAGGACATTGTTTACTTTTTGGATTATTTTCATACTACGAGTTCTAATCGCTCAGCGATTATCGACCTGTGATCAGGTTTCGGCTTCAGTGAACCCAATGGCAGGACAGCAAATTAAAATGCTCAAGCCTGTATACCTGAGAAATTGGGAAATTCAGTGCAATAAAAGTTGACAAATAACAGATTATGATCTCGTTGGTGCCATGGGATCTAAAATCACCGACATCTAGTGCATACAAGGTGACAGAGATTTGTGGCGAATATATATGTGAATTCGTGCGAGAGCCGTAACTTACTAGTTGCTGAGGGTTTCGAACTCGGAAATCGCTCTATTTCGGTGTTTGATACTAATCCTTTCGCAGCAGGGACTGAGAAACCTGACGAGGAGGTAGTACGTGTTACGGTGAAGGGGGTACCATTGTCTGTGGAGGATTCATGTATTGTAAAAATGTTGGAAAAATTTGGTGCCAAATTAACTTCCGATGTAAAATATGAAAAAATACGAAATCCTACTACCAAAAAAATGACCGACATTCTAAATGGCAATCGTTTCATGTACATACAGCCATTAGACGATGGGAAGTTTTTACCCAAAAGTAGTTACTGTGCCGGTTTACGGTGCACGATATTGCATAAAGGGCAACCTAACCGGAAGCGCCCTATGTTGTGCACCAACTGTTGGGGCAAAGACCATCTGCGGTTCAAGTGCGAGTACGAGACATGTTGTAAAGTGTTGTAAAGTGTTGTAAAGAGTCAGGGCACGAACCCGGGTCCAACCAGTGTAGGGGCTACGACGGAAAACAGCGGGACATTATGGCGTTCAGTGGGAAAGACGATGTTATATCCAATTTTTATCCCTGTGAGATCAGTATCTTTGGGATGTATGACAATTCCGCCAAGCATGCTTTCGAATACAGTAAAGCTATGCGTTCCGGTGAAGTCATCAGGGCTGCAGCTATCCGTGATTGTCCTACTGCCGCTGACGCTAAACGCATTGGGTCGCAGGTGACAGTCAGTGACCAGTGGGAAGACACCAAAAAGAAGGTCATGACCAATGTGTTGGATGCTAAATTTGAACAAGTACCAGAATTCAAGGACAAAGTGCTTAAAATCGGCAAAAACGTCACTGTCGTGGAGGTGTCTTTCGACGATTATTGGGGATCCGGCCTGAACAACTGAAAAACTGGACTGGACAAAATGTACTCGGACGACTTCTGAAATAATAAGCATTTACTTTATGATTGTCAAAATACTCGTCACATGTGGGAAGTACTCGGTGCTTGTCTTAAGTTTGATATAAGGTGGAAGCATACTATAATTGGATTTTATGATGAAATCAACAATAAGACAGTTTTGTTCAATAATTTGATTTCATTTATTGCATGTAAAATATATAAATATAAAATGTTTTGTAGAATTAAAGGTGAAGTGGAAAGTAGCCAAAATATTCAGTGTCATATTAAGACAGCTCTTTTGACTTATCACAGAGTTTTGTTATTAAATTAGATAGAAATTTGCAACTTTCAGTTATCAGAAAGGTTTATGATCTGCTTTAATGGCATGTATTGTGAAATTTATACCATTGTTTATTGTAACTTTCTGTAAAGGAGTCATTCTGCCCGAAATGACGTCCTATTGTGTAAATGGATCATTTTGTGAATAAATGTATTATTAATAAAAAAAAAAAAGAAAGAAAAAAAAAATGTATGTTGGTTGTGCATTGGCCCAACAAAGATTTATCTCATCCGTTGTTTTGCTCAGATCAAAGGCAGCTGGAGCATTCCTTTTAAATTAAGAATCTAATCTATAATGCAGCATATTCATCTAAATCAGTATCAATTCTCAATGTATGCATTGCAACATTGACCTCTGCTGCTTGGAGACGAACACAAATCATAAACACAATCACAAAAGATGACTTGAATTTTAAAAGTTAAGTTTAATGCATATTCTAATATCAAAATCAATTATTAAATGAACACAATTGTGATTTATAAATGTTAAAAATATACATATTCATAGTGTTATGCTACTTTCAACAACTAGTATGTCACTATTTATTCAATTTGACTTCCATCATCTTCCGTTTCTTTCCTGATCTCCTTTTCATAATTTTTCTTTCTTCTCTTTTCTCGTCTCTCTCTTCTGGATATGCTGAATATCTGAACGAGTCTACAAATGGTGTATATTTCAACACAGAGCACAGCCTGTTTTCCTTACAGCTTCTGTTGAAGAAAAAGCATTATGTTTAAAAAAAAAAGCAGTAGGAATTTACATAATCACATTTACTGTTTTTCCTGCAACTAATCTTTGAGTAAATTGACCGAAACTACTTACAAAAATTAATATATCTAAATACAGAATGTGCTAACTGTATGCAATAGTCAAGGAAATCGTGAAAGGTGTGTAAAACTACAAAGCATACCTAAATGCTAAAAGAAAACAGGAAAACATGTAGCAGCCGCTAATCTAACCATCATGTGACCTACAATACCGTACGACATCACATGACAATAAGTGTTTAAATATTCCGCCATGTACTATTTAATTAAATTTCAGCCATGAAAGAAGTCTTTTAGCAATAATTTTAAGATAATAGTAACAGAATAAAAATAAATTCCAATTCTATAAAGTCAATTTTGACATGACATACACATACCTAAAAGAATTCAGTAATTCAGGTGGAAAAAAGTAGTTCTACTTGCTATAAAAATTCACACACAAATTTTACAAATGGAGGAATGAATAAATATGTACAGAAATACTACTTACATTTTTAATCTGCAATAGATTACACACTTCACATCCAAAACTATCCGAAGTAGGAGCTTTAGAACAGAACGTTCTAACTAGCATAGTTCAAAATTATGCGAGGGTGTGCCTCGCTGCATGCTGAGTGCACTACTGGCTGTTCCATATCTAATGACCCAGTGACCGGCTACTTTCAATGAAAATATTTCATAATGTATTTCCTGACCTATTTCTTGGTAGCCTCATCAGCATGCAGCAGAAGTACGCAAGATAACTGACCGATGCATATGTGTAGGCAGAACATTGAAAGAAAACTTAATCTAATATTCTGAAAGGACAAGCAATACATATAATTGTATAGTGTTTTCCTTGTTTTTTTTTTTTATACAAAACTTTAACACTAAAGTCAACATAAGTAAATCTTTAAACAAGAAACCGTCAAGGACGGTATGACCGGATTGCAAATGCTTAAGCAAAATGTTGACAACGTGCAGACGGACGGACAGTTATTGCCAATTCATTGACCGGAATTGCAAAATCTGGTCAAAAATAAATCAATAAATAGATAATTTGATAAGTATATTATAAGTAAATAAATTTGGGGAGGTACGGGGGTGTCTTATAGAGGTGCATGGCCTCCACATAGCAAGCTGCAAACGTTAGGCTATTTCCATTAGCAAACGGTTTACGACCTCTGTTTTGTCATAAAAAACATTCATATCCATTCAAAACAAGTCATTTCCAGATTTAAATCAATTAAGAAACAACGATAAACTGCCAAAACAATCCGCGCCTCATTTTCGAAGTTCAACGCGGATGTCGATCCCGATCCAAGATGGCAGCGATATTAGAGTTCGGTATAGTTTTCCGTCAATAATATCAAAAGTTAGCGTCAAATTTACAAGAAAAAGTGCAATTTGGGTTTATATGACAAATACTAACTAACTACAAAATACACTCACATACCAACAATTCCCCCTTTTAACCCCAAAAAAGCTAGAGTTTGGTAAGAGTTCGGCATTTAGGAGCACCCTTGTATACCCAACGCCGACGTAATGCGACGACGCAATGTCAACCATATATCGACGTTGGGCCGACGTAGTCATGCTATCTGAGGCCATGTCCATGAGGCGTACATAAACCTTGAAAAATATCATACATTGTTTGAAGAGTTTATTAACTGTTCATCGCTAAAATCCTTGAAATTATTTATGAAATATCTGTCTGTCATTGGGACTTTTCAATTCAGAGATGCTGTAGGCCTAGCTGAAGTCACTGGTACATGTCTGCTGCCATAAAATAATAAACTGAAAGTAGAATAGATTTCCAGTTTGTTATTCTTACAAAAAGAAATTAGTGAAATATTCTGAAACATGATCATTAAGTGTTAGTAATGAAAATTTTTTTAGATCATGTCATAAATTATTTGCTTTTTCAAGGATATGAGATTATTAGAAATATTCATATGGTTTAATATCTTTTTGGAATATTATTAATGCGGAATCCTATTACTTTCATTTTCACTTTGGTCAATCAAGTGATACGACGTCATAGACGCAGTAAATAACGGTGGAGGGAGGAGGTACTTATGAGGCATTTATTGACAATACCATGATATCCGACCCAAATGACAAATGTGCATAGAGTAAAATTCTTAAATGAAATAATTTAACGGAATAAATGCCAAACTCATGATCGCTGATGTTCTACTGAATTATTATATTGAAGTATTTCATTTAACAGGTTGACCGTTGGGGGCAACCTCTCATTTGAGAGGCACATGTTTACAACATACTGAATATAGTTTACAAAACAAGTTGACATTTTTAAATTACTGTTTTCGAGTTTGTAGCTGCACAAATGTTACAGATATAAACTCCAAAATGGTAAGTTGAAAAGGTCAACTTCTTTTGTATTTTATGTTCAGTATATTATAAAGATGTGCCCTTTTAAGTTTGTCAAAATTTTAAAACTTTAATTCTTTAATACTTGTTACTTCTGTTCATTCCTTGAAATTGATTACCTCTTTTAACAGGTCGGGCACATCTTCAGAACGAGCTATACTAGCTCCAAAAGACATTTTTAAACATTTTCATGATAACTGATATATATCCTGATCTGGTCTATGGTCAGATAGGGATGTACAAGATGTATCTAGAACAAGAAAATAACTCAATTGGGCTATCAGGGTTCTCACCAAGCTGAGTCACATATTTGTTGGGCTATATTATATTATATATTATATTATATTAGCCTGATCTGGAGACTGATGTGTATCACAATCTGGTCTATGGTCTGATTGGAACATACTAGATGTATCCAGGACAAGAAAAAATAGCTTGATCTGCCTTTAGTATCTCCATTGGCTTTGGACTCAACCTGAGAAGTACTGTGCATCATGACTCAAAGTATATTATGATGTCAGTGGTGATATTCTCGAAGTTGGTTTGGTGTCTCTGTCTACTGATTACCTTATAATTAGATACACCAGGTGTATGGTTAAGAAGTTTGTTGTAAAACATGGAGTTTATGGTTGCGAAAATTCAATTTTAAGCTACTACAGTACAGTCTGGGTGGAACTTTGAATGCCCACTATCCCATCAGTCCACCTGAAATTTCAGTAGGCATTAGGAGTGGACATTTACCTGAGTTATCAAGATGTCCACTTACCTGCATGTTAATTCCAACTGGCTCTTGCAAGAATGTCCAGTGTCCAGTGGATATTTTTAATGCCCACTCTAAAAATGCCCACTGTGAGCAGTGGGCAAATTTAGTTCCACCCAGACTGTATTGTAGGTATCAATATTACAGGGTTTTGCTTCTAAGATACTGTTAGAAATATGTAAAACATGTGTTTAAACTATACTTTTTTGAATGACAAAATATCATTCCATTTTAACAAAATTGTTCCAGGAATATGCATTATTTTCAATAATAAAGTCTGACCCTTCACCCCAATGCCTGTTATCAGATACCTTGATGTCTGACTTTTACATGTTAACTGTGGTACAAAAAATCTGGTTGATGAATGTCATTTTTCCTGAAAAATTTTTGATATCATAACGATAAATTTATTTGTATTTTGACATCATTTTGCGGAAATGTAATGATGATTTTGCCAACCAAAACGCTAGTATTTACTACTAATAAAATGAAAGAGAGATTCTGTAACCAGGGTAAGATTAAAACTTTTACAGCAGGGTTATGTAATATAAATCAAACATTATGTAGAGTGCAAATTCTTTGGATAATTTGTACCCAGGATGGAATTCTCTGAAGAATTTGTAGCTATTAATTTATAATGGGTACTAGTTCTCTGGAACATTGAATTCTCTTGGGTACAAGTTCTCTTGGTACAAATATGTCATATCATCACAATGTTAACAGTAACATTGTGAGAATGTATTAAATCTCAGTGGATTAATCAGATTTACATGCATGTTAGTACATGTAGTATAATCAATGCAGGGCTCAAAATTTGCAAAAATGTTTAGTTGTCAAATTGACAGATTTAAAGAAAATTTGGATGACCTCCATTATATTTACTGAAATTTTAGGTTTCCCAAAAAGATTTTAGGTTGGTTTTGATGACCGGACGACTGCTAGTTTTGAATCCTGTCAACGAGAAAATCATCTTTGGTATCACCGAATATTTATTGAAAATTTGATAGACGTTGCACATGGAATTTGCATGTGACATGTTGGCTTCATTTTTGGTACTGTCTGAAGTTTTCTACGGTACATTTATTCCCCTGGTACCTCTTTATGAATAGTGTGGACCAACCTCAAGTAGATTCATGTTTTTCTTTAGGATGTGTTTACCAACTTCAGCTAGGAGATAAATCTACATGGGATCACCATGAATGTTTCTGACAGACAAAGACTAGTTGAAGTTGCTAGCCCAATCAGATATAGAGGCTTCGATGAAGAGTCCGATGAGCTTAAAGCCAAAGGTGTCTCCAGGGAGGGCGAAAATGAAGATTCCAAAGAAAGAGAGCAAGAAAATATCAAGAATCTCACGGCTGAGGGTTCAGTGGGAAACAGTGCTGATACTTATAGAAATTCCAGAGTAGAACATCCGGGAAATTTTGACGAGAGAGGAACGCCAAGTGGTAGAAATGATGGATATGTAGAACTCTTGAGGGGGAGTGTTCCATGCCCAACTTGCAGAGGGGCAGGGAGTATTCCAAAAGGTGAGGCGTCAGTAGTGGTGGAATGATACAGTATCGTGGTGATACTTCTTTTGATACAGGGCTTCGATCCCATTCTATTTGATGGGACACATGAAGGCAACTGAATTTCATACAGATGGGTGCAGTCCTAACATAACATTCACGTTAACGCGAAAAGCGGTCACGAGGACTGCTTGAGCACACGTGCTAGGACTGCTCGACCGGACGCGCGTGCGCTCCTTGCGTTAACGCGGGAGGAAATTCGCGTTAACGCGATTTATTCCCGCGTGCGCTCAGTCCGGTCGCACGTTCACATGATTATATTTGTAATTCTCTTTACAGTGGTACGGATGGAGGAAATAAAAGGAATATAATTAAATTACCGCAAATATCGCCATATATACGTGCATTAAATGTGATGTTGAAATGACACCCCGCATTAAGGGTTTCATATGTAATATAATAATGGTAATCACCATGCAGACATGCACTCAGGTATTTATGAAAAACTTCGTCAGTTTATACGATAAAGACTCTAGGAAAATTACATTCTAATTCTATCTTATTTGTTTATTTTTAATTAATAAACTTATGTATTTATTTGTTATTTGTTTATTTATTTATAATTTACTTATGTATTTTTTCTTATTTATGTATTTACATTTTTTTTTTTTTGTAATTTAGCTATTTTTCATAATATATGAATACCATGCTTATCATCGTTATTATTCTTTTCATTCATTTAATTATTATTATTATCATTATTATTATTATTATTATTACCCTAAAAAAAGAATAAATTTCATTATATTCAATGTTTGGAATTTGTATTCAATATTTTTAAAAATTTACCCCTTTACTCCTAAGCGTTTTATTTAATTCTAAATATTTATCTACATGCGCACAGTAATATGTTTTTATATTTAAATATACAATGTATATATATCGATTCTCCTTTAAATCCTTCTCTATATAAGTTGTAAGCAAGCGAACGTGGCTGTCAGGCACGTTCACGCGGCAGCCAAGCGCGTGAACGCGGCAGTCCAGCGCGTTAACGCGGTCTCAAAATTTAGTTCACGAGGAAATCTGCGTTAAAGCAAACGCGTGTGCTCAGCAGTTCTGAGCGCACGAGGAAAGCAAACTTCACGTTAACGCGACGTTAACATAATGTTATGTTAGGACTGCACCTCACTGTATCTATTGCCATCTGCTTATGAAAATTGGTGTCTCATTCAGAGAACACAAGATATTTGACAAAACTAGATGTTACCTAATGTCTGTTTATCGAAAAAAAACAATGATAATAAATAAATAAGTCAATAAAATAGAAAATAACAAGATGTGTTTGGGAAACATAAATGCCCCCTGTGGCAACAAAGTCCATATAAGGCAAGTTTTTGAAATGTAGATCAAAGGTTACAGTCAAGGGCACGACATCAAAACTTATTATATTGACAGAATGGGCTTGTCACAAGGAATGTGCATGTGAAACATGAAAACCCTATCTCTTACTAACCTAAAGTTATAACCAATGTTAAAGTTTTTTAAATGCAGGTCAAAGGTCACAGTCAAGGTCATGAGGTAAAAAATTATGTTATTGACAGATAGGTTTTGTCACAAGAAATATGTGAAATATGAAAGCCCTACCTCTTATGATTCAAAAGTTATAACCAATGTTGAGGTTTTTTGTCACAGACAAACAGTCATAAGTGAGAGAATGCTAACAGAAATAAGATCTACAAAGCGTGTTGATGGACACATAAATAATACACTTAATCTAAATAAATAGACAATGTCTATTTAGACATGCAGATATGGGATTGCAGTATTCATACACTGACTTACTCTTAGTCCTAGAGGTGGGTGTTTGACCCTCTTTATCCTCTTTCTACATGCAAGTCTATGTTTCAATCGTTTGTTGAAATCTACAGTTTCCCAAGTTGACAGAAATGCTAAAAATATGCAGGACATAAAACCAAATTTCACATGGGTTTTGGTTAGGCTTCTGATGGAACCAGACCAGACCAGTCAGCCCCAAGTTGATGTTCTATGACCATCAGAAAATCTGTACCATCACTGATAAAGGCAGATTGGTTGAAATATGGTGAAGCAAGAAGATCTTCCATAAGTATTCTATAAATCAAAAAGTCAGTAGTATTTACTGCATACACTTTATCTTTGTTTTTTCTTCATTCCAAGAGTATTTCCATTTAAATGGGTTACTGCTTCTGTTTGGTGCAGGATTTCACAATTTTACCCCATGCAACCAACCAATCTGAAACAGTGAGGAATCTTGTATGTACCAAGTCATACTGTGACAAGGTGCCCTGGTTTATGTGATGTTTTATATTTATAAGCCTCTTAAACTGCCTCCGTAGCTGGCTAGTTTCATGGGGAATGCAGTTAGGTGCATTTGGCTTCAGAGTCTTGGATCAAACCCTGTTGTCACTACATGTTACAATTTGGTGACCAGCAATGGTTTTGTTTAAACTCATCAGATACGCTCTTTTACCAAATTGTAACTTGTAGCGACGACAGAGCTCAATCCAAGAGTCTGAGCCAAGCACACTTGACCACATTCCCAATAAAGCTAACCTGCCAGAGAGGCTTGTAACTCTAAGCTGTCACACTTTTACTGTCTCATTCAATGAACGAGCATGAGATGATGTATTTACTTAGAAAAATCGGAAGCAACCACTGGGATTGAACCTCGCCCATCAGATTGAAAATCCAATATGATTTCAGTTGGTCAACCTGCTCTTTCAATTAAACATAAACCTTATTAAAAGTTGTGATTTGTTTTATATTCAGAGCAAGAAAATGAATTGGTAGCTTTAATACCTGTCCGAGATAAACGTCTGAAGCCACGTCGAACGTAAGTATGTTACGTAAAATATATCTGTAAGTGTGTCATATAAAATATAAGTGTTGTATGTGATGTAAGATATATGTGTAAGTTTGTTACGTACATGTAAAATATATGTGTAAGCATGTTACATGAAATGTATGTAAATTATGTGATGTAAAATATATGTGTAGTATGTTATGTGAAATATATGTGTAGTATATTACATAAAATATACATGTAGTATGACATGAGGAATGTTACATGAAATCTATATATGAGTATGTTTTGTAAAAAATTTTCATGTAAGCATGTTTCATAAGATGTATGTGTATGTGTGTTTGGTAATATATATTTTCAGTTTATATCGGGAAAAGTAACTTTTCATATATGCTTAGAACCTTCACTTCTAAAATCTTTGTTGAAACATACTTGTATAATACTTAGAAAGAAAGTGAAAGGTCTACATTAAAATTTAAAGAGAGGTGTGCCAACTGACTGAGAGGTGTGCCACCTATGGATACAGGAATAGATTATATTTGTCAAGGACTAGAGAGAGAGGGAGAAATAAGAAAGAGAGAGAGAGAGAGAAAGAGAGAAACTGAGATAAATTGAATTAAATCCTTTTACCATAAGGATGTAACCAGAAAAGTACTCTTGCAATGAAACTTTAAAAGGTTGTTTCTGAAGACAAAATAAAAGTTAACAAGAATTGATGAATCTACTGTGAATTAGCTTACACCTCAGCAACCAAAGTTGTTAGACTCATGAGTTCACATTATAATGCTTACCCTACAAGGCATTGTCATTTATATAGTGACATGTGAGAATGCAAGTTATGGATTTCAATACTCTATTGATCTGCTGCATGTTAACAGCTATAATTTTGTAATAATGAATGATTTAATCTTGACGTTTCAGGTGATGTAGCTCAGCTTGATTGACTTGTGACTAAGTGGTCCTTGGTTCAAATCCCATTAGCAATGCATCAATGTTCTGTCTTTCAGATGACACAGTAAAAGCCATGGTCTTGTGTCACAGTGGACATAGGCTTGAAAAAGGTCCCCCACTGCATCAGGTCCCTCACTGCTTCAGGTCCCTCACTGCTTCACGTCCTTTACTGCTTCAGGACCCTCACTGCTTCAGGTCCCTCACTGTTTCAGGTCCCTCACTGTTTCACGTCCTTTACTGTTTCAGGACCCTCACTGCTTCAGGTCCCTCACTGCTTCACGTCCTTTACTGCTTCAGGACCCTCACTGCTTCAGGTCCCTCACTACTTCAGGACCCTCACTACTTCATGTCCCTCACTACTCAGGTCTCTCACTACTTCAGGTCTCTCACTACTTCAGGTCCCTCACTGTTTCATGTCCTTTACTGCTTCAGGACCCTCACTGCTTTAGGTCCCTCACTACTTCAGGTCCCTCATTACTTCAGGTCTCTCACTACTTCAGGTCCCTCACTGTTTCATGTCCTTTACTGCTTCAGGACCCTCACTGCTTTAGGTCCCTCGCTGCTCCACATCCTTATCTGCTTCAGGTTCCTCACTACTTCAGGTCTCTCACTACTTCATGTCCCTCACTACTTCAGGTCCTTCACTACTTCAGGTCTCTCACTACTTCATGTCCCTCACTACTTCAGGTCCTTCACAGCTTTGGGTTAGTCCACTGCATAGGTTTAAGCAATACTTAGTATGCTTGAGTTATTAATCTTTCACATAATCTTAATTTAAACAGTATATCATTGACCTTGATATTTCAAATGTTTTAATTCTAACCTTGACCTTTCAGATGGCTGTATGTTTTGCTGGCAGTGGTATTTTGTGTGGTTGTGGCTGGATTATTAATGTTCTTCATGTTTCCAAGGGACGTCACTATGACCAGCAATATTAAGTTGTTACTTCCTTCCAACCTGGTCATTAATAAATCAAGTGAATTTGTGTCCTTCTCTATAACGGTAAACATTTTTTCATTTCCTTATTGCTTATGACATGAAGTATGTTAAAGTCTGTGTGGCTCAGAGGATGAAGTGCTCAGCTCATGGCCGAGAGGTCCTGGGTTTGATTCCTGCCATGGGCACACTGCTGTTCTGTCTTTCGGATGAGATAGTCAAAACAGAGGTCCCTTGTCACAGTAGGCGTGACGCGTAAAAGGTCCCTCACTGCTTCAGATGGGTCTGTTGCACAAGTAAAAATTTCAGTGCAATGCATCAGGCAGATGCCATTACCATATAATTGAAATAATCGTTAGCAATGTGAAACAATAGTCAATCAATCAGCAATCATGTACTATATTACAGAATTTGACCATTAACATTTAAGTCTCATCTGAGAAATCCCCCTCCCCCCATTCCTTCAATGTGGAAATAACAAACAGATGAAAGTAAATCATCAAATACTATAATCTACAAAAATGGTATTTTAACGTTCTTATGTAGATTATAAATGTTTAATTTTTAAGTAATTTTGCAACCCAACATTCCCCCCCCTTCCCCATTTACATGTACAAATGTGTGCATTAGTCAGCTTTGCCTATGTTGTCAATGTTATCGCAAGCTAAACAGTAAATGCCACCCTGTGATATTTAATATTTTGATCCTGTTTGGTTTTTTTATTTATTAAATTATATGTTAACACATTTATTTTCTATCAATATACTTTACTTTCAGAATGTTTTCAACATATCAAACTCCAACTTCTTTCCCGTGTACTTGACTTCTACCTCTATGCAGATCGTCTTTAATGGAAAGCTTTTGAACTCCACCACATTGAACCAAAGCCTGTCTGTACCGATCCGTGATTCAGCCACATTTGAGGTCCCGATCGGCATCACATTTAACAAATACAATGGATTCTCACAGATGGTGTAAGAATTTTTTTATATACAAGTGGTTAAGTGTTGTACTTGACTTTGGAGATGGCATAGCTAGGCTTATAGTATGATTGAATAGCGGCAAAGAGGGCCTGAGATTCTACCAGCAGCTTAGGGTGTCCTGTCTTTCTGATGAGTGTTGTGTGATTGGCTGATGGCAAAGAGGGCCTGAGTTTGAGCTACTACTAGAGGCTTATAAATGTCCTGTCTTTCTGATGAGTGTTGTGTGATTGGCTGATGGCAAAAAGGACCCGAGTTTGAGCTACTTCCACAGGTTTATGGGTGTTGTCTTTCTGATGAATGTAGCGTGATCGTCTGAGAGGCAAAGAGAGTTTGAGCTTCTTCCAGTGTCTTATGGGTGAACTGTCTTTCTTATGAATAGTGTGATTGACTGATGGCAAGGAGGGCCTGAATAGGCTACTACAAGAAGCTTATGGGTTTCCTGTCTTTCTGATGAGTAGTGTGATGGGCTGATAGCAAGAGGGCCCGAGTTAATGCTACTACCAGTATCTTTCCTGTCTTTCTGATGAGTGTACTGTGATTGGCTGATAGAAAAGAAGGCCAGTGTTTGAACTACTAACAGAGGCTTATCAGCGTCCTGTCTTTCTGATGAGTGTTATGTGAGTAGGTGGTGCCAAATTGGGTCTGAGTTCGACCTACTTTCAATATATGGATTTCTTGCCTTTTTATTATGAGGCTGAAAGAACCCAGGTTTTATTTCTCATGGTAGATGTTGTCAGATGTTCACTGCTTCAGGTGGCTCCATTGTATAGATTTAGTAGAATATAGTTACCATGTAAGTGAAATACTATTTATATGACTTTAAACAAGGAAGAAAAAATAAAAACAGAGCTTTAGAGGCAATTCATTAATTGCTTATAAAACCATATTTATACTTGCATTCTTTTTTTCTGATGCCAGACAATGTGACTTCAGTGAGGTAAATACTCTGTCCTTCTTAAAGAAGTAGTCACTGTAGGTGTGAATGAAGTTCTGTAATTCTCCCATGAAATGATTTAAGTTTTATGTATTTACTCATTGTGTCGTCAATGTTCCTTCTTCCATCATTCTCTCTCATACATGGTTTTTGGGACCTAACTTCCTTTCTTACAAACAATGACTATGTTGTTACTTATCAAGAGAGGAAAAATCTTACTGATTTTGAGATCATTTGGTTATAAAGTTCAGGGTCACAGTTCCTTAACTAAGGCTGAAAATAAGGGAAATTTAGAGTTTCCAGATGATAAATCAAATGCCTTTATCAAGATTAAACCAACTTTTGATAAATTGTTACCTATCAGAGAGGAGGAAGACTACTCATTTTGAGGTTAGTCAGTCAAAGGTCTAGGTCAAAGTCAAAGATAGAAATTACGGAAAATTTCAGGTCATTAAATGAGCAATATTAAAAAAAAATGTGGATGATCCAGATGATACTCACTAGGATTGTATGTTGCCTAGATGTATATTGGATTGCTTTTGATGGCCAAACTAACTCTGACTACTTCTGAACTTGAGCTAAAAAGTAAGGTAGATTAAGAGTGTCCAGACGATGATATAAGAACCCTTTATCTCAGTATATATTAATTTACAAAGCTACTACTGTTTAGCATACTGGCATAATTGCCTGGCATTGTACATAAGTTGCAAGTTGCAGACCAGTTTTGTTTTCATTTGGAGAATTTATTTCAAAATGTGTTGGATTTTGTAAAAAAAAAAGGTAAGAAAAAACAGAAGTTTAGTGTTAACCCCCCATCCCCTCTGTCAATTTTTTTCTTCATATTTGCAGTTTTTCCTTAAATTTTTCAAAATAATGTCTGAAGTTGTCATCACATCAAAAATAAATCTTAAGTTCATCAATATAATTCATTTAGTCTGTACAGAATAATTCTGATCTATGTGTGTGATTTTTCAGTGAGGTCTGCAGTTTACCCTATAGGTTCCTAAATCAGCGGTACATGGATTTCAGGTAAGCTTATGTGAAGGAAACTTGAGTATCGTTTTAATATATTCAGCTTTCAATGATTTTTTGCCATTGATTAGAAGACCTAAATGTTCATTGTTTAGGTTATATATCTGTCTGTCTTTATCTGTTCATCCATCCATCTGTCCATCAGTCCCTTTTTGAATACTATATTTAGTCTCCTCATCTGTAATCGGCCCAGATAGCTCAATGGTGAGAGCGTCTGCCTTCATAGCAGAAGGTTCTGGGTTTGACACCTGGGTACAGCCACAAGATTTCATCCTGTATAAAACAGGATTTGATGTCTGGCGAGTGATCCTCATGTGAGGGAGAACCAGGATAATTTCTGTCTTGTGTTTCCAGGTTTGGAAACCTCTGGCAGGGGTGAAGTGTGATGGATGCCGGTATCGGCCTGGATAGTACAATGGTGAGAGTGTCCGTCTTATTGGCGGAGGGTTCTTGGTTCGATACCCGGGTCTTGCCACAATTTTTACCCTGCCTGTTACAGTATTAAAACAGTTGACGGTATTGAACTTTGTCCTTCAGCTTTGAGTGTTTCTTGATTATTTTCTTTCTCTCATCAATCATACTAGACAATACAATTAATGAAAGGTTTTATTACACCCCTCCTCTTTCAAAAACAAAGTTGAACATGATATTCTGAATATAATTTGTTGGTCGTGGAAGGCAGGCAGTAGATTGGTCAGTCAGTTGGTCTGTCAGAGTATCTCTTTGTGTCCCACATCTTTTGTGATATTGGACTGAAACTTGGTACTCATTCTTATTATCAACAACCACAGACTACGTATACAGTAGAGACCGGAGACAATGGGGAAAAACACCCAAAACCTAGTGGTTGTAAATTTACCTGTGCTTACTAACACCTTGGTGAAATACACTGTGTATTGTGTAGTTCTTGAAATCACACCTGGATATAGCCCACTGTGGTGGGTGGAAAAACACCTGGGCTATACTGTAAGTTCAAAGCTTGTCATTGTTGACTTACTTTTTTTTCAAAAACATAAACTTTGCTTGGACACGAGTCCTGCTTTTTAGACAGTTCTATCAATAACTCTGTTGGCAGCTATCATTGACTTTCAAATAAGATATTAATGTATCAGGACCCATGTTGTGGTAGAGTTTACCTCGATCCCTCACAGTTTGGGCTAGACCATTATAGAGGTCCACATTCTTTACAATCTATTAGGCAGATGATGTCAGGATATAATTAAAATATTCTTGGCATGACTTAAAATGGCAAACAATACATGTTTAAATAGACTTCAGTGAGTCTCTTTTTAGTGGTCAATAAATGGAAAGGAAAATGTCTTACCTTAAAGCAGTAGCCTCTCAATTCAGGCTGCTTATGTAAAAAATTGTTAAAAGAGAAAATATTATTAATTGGCAGTTTAAGATTAGAGATTGTCGTATACAAAGGAAGGTTGTGGAAGCATGAGAATGTAAATTGCTTATGATTTCTTCCATCTTTTTCAGTACCAATACAAACTATAAATTTTTAGGGCGTTCTGAAGAAGCAACAATACATACTTTTCCTCTTGTAAGCTGTGGAAATAATACAGAGAATGCGTCATTATAAAGCTTGAGCCTTTCTAACTCATCTGTCTAGGATGTCAGTGTGACATATGATATTAGACCTACATATACAAAGATATATTTCATTGTATGGGCATTTGGTTTACCTGCATATCTGCTGAACGTCAGTGATTTACAACAGAAATACTCCCTCATAAAACAGGACAAGAGAGGCAACAGAAACATTAAGGAAATTGACCATTCCATTAACAGTTGAAAAATTGTCAAGTCAGATGAAGTTATAATGCTTTACTCCTCGGTCATACCGCAGACAAACATTGAAAATGTATTATAATGACAAGAGAATTCAGTAAATATTCTAGCAAAGCAATTATCATTGTTTCTACATATTTATTTTTGATTAGATATAATTTGAAGAGAATTGGATATTGTAATACAATTTTTAGAGATGTGAGACCTTGGTATAAGTGAATGAAGGGGTCAGGGGTGTATATTTGCAAATTATAAAAGTTGGAATAGAATGTACATTAGAGAGAAAAAAACATCTTTACTAGAGTTTTGTGCTTTAAGTCAAAATGTACCAGGGTCCGGCACCATAAACTGAGAATATACTTAAGTCAAAATTTCATATTGTTCTGTTTATCAATGAATTAATAACTGGGATTTGGATTTTATTTAGTTTTATTTTATTGATAAATAGAATTAAATCCCTCTGCATGAGAATTTATTTGAATGTTTGACAATGGAATGAATTAAAATGAAATATTTGACTTAAGTATATTCTCAGTTTATGGTGATGGGCCCAGGGCAAATAATGTTTGACCCCTCTGTCTGTCCTACATTTAGGAATTAAAAAGGAATTATTTTTGATTATTTTTTTGTTTGTTTTCTACTTAATAGTAAGGTGACAAATAAGTATTGATAAAGTTTTTCCTAAATGAATGATGTCAACATTTACCCTCATCCAAATGTTTTTAATGAATTTCAAAGTAGAGTGGCCAAGTGTGGAGTGACATACCTACCATATATACATTCTCTGATGTTTTCATCAAAACTATGTCATACATATTGCTCGTTCATGTTTGTGGCATTCACCAGTAATACATCTCTCGATTTCTGTGAACATGTTTTTTACTGTGCTACATTGGCCATATGAAATGGCTCTTTATAGATCTGTGTTGCCATTAACAATTTTGGGTATGATTGAGAACAGTAACTTTGATGGATGGATTTTGAAATTTTAATATGTCAATCAATTTATGGAAATTATTTTTACTAAAATACTTTAGCCTTTTGAAGATTTGGATTCCATTAAGAATGCAACTGTACTATATTCTTACCATTTCAGCAATAACTCTTTCTTATGCTATGGCGTTCAGTAAAATGGTTTCACATGGGCAAGTGCTTTATCCTGTAGCTATGCATTTTTTGTTTTTGATTCACAATTTTATCAACTCTGTCTAATAATAGCGCATCCAACCATTCTGTAACAACTGATATGTTTACTTTAAAATTTTGGCATAGGAAAATTTGTTCTTCAATGGGATACATGGACATAAAATATCCTGACGTGTAGGATCAGTCCGCTATATATACAATGTACTGCTTCTTTCTCTAGTCTTGTGTAGCAATGAAAAATTTCGTGAAAAAAAAAAATCCAGAACTTTCTCCTAATAAACATGTTTCATGAACATTTCTTCATGCTGTTTCAAGCTGGGGGTCAGACAATGTAATGCCTTAGCCATTATATTCAAATTCAAGATTTCAGATCAGTTTTATTCAGAAATATACAAAAATTCTACAGAGAACAAAGATGCTGATAATTTTGATGTTGTTAATTGTATTTGCCTTCTGCAATTAAAATAACCTAAACATTTTTGATTAGATTTAATATGTTGGCTTAAACATGCAGTTTTCATGGATATGTTATTTATTATTGACTTTGAATAGATTGAAGTCATTATGATAAGATAATTGGAAAACATGTACTTTAAAGCAATTTATACACTAAATTCTGAACCAGATAAAAATGACCCAGCTTAAATCGTCCCATCAGTGAACTTTCTCATTTAGATAAATTTTAAAACCAGAATTCAAATTAAGACAATGTCAATTGCTTTATTCTGTTTTAACTGTTTCTGTCAGAATTTACTCAAATAAACTCACTAGTCACTGTAATAACAGGAAATATATTAAGATACAACCTTTTTAATGTTACAACATTGAGCCATATTTGGCAGGTAACAATGTCAAATTGGACAAATCCATTAGCAGAGGGGTAGTTATTCTTTACAGATAAAAGAATTTGATCATGATTATTTTGTTCTTATTATTGATGAGCTTAAAACCTGACAATTATTGATTAATATTGTATGTCACGTCAATAATATTTCACGTTGATGATATTACTTAGCAAGAGGTTAGATCTTCGAAAACTTTCAGCACTCCCCTTTTCAAATCAACTTCAGACATTCCAGATGACATTATAATACATGTGAAGGTAACTCCATGTAAAATTAATTATAGGAAAGGAAGGTCCTAACTAAATTTAAAATCCTTTGTAATATTGTTATTTATACATCTCTGATACATATACATATATATATATAGATTTGAAAGGTGCATATTGACAGTTTTCTCCCTTTGTATTGATTTGTTAAAATATGAAAAAAATTAGTTGACAGGAGGGACCGTATTGTTTTACCCCTATATGCAACTTGTCTTCTACTCTCTATACCAATAGATATTTTTGTGTTGAATGTTGTATGTCATCTACATAGTAAAGACTACAGTGATTTGAAGAAGGATAATTCAACCTTCCATGGTTCCCAAAAAAACATGACATGGTTTTCAATTGCTCTATTTATGATGCATAAACAAATGTGTAATTCTTTTGAGATTTGTTGGATCTCTGATGACGTTGTCACAATGAAGAATTGTGTTTCATGGAAGAGTGAATTCTATATTTTTATCAGTCTTAGCCTCTGAAAAGTGATGAAACAGAAACAGGGAATAGACTTGTTTACATTTAAAATTCGTAGCTATTAAATTGAAAATGATAAATGGTTTCTCCAAATCAATCAGAATGACGTCAGATTGCATTTTGACTTGTTTGGAACGTTAATCGATTTGCCTTCCCATGTTACAGCTCTGTCGCTCACATAAAAATAACTAATTGAATAAATGTTATATTTAATTTGCTATATAGTTTATTCCTCTATATAAGTATATACATTATATACTGGAATGAATTATTTTATATATATATATATATATATATATATATATATATATATATATATATATATATATATATATATATATATATATATAAAGATATTGTGCACTTAGAAAATAAATGCATAAATTATATGATTTTTTCATGTAGTACCAAGTGTTATCTTATGTTTTGATTTCCTTCAGTATATAAACTTTAGTTAATCTTCTTGAATTTTATAATTGATATTATTGCAATAGCAATGCACAGGCAATGAAACATTGAATTAGCCATTTAACTGTGTATATAGTTTTGTTTCATGTACATGTATATGGATATTTTTTCTTTTTATGTCCTAGTATTCATAATTGGTAGGTGTATGATTTTCAATTTGTCTGTTAATTTATCAGAAAAACATCAACGATAGGAACAGTTCACAACTACACTTTGATTATTCATATGTGTATTTCTTATAACAAGGTATTTTTATTTGTATTAAAGAATATTACATAGTTACCTGGACTTTTCAAAACTTTTGGATATTGCCACTGATTGCAGGTATTAGTAGTTAATAGTATATCATATCTATCTAAATACATATAATGTTTCTCCTATGTATTGATTTTGTATGTGTTTTCATATCTATAAAGTAAAACCTGAAATAGTTTAATTAGAATTATGATAACACATTATAAAATTTTATTATATATTTTGCTCACATTTGCCACTTAATACCTCTGGTATATTGTGTATGCCGTATTCTCCACCATCACAATATCTTGGCGTAGTATTAAAAATCAAGTCTTTGCATTTAGTATTTACTAAGTTGTAAAGATTCTTCTTGCGACTTCTTAAATTTAATGAGATTATCTGAATTTGGATTTAGTTTGTTTTTTGTTTTGTGACTTGCAGAGACTGTTAACTTAAATCATGTTAGTATCTGTCATAATGCAATGCACAGAAGATTTTACCTTTGTAATGGACAGTTACACTGCTTTAAAGTTTATAATTCTTTATAATTTATTTAGAAAGGCATATAATTAAACGTTTTCTATTGCTTCAGTATTCCAGCCAGAAAAGTATAGGTAAGGTTCATAAGGATATGTATACAAACCACGATATTTAGATTTTTTAAAAAATAAATTAAGATTTTTCCAAATATGGTGCCAACCTTATCAAATTGCTCATTGAATGTATGCGATACAAGTGAAAGTGTGATATTCAAGTTAAACTTCGCCAATGTTTTCCTATTGCTAACTTGGCATTGATTGCGTGTAGTTCATTCAGGAGTTACCGTCAGAGTTTTTGTTTTTACAAAAACTGACAGGGTATCGGCAAATACCCTGTCAGAAATTGAGTTTCACTGCCAGGCGTTAGCCGAGCTGTAAAACACAAACATGGTAACCCCATTCTAATGCATTTGACAAAAAAAAATCTAAGCAAAGTCGCTAATCACAGTCATATCAAAAACTGTATCGTGACGTCACAAATCAGAAACTGCAGGATATCATGACGTCATATCAAAAACTGCAGGGGTATCTTGAATACCCTTGCATTTTTTAAATCGGACAGCCATTGAGATCGTGTGTAACAAACAAAATGCATTAGAATTTAAGTTTTTGTCCTAATATTAGATTTAATTATTGATGTTCTGATTTCAAGATCATAATTATGAGTTATGTACTTTTGTTTGGTTCACATTTTTTCCACATCATTTTTATCTAGCCATTACCAAAAACATTTTGTCTCCCAACACGGTATTAGACTAAGCAAATAGAAGATGTGTCTCCCATTCCCCAGAAAATTTGATATAATCTTGTTGATATCATTACATATAAATAGATCTCAAATGTAAAGTAGAGGTTTTCCAGTATATTAGGGATTTACCTTGATCTTTCTTGGTATGAATGAAAAATTTAAAGTTGTGAATTCCGGTCTGTCACTCTTTCTACATAGTTATATGCTTGAGACACAGCACATTACTTATCTAACTTTTAAAGATGGAACTTAGGGTATTTATGCTTTGTAAATGAAAAATGGGAAATAAAAGGCTTTTTCTAGATCTACAAGCAAAACTAACTTCATTTTTGATGTACTGTATTCATTTGTGTTGTATTACACTTGTTTATTGTTTTAAAACTTTTGTTCTTTTATTTCAATGTTATCAGAAATATTCGATTCAAAATAAAGCTCTTAGATCTTCACTTTTCTTAAGATTATATTTATTTAAATGCTTTTATTTTCATCTATTCATTCTTGACTGGTCTGTATGACCCAATAATCCAAATATCAGGGATTTACCGCTATATTTAAGATGTTGCATGATGTCGCGATAAATAAATGCTGACGAAAAGTAAACCCATCAATCGAATATTCGAAAGCTCAGTGGATGAAGTGCTCGGCTCTAGACCAGGAGGACCTGGGTTTGACTCCTACCGCGGGCACACTGATGTTACCTCTTTCGAATGAGACAGTAAAAACCGCATAAAAATTATAAGAATTCATACCTTTGAAACGGACCCAACCAGAAACAGAGAGAGCACTTTTACGTGTAATGCCTGTCATGTTTCTGGTGGGTCTGTTGCAAAGTTATAAACTTTTATGTTATGTATCCGACAAATGTCGTCTAGATATACGTGAAACAATCGAGGGGTGAGGTAAAACAATAATCAATCATACCAATTGTCGATTAAGTTATTGCTCTGTAACTTAATATGGAGGTAATCAAGTTTGCCTTTCTGACTGGTCGGTCAGAGTAATATTGAAGATAGAATATTCAAGTTGTGGTATATCCGGTTGTCTTTTTATTCGCCACTTTCAGTGGTAGCCGCCAGTGTATCGTGGCGATGAAATGATAATATCCAGGTAAAAACCACTTATTTCTGTAGATTAATTTTTTACCACATCAACATGAACTGGTGGGATTTGAAACAGACTGACTTAACAAATGTGATAGTGTAAGAGATTCCAGTGTGATATTGTAGTTCATGTGACACCAAGACCTCAAACTGCTGCTAAACAAGGAGATAAGTCCATATGCATGTTGCTTGTGTACAATAACACTTTTATTTTCTTGGTGAGACTATTTGTTAAGTTAATGCTATAAAAATATAATAATAGTAATATGTGTCAAAGTTCCATTGAATCAATCACTTCCGTATTTTACAATAATGTATAGCAAGCTATAAGGCGCCGAACAGCTGGTTAAATCATCTTAAATGAAATCCAATCTTATACCTATGATAAATATTATAAAACAGTATGATCGAACATTATACAATAGACAATCTTTATATTTTACATGATACAAGCGGCCCAAGACCCGACATGCAGCTCTCCGCCAGGATTTTAATTTTGACGTTATAGCTTAAATTGTGATGTCACTATCTTGTTCCTTACGTCAAAATGAAAACCCCGGCAAAATGTAGCATGTCGGGTCTTGGGTCGTTTATATCATGTAAAACATGAAGATCGTCTGGGTCTGAGGGCAAAAGATGATCTTTTGGACCCGAAGATGAACTGTTGCTCAAGGGCTGGGGCAACAGTTTCTCTGAAGGCACAAGAGATCCTCTGTTCCCCCAAAACTCTAATCTAGGACTGTATTGTTATACATTGGATTTAAAATAAAACATACGAATTAAACTAATATTTTGTATTTGATTTTATTCAGCAGTTTACATATAACAAAGTTATATACTTCATTAAAGCGTAATATATATAACAATTAAGGATTCCGTAATTAAAAAATATCACAATAAATGATGTATTAATAATAATGTAATAAAGTACTAAAATCACAGATTTCCTTTATGTTTAGAAAAACATTTAAACAGTTAAATAATTCAAGAAAGAGACACTACCAGTAAAGTACAAGTAATGAAGTTATGAATAATTAAAGAATAGTATAATTAATAATGAATAATCTAACAGAGTCACAGACTCTCTGTATGTGTAAAAGAAAAATAATGCATATGGTCATGAGTATCTTATGTATAATGTCGTTTAATAGTATCACAGTATCATTGATTTGAGTATTTCAGAAAAGGATAACACAAACACTAAGTCCAATAATTATTTAACAATATGGCAATCAATAATGAGTAATTAGTATCACAGACTTTCTGTATTTAATGCATTTAATAATGCATATAATAATTATGCTGAACAGTATCATGCGTTTGAGTATTTCCCTATCTCAGAAAATGAAAAATATAAATAAATGTTGAGAAGTTTCAAACTATCACAGACTGATAAACAATTTTATCTTTATACATTTGCAAATAATTAATATTAGAAGTGATGTTACAGCCATGAATGAAATACATATATATTGAATGACTTTATTTGCTTTATTAAGAAAAATCTTCAACACTTGCAGTCACAAATAGATTCGGATAATCTATTAAAGCTGTAAACCTATTGATCAACTAGATATGTTGCATTTATTCTTCATGTGGCTGTTAGAGGGACCTTTTCCTGAACTGAAGGCGGAAGGCGGCAGAGCAATTTTAGAACACTTTCATGCACTTTTGTGGCCAAGAATTACGATATTTCTCTTTCTTAACAGTTCGTTTGGACTGTTCTGTATTAACTGAACTTGTATTAACTGAAGGTATCACAGTAATTTTCGGAAGATTTACAGGTACTTTTGTCCCCAGGGTTTACGACATTTCTCTTTATAAACCATTCGTTTGGACCGCTCGTTATTAAAAGCTTTTATAATGCAGATGGCTTAGCAAAAGATCACAATCTTGTTGCCAAATCCTGTTAGTGTTTATTGTTAATATGATAAATGCAAATGCATTCAATAGATAATAATTAAAACCACAACATGTTTTAGTTTCCATCTTTTTTTTTTTTTTTTTGTGACAGCGACTCTTTTCTCGTAAGTCGGATTTCTCTACTGGTAAATAAATATAAGAGGTAATGAATTGCAGAACTAGACAACTAGAAAAACTAGAAAAGTATACACTGTCTTCTGGAAATCGATACTACATTAAAAAGGAAAGTCCAGTCTTCTAACATCATTTGTTCATTTTAATTTCATTCTTAACATGCGTTCATTTGTCGTTCTTCCCTTCCAATTTCCATAATCCAATTTTTAGCACAATGATGATAACAAAAGTGCTGGGATGAATCTGGAATCTACTTTTCTAAACTGAAAGGGACCTAACTCATAGTGGCCATGCGATGGTATAAAGAATTCAATATCGCTCGATCCAAACTTGACACATTTCTTCTCATCATATCCTTTGAATGTACGACAATTTCCTCCAAATCTTGTATGGATAGTGTAAGTCATTTGAGGTATTATTTCCGTAGATGATGGAGAAAATATATCATACATATTATCATCAATGTCGGCACAAATGCGTTTACACTGGGTTTCAGTAATAGTTTCATTTTTCTCATTCTCTAATCGAACCTTGACAGATTGTTTTGAGAAGTACTTTTTGGGAGTGTATACTGTTATTCCATGAATATATATCTTTTCTGAACTTCGGAAGGATACGAAATCTACATAGTTTACCGTTGACATTATATTTCCAACTGTTTTGCGAAATCGCCTCACGCGTTCGAAATTTCTCTGTTTTAGTACAAGTGTTGTTTGCATAAACGGCACTAAAGTGCATTTAAATTCTTGGAAAATGTTTCTGCAATCATTATTCTGATCAAAGTAATCTTCATCTATACTGGAGAACCTAATATACGGCATGAAATCTCGAAGGACATTTTTGAGATCTGAAAATGGCAATTCTTTCCTGTCGCACTCCATCCTGCCCCATGCAACGAGTTTTTCAAATATTAATTCTTCCTTTGATGTAAGAGAGTCGCATTTAAGAATTGCCTCAATTACCTTTGAAGATGCATTTAAAAAGGTTTCTGTATGAAACAATTTATCTGAATGCCTTTGAATAAAATCTAAAGAATCCCTTTTCAAATCAGTCAAGTCATATGTTTGCGCTTCTTCTAGAATGCTACACACATCTTCAACAGAAATACTCTTTTTTCAAATATTTAACGCAAATGTCCGACAATCGGTCAACACAATACTTCCTGGCGCAGTAATGAAAAGATGTGACGTTTTCATAATTTAGATCAATGACATCTGCATAGAGGTATCTGTAAAAGAAATCATTTTGATTATAATATGCATAAATGACCGAAACTGACCCGAATAAACGAAATATAATATATATGGAGAAACCGCTAAAGGTGGTATGCCCAATTTGCAAAGCAAATTCGAAATAAGGTCAAGATCAAAAGGTCCAAAGCCATGGTATCAATGGAAAGCACTCGTCATAAAAAACCTATATCTGAAACATCAAAGCCCTACCCATATTGATTCATAGGATATAGGCAAAGTTACTGTTTCTTGTAAAAGATTAAAAAGTTCATGGCCAAGCTAGGTCACCAGGTCAAAAGTCGAATGGCATACTTTAAAAACTTTGGTCATAAAAAACCTATCAGAAAGTATTATGTTTATTCACCTCTTAGTCGTAGAGATTTCGCTTCAAAGAGAAACTTTAACCAAAATGTTAACGAACAGAGAGACGAACGGACGGACAGACAGACGAATATCGCCAAACTGTAGACGGAATTGCTTTGCAATCTAGCCAGAAATGAATAAATCTTGTATTACATACTACATCAAGCCATATATTTCACCATGATGCACTCTACAGTATTATTTATAATACGTTACTGTAAACATTTGTTTGTTGACATATGTCTGGAGTGTCCGAATAAGTAACATACAAACAGGAAATGGTATTGATCGAAGGCGAAATCTTCAAAGTTATACACAAGATTCTGTTTACCATCCTACACAGTGGATGCATACTGAATAATGTTATTTGTAAAGTATGATACTCATTTAATTCACAGATCAGTGACGAGTGAAGCGATTTTGAATGAAGAAAGGGAGGAAATAATTTTATGAGGTGGGGGAAAAAAAGAAATGGGGGAAGGAGTGTGATACAGGGAAGAAGTATAAATCTGAGGGGAGTGAACTTGGGCGAAGGTCATCCGGGTAGAATATGGAGACAGTGTCAATTAAAGGATAAGGCAAGAACCGGAATGTTTAGACAGAAAAGCCCCCTGTCTCTCCTGTACACTGTGATGGATCATGTTATGAAATTTAATAACATATGCATGTTTACATTATAATGTATACTTGCATCCGTGTTGTATAATACCAGTCAAAAATAAAAGTTATAGACACATTATTCACTTGTCGTAAAAGAATTAAATAAATATAAAAATGTAAATAAATGAATTCATCTAGTGCTGTAAATGTTAAATATCAATGTAATGTGTATAGTGAGGAAACAAATGTACTGTGTATAGTGAAGAAACAAATGTACTGTGTATAGTGAGGAAAAATAAAGTTTCCATACGTTTGTACAGCCATGTTGACGGTCCGTGCAGGTAGCTGTCAGTGAAATGTCACGGTTTGTCGATTTGACATTTCTTTTATACGGTGAGCGAGAGCATTTGTGTCAGACATTCATTTAGTATTCATAAGTAGAGGATTCAAAATAATGTGTATATCATATGTAGAGGCAAAATGTACTCAATAATTAAAATCTACATGACTTGTATTGAATGTTAAAACTTTCTTTTAAAATGTTGAAATGATTATTATTCAATTTTCTAAAAATGTCGCTTTTAACGACTGAATATTATTGTTTTGTTTTTAGATACTCATTGATGACCTATGGATTATATGCCAACTAATTTTCCAATGATCAGTTTTGATTTACATTTCTGTTCTTTGATTTCATAGAAATAAATATTTTGGAAATGGTTTTAATTTGAAATAATAGCATCACAAATGATCAGAAGATATCGGGTTCGATATTCTATATCTTGATTGGGCATGAATGGGATAATGGTCCTAGATACTGAGCGTAGAATATAGGACTCCTGCACACTAAAATGAACTTCTGAACTTTCACCTCCTCTACATATTCCCCCACAAGAAACGTGACGTCACATAAGATGTTCTTCTCCAAACCTATCGATAAACTCTGTGATAGGAATTTACCATAGTGATGTAAATCTTCAAATTTTATAATCAGAAAGATCAATGGGAGAGACAGTCATTGAATGATACTTACTGCAAAAATAATTTGAATATATCGGGTTCAATATCCTCTATCTTAATAGGGTCTGACTGGGATAATGGTCCAAGGAACTGAGCGGAGAATATCGGACTCCTGCAAACTAAAATGAATTTATGTGCTCTCACTTCCTCTTCATTTTTCCCCACTAGAAACGTGACGTCACACATGATTTCCTTCTCTAATCCTTTCAGGAAACATATTGGTGTCAATAGGCCGCACTGCCAGTACGGAGAGTCGTCCATTGTAAAGGGAAGATATCATATGCCTATGACAATAAAATTTGTCAATTGTTAATACAAATATTCACAAACTTGTGGATTATTCTTTTCTCTCTTTATTGCTATGGTATAAGATGTTCTTCGAAAGACAGGTAAAACCAGGAAAGTTTAGAAGATAAATTACTCGGATTGACAACTGAAATCAAGCTGACGAAATCTTGCAGTGTCGATGTTGCTTAATGGACTTAATATTCCATTTCATCATAACATAATACACATTAAATATAATAATGAGGTTAAAACATTTATATGACATGAGTAAAACTCAAGATTTGGCACCTAAAATGGCCAATGCTTCACTATCACATGTAAACCCCCCCCCCCCCCGCCCTTTATCTCGGCTGGTTGGTTGATTGGTGTTTTCGTCGCTTTCAACAATATTTTAGTTATGATGACATCGGCGATATTGAAGCAGCAGGAGGTTATTAATCTCTTAAACATAGTGGCTCAACCCAGAAATCGAACCCAATCATCGGCGCCACAAGCCAAGCGATTAACCACTACACCAGACCTGTCCACTTTATCTCACGATCCGCCACTGGATATCGTGCGTGAAGCGATCGGGGAGATTGCAGAATCACCTAGGGATACACATGCACTAAGATCTAAATGAGGATAATCTCCGAAGCTTACCCTCCAACAAATACGATGCAAATCAGGTCATGTGACCAGTCCGACTTCAAGGATTGTCATTAACCATTTTTTTCCGAGTTAGAAGGGAACTCATACTAGTGTACTCAAGATGACTGCTTACAGGGGCGTAGCTGCCTATACGCCAGCACGCCATGGCGTGCACATCACGGGGACAAAAAAAATTAATAATAAAAAATAAAATGTGACTCAAAGGCATCCATATCATATGACAACTCGTAAGCGTCAAATCAATCTTCAACTTTCTCCAAATCAAAAAGACTTTAATGTTAAGACGTAGATTCAAGCTCAGCTTTTATTGTGTTCCACATATATTCTTCAATATTAAACGTCATTTCTTATGACAAAAATAGTTTCAATGTTATCAAGATGTAGTCCAGAAAGCACGACTTTGCATTGAATTTCACAAAATTTTCTCAGGGGAGACCCTCAGACCCCCACTTGCAAGAGAGGGTGATCCCATTCCCCTCTCAGAGCTGTGCGCGCCTCGCGCTTTCTTTGCGTGCACATTGAATATTTCTAGCTACGCCCCTGGTTTATAATGATATTTGATGACTACATGTAATTATTTGAATTGTACATGTACATAGTCCTAAATCTACATTTTAAAATTTTTGAACATCAGGTTGTGTACACAGTCACATTGCGCTATGCAAGTATTATACCAACATCAGTCCGTCGCTCTTGACCGATGTAGATTCTTTCGGACCCATTAAATACTTTCTATATCTGATGATGCAATTACTTAAAATAACCGACGTATAACGGAAAATTTTGATTGATTGATTGATTGTTTTACGTCAATTCACGTATATGGTGACGGTATCTGCCTGATGCAGTACATAGAAAAGTATACCTTTGCAATGGACCCAACTGAAGCAGTGAGTGATCTTTTACGTGCCACGCCTAGCGGGATAGGGGGCCTCAGTTTTACTGTATCATCCGAAGACAAAACACCAGTGCGCCCAGGGCAGGAGTCGAACCCGGGACCTCTCGGTCATGAGCCAAGCACCTCATCCACTAATAATTTGAAAGCTATGGTCATTAGGCACCACTATATTAAGTTTATACTCTTCTTAATTCATGAAATTTTGCTTCAACTAGAAACTTTCTCATAATGTTGACAAACAGACATCCGGATGGACAGAATGACAGACAGACAATGCCATCCTACAGACTGGAATTGTTTTGCAATCCAGCCAGAAAAGTGACATGCAATATACCATTTGCCGATCTTCATAAGTGTTGTCTTTTTGTCCGAGCTAATACCTTTTGGCGTTGTTTTTCGTTATGGCGTTACAATAAATTTATGTCACGTATTATGACGTCAATATGAAAAACAACGCTAAGAGTTGTTAGCTCGGACAAAAAGACAGCCATTATCAAGATCGGCAAGTGATCTATTAGTATATCAGAAAATAAGAGTTTCACAATTTTCAGGACAGTGGTCATAACAGATTACATAAATCATATTTTAACATTATTCTTTTGAAACCCTCCATAAATTTTCATAACAATTTTTTGTGATTCTATACATCATCAAAATTGCTACCAAATACAAAGGAGAATTTTTAGTTCTAAAATTCAGAATCGGCACCGTAAGACCTGAACTGCATTACACAGTTAAACTATTACAATCAATCCTCTGTCTTTAGCAGATCAATCCCATACCGTTTCATACAATTTGTTTTGAATAAGAGGGATAGAATGCGGATCTAAGAATTTCATAATGGTTGTTAGAGTGGCCATATTGGTTGATGTAAAAAAGTATTTTTCCAAACTATCTCGAATAAATAATTCCTGATAACAATGAGAGAAGGATGAGAACATGCCGAAGGGTCAGAAACCTGGACCAAATATGCACATGCACAAATATATTACCAAGCACATACATAACAAGATCAGATTACAGTTGAATAGAATAGGACACAACTTTGTTCAGAAAAACCATGTAGTCTGATAATGCATGTTAACATCAACAATTTTAGATCAATGCATTTTCAACTAACATTATTACAATTTACATTAAATGTGAATATAATAACCAGTAGATAACTGACCCATTAATGTTATACAAAGATGTCAATTTGCACTAAATCGATGTGAGTGCATACAAATGTACTATTGGTATATGTTTTTATCAACACAAATACATATATATCTGAGCATGGTTTAGAATGTACAATGGTTAATGTACAATGTACAATTATAATTATCATTGGTCGCAGTAATATCAAATAAATCGCACCTGGATCGTCGGCACCGCAAGCAAGGCGCTTCACCACTACACCAGGCTTCCTCCCATTAAAAATATGACTTAAAATGCAGAAATTTTGCTGAGTGATCTTTATTTTTATTCATGAATCTTGATGAACAAATATATTACTGAGCTTTTCACAGAGAGTTTTTTTTTTCACAAGTTTTGTCCTTTTTGAAAAATATAAGCAAAACATAGGTACTTCCCATAGGTTTCCATACAAACTTTAATTACCCCTAGTGGAATAACATTATTCTTTGATAATCCTTCGGTGAGAGATTCTCTTTAAAAGAATGCTTCACAATGATATATTAACTTTGAAGTTCAACATTATATCTATTGAAATCTTAAAAGGGTGCATTATACATCGAACACCTTAAAGAAATACATGTAAATAGCTTATTGCTTCATCATAAGGAATAAATCAATACAGGCAAATTCAGAGAATTATGGTCCCCAGCTTTCGGGGTTCTATCAGTAAGGGTGAAGTGATCTGTGACATATTGTCATGGTTGTGCATGTCTACATGTGTCTGCAGCGGAACCTTGTAAAGTTTGATGATATTATATTAGATTCTAATATGATTGAGAATCAAAGTTCACGGTCAAGGACAAAGGTCACATGATAAAAAATTTTGGTACCAACGGAAAGGTATTGCAATTAGGCACACACAGGTCAAATATGAAGGCCCCACCTCTTGCAGTTAAAAAGTTATGACAAAGGTTAAAGTTTTTGTGACAGACGGGCAGAGAGACAGAAGGAGGGACAGACGAATGAGGTTTAATGTCCCCATGCTTTTGCGAAAAGCGGGGGAAAAATTACCAAGTCCAGATAGAGGTTAGAAAAGTATCAAACATTTGATTTTGGAAAGTAATCAAAAGCAACACCACTTCTTAATGCACCCTTCTAAACTATTATGATATATTCAGTTTGTTGATCTATCCATCTGGTTTGAAGGAGTAGTTTCCCAAAGAAACCTCTCTAGATCTGTGGCCTATGTCACCTTGTACAGGATCTGTCCCTTAAAAGACTGCTAACACAATTGCAAGGGACTGAAGTATGTCATCTCCTTCAAGTGTCATCGAAGTCTCTAAGTTAACACCAAATAAACCACAGATAGATAACTGCATAGCAATGACTACAGTTCTATTAACCGTTCAGCTCTAGTGAGCTAAAAGGGTACCCTTGAATAAAGATCAATATCACCAGAATTTTCTAAGGAAAATGTGCGTTTCCTGTTTTGTATAGAGCTTCAACAAACAGTTGTAGAATCATAGAGCCAAATAAAGAGGGAATATGTACAATTACAGATGGTCACTTTAAACTGTGCTTAGAGATGCAGTCACATTATAAACTTCAAATGTTTTAAAATTTTAACATTTCTTAAAAAAGATAGACTTTTTGGGATAATGTAAATGATCTGACAATTTGTATGAATGCTTCTTTATTTGCAGATTTCTCATAATTCTGAGAATAAAGGGCGAAAAAAGGGGTCAAAGGCTAATTACAAATGTACAAATGCAAAACAATTACATGGACTTGTTACACCAAGTACAAATATGAAATATCAAGATTAAAACTTTTAAAGTCTATTTATCGTCATCATACAGAATATGCATACGAGATATCGAAATGGTTAAAATATAACAAACAAATCTGATCATCTTAAAAGATGGATTGAAGATAAATATTAAGATGAAGAGATAACAAGAGTTGTCAGAAGACAACAAAGCTTGTCAGTGGCAACCAAATTTAAATAGCAAAACTTTCTTGTAAGTAGGTCAAATTTCTAGGTCAAGGTGACAAGGTAAAAAACTTTGGTACCCAAAGAAATGTTGGTTGCTTGATGTTTTACGTTGCTTTCAACAATATTTCAGTTATATCGCGACACAGAAGCAGGAGGTTACCAACCTCTTACACATTGTGGCGAAACCTGGGAATCGAACCCGGATCGTCGGCGCTGCAAGCCAAGCGCTTAACCACTACACTAAGCCTGCCCCTCCCAACGAAATGTCTTGTCACAAGGAATACACATATACATTATGGAAGTCCTATCCCTTGCTGTTCACAAGTTATGATCAAGGTTAAAGTTTTTGCCTAAGGACGACGACAACGACAACAGCAAAGATGCTAGGAGTATGACAATATCTCTCTGGACTTTTGTCTCACCGAGCTAAATAGGTTAGTACTAAGACAATGTTTATCATGAACAGGACACATGTGACATATTTTATATAAGAATTCTACCAGGTTTCAAATGTCGTAAAAGTTCAAAGGCCATTGTCAAGATTGGATCAAAACTGTTAAGTTTTTCATACATGATATATGTGAAATGTTAGAACCCTAAGGACTTGGCTGATATCGACAACCCAAGGCAGCAGCACAAAGGGAAATGAGGACACCTCATGATGAGTTTGTAGACCAAACAGTATGCGGTTAGATGCAAATCAACAGCAAGAGATTCTGATCATATCTGAAGAGCAGACGTCAGGACTCACAAGGAGTAGCCCCACAGAGGAAGACAGATGGACTCCTCTACAGTGATACTGAATCCAAAGCAGAAATACTCAACCAGCAATTTCATTCTGTCTACACCAGGGAGGATAGCATATCGATGCCAAACAAAGGGGGTAGTCCTTATCCAGCGATGCCTTCAATCCAAGTCAGCCAAGCAGGAGTCCACAAGTTACTCAGGAACAGACAGAGGAGCAGTGAATATACTACATAAGAATATAGTGGATATCTCACATCAAACAAAATGATAACCACCAGATTGTATAAAACCAAACCAAAACAAAGGTTCCATAATTTCTTCTCGATCATTAGCATTCATGTAATCATACGGCCTTGTGTAAGAAATTGTTGATTTATAAACTGAATCATCGACTTTCCCTTTTTTTATGATCTTCTCATAATGTGCCTTTTCAATATGCAGATATGTAAAGATAATCTGTAATGAAAGTAAAAACGTTTAAAAAATGACAAGAAGTCCTCTGACAGGAAGTATGAATTAAATAAGTAACCAGATATAAACTGGAGCTGTCCTAACGGGACAAATACCCCCCCCCCCTCCCCCCAGGCAGCATAAAGTTCAGATTAGCAACTATACACTGATTTATTATCATAGAGGTCAAAGTGAAGATCACAGTGACCTAGTTTTGGTACATGACCCAATAAAAAGATATGGCCCGGACATTTTAACAACCAAGTCTACAGTGACCTTGACCTCAACAACCAAGTCCACAGTGACCTTTGACCTATAACCTTGAGTCAAGGTCATGACACACCCCACCCTTTGGTCATGGGCAACAATCCTGTGAATTATTATCATAATTATCATAATCTATCCAATAAAAAGATATGGCCTGGACATGATTTTAAGAACCAGGTCCACAGTGACCTTGATGTTTGACGTTGGCAAGGCCAGGACACACCCTTGGGTCATGGGCAACAATCCTGTGAAATATTAAATCTATCCATAAAATAAAAGATATGGCCCAGACACGATTTTAACAACAAAGTTCACAGTGACCTTGACCTATGAACTTGGGTCAAGGTCATGACACACCCTTGGCTCATGGGCAAAGAAAAAAGAGAAGTTACTGGCTCAGTTATGTGGCAGAAGTCACCATGGAGCTATACACTACCCTCCATAAATAAGAACACACTCTTATTAGGTTTCACAAGTTTCACTTGTGAAACCTTTTATTATTCTACTGTCTTTTCTTATTATTAGGTTTCACAAGTTTCACTTGTGAAACCTTTTATTATTCTACTGTCTTTTCTTATTTATTATTAGGTTTCACAAGTTTCACTTGTGAAACCTTTTATTATTCTACTGTCTTTTCTTATTATTAGGTTTCACAAGTTTCACTTGTGAAACCTTTTATTATTCTACTGTCTTTTCTTATTATTATTAGGTTTCACAAGTTTCACTTGTGAAACCTTTTATTATTCTACTGTCTTTTCTTATTATTATTATTATTATTCTTCATCCGTTTTTTTTTTTTGTGACGGCTCAGAAATCACTCATTATTAAAGATATTACTATTCTGTTTTCAGTGTTCGATTCGAAAATAAATTTTCAAGATTTGATTTTTTTAATTTTCTAAATTACCGCTTATAAGCGCGCAGCGCCACCTACGACGCCAAAATTTTGAATCGCTATATCTTCCTTATTATTTGTCCGATTGGAATGAAATTTTCAGCATTCGATTCAGAAAAGGAGATGCAAGATTTTATGTCACTGCGTCAATTTCGTAGCTCTACCCCGAAAAAGTTGACCTTGACCCGATTGTTTTCATTTCAAAAAAAATATTTCAATCTTAGATTTTAGACAATAGGATGAAAGATTTTAATGGTCTGATTTGGAATATGAAAAATTTTTGAAATCGGACCATAAATAAAGTCACAATGAGCGTGGGAAAATTCGCTATGACGTCATCAAAGCTAATTAAATATTCATACGTTAATATCTCTCTTATTAAATGAGATATCGGCATGAAATTTTATATCTAAACATGTTTCCACATTCTTAATCTACCTCTAGAATGAAAATGGCATGCTGCCAATATTTTTGAAATTATTGAAAATTTTCGAATCAAATCTTTGGCAAGGTCTAGCGACTTTATTTGCAGTCGGATTTTGATCGGGTTTCTTCCATTCGATAGAGCGTTCAAATACCTACCAGTAAAGTGTTCTCAGATTTTCGCTAACTCTTACGGTTCTCGAGTTATTTGCGTTTGAACACGACAACCCCCTTTAAAGTGATGTTTGTGACGTCATCAACACTCATTAATTATTCATGAAATGTTTTCGCCTATAGCTCGCTTATTGAGGAAGATAGAGGTGTGAAATTTGGTAGCATGATAGAGATTGAGAATATCTACCGACTGACAAGAGGAATTTGGCATGGAGCCAAATTCCTGAAAATGACGTCATACTTTGTAAATGACGTCATATCTCCCTTATTTTTCATCGGATCGAGGCGGGGACGGTTGGAATCGATTCTGCGTGAAAAAGTAAAATGGTAAATAGCAGCAACAGAATTTCGATATCTCTTACCGTTTTCGAGATATTTGCGGTCAAAGTTCAGTGTTTGGCCTTTCCTGAAAATACAATTTAAAACTTCAGGTACCTGTGTCTCGCTTATTGATAAAGCTAGAGGTATGAAATTTGGTAGCATAAAAGAGAATGCAAATATCTACCGACTGACAAAAGGGAATTGGCAAGGTGCCAAATTCCTGAAAATGACGTCATACTTTTCTAAATGACGTCATAACTCCCTTATTTTTCATCGTATCGAATCGGGGATTGTTGCAATCGATTCTGCGTGAAAAAGTAGTTAAAGGTGAAAGGTCTGGTCTCAGATTTTCGATATCTCTTACCGTTTTCGAGATATTTGCGGTCAAAGTTCAGTGTTTGGCCTTTCCTGAAAATACAATTTAAAACTTCAGGTACCTGTGTCTCGCTTATTGATAAAGCTAGAGGTATGAAATTTGGTAGCATAAAAGAGAATGCAAATATCTACCGACTGACAAAAGGGAATTGGCATGGTACCAAATTCCTGAAAATGACGTCATACTTTGTAAATGACGTCATATCTCCCTTATTTTTCATCGGATCGAGGCGGGGAGGGTTGGAATCGATTCTGCGTGAAAAAGTAAAATGGTAAGTACCAGCAACAGAATTTCGATATCTCTTACCGTTTTCGAGATATTTGCGGTCAAAGTTCAGTGTTTGGCCTTTCCTGAAAATACAATTTAAAACTTCAGGTACCTGTGTCTCGCTTATTGATAAAGCTAGAGGTATGAAATTTGGTAGCATAAAAGAGAATGCAAATATCTACCGACTGACAAAAGGGAATTGGCATGGTACCAAATTCCTGAAAATGACGTCATACTTTGTAAATGACGTCATAACTCCATTAATTTTCATCTTATCGAATCGGGGATTGTTGCAATCGATTCTGCGCGAAAATTTATATGCATAACATTGCCATCAAATTTTCGCTAACTCTTACCGTTTTTCGAGTTATTTAGGTTTAAACACGACAACCCCCTTTAAAGTGATGCTTTCAACGTCACATAAAGTTCATTAATGTTTAATGAAATGGTTTCAGCTAAAGCTCGCTTATTAAAGGAGGTAGAGATGTGAAAATTGGTAGCATGATAGGGAATGAGGGTATCTACCGACTCTTTACTTTGAAATTTCATCTTTCGGCTATTCATTCTCACAGACACATACTCCCGTTTAATGAAAAATTTTTTCGAAATATACGACGTTTTAAGAGAATTACGTAAGATTTAATATTTTTCGATTTTCGCGTATGTAGCTTTTAGTTTTAATGGTAGATCTCTCAAATTTTCACTGTTATGTTCTCTAGGTTCATAGCTTTAGAACTTTCATCGTCCGATATTATCTATCTCTTTTAGTTTGGCCTCTATTTCAATTTAAAGTTTTTTAAAAATTACGTAATGTTCAAAACTGTCTTATTTTTAGTCTTTTAGTTTCCAAAACATTACGAAACGATTTTCCGTAATGATTTTACTATGAAACATGTTTCCCGGTATTTGAAAGTGAGCAATTTTAAAGATTTTTTTTATAAAAATATCTTACTTGCGTAACTTTCAAGTATTTTTTATTCGTCGTATGAACAAATTATAAAAACAAGAGTTTGAGAAAGCATTTTGATTTCGATTTCTTAAACAAAAATCAAATTTTGGGCACTCTACTGATGAACAACGCAATAAACATATCTTCAGAAGCGCGATCAATTTGCCTTGCTTAATACCTTGCACGACACCGCTGTGATATAGGACTTCTTCCATGGACAAGGCGCAGTAACTCGCGATTAATTCAATCGCGATTTAAAGTGCTTTCTATAAAATAGAGTTTGAGAAAGTATTATGCATTCGAATTCTTAAACAAAAAAAAACCAAAAAATAAAAAAACCAACCCCCCCCCCCCCCAAAAAAAAAGAAAAAAAAAAAAAAAAAAAGAAAAAAAAAGCAAATTTACATTCTACGAGCTACTGCTGAACAAGGCTATAAAGAAATCTTCTCCGAGCGTCGGCATTACACATTAGAGAAGCGCGGTGAATTTGCCTTGCTTAATACCTCGCACTGCGCCGCTGTTATACAGGACTTCAAACGTGTGTGAATTAATCGCCAGTTACAGTGCTTTACCTGTGGAATACGAGACATTGTCAAGTCTTTCTTTTGTATATTGGGGAAAGCGGCATTACTAAAGGCCATCGCGAGGAGAATTGTTTATTCCAGCAGAGTGGCGATTCAAGGTCAAACATCTGTACACGCGAAATAACTTGCGTAAGTTCATCGCGAGGAGAATTGTTTATTCCAGCAGAGAAGCGATTCAAGGTCAAACATCTGTACACGCGAAATACCTTGCGTAAGTTAATAAATAAACAACATAAAGCGGGCAGTAAGGACTGAAGATCTAGGTTACACGTGCAGATTGTACTAAGTGTGATTGTCCTACATGTTTCTTGTTTCAAATATATGGTCAAGAGTAGTCGATATTGTGCGATGTAGGCTTCAGTATAATGTGTATAATGTAAGTCGCCGTTACCTACAATTTCTGCAAGTAGATTGCGCAATGTGGATACCATCACTAAAGATCGGATATCTGGATCGTGAAAAAGAATTTTGTATTAGAGTAGGAGATCTCAGCTTCGCTGCTTCGATTGAGAATATCTACCGACTGACAAGAGGAATTTGGCATGGAGCCAAATTCCTGAAAATGACGTCATACTTTGTAAATGACGTCATATCTCCCTTATTTTTCATCGGATCGAGGCGGGGACGGTTGGAATCGATTCTGCGTGAAAAAGTAGTTAAAGGAAAAAGGTATGGTCTCAGATTTTCGATATCTCTTACCGTTTTCGAGATATTTGCGGTCAAAGTTCAGTGTTTGGCCTTTCCTGAAAATACAATTTAAAACTTCAGGTACCTGTGTCTCGCTTATTGATAAAGCTAGAGGTATGAAATTTGGTAGCATAAAAGAGAATGCAAATATCTACCGACTGACAAAAGGGAATTGGCAAGGTGCCAAATTCCTGAAAATGACGTCATACTTTTCTAAATGACGTCATAACTCCCTTATTTTTCATCGTATCGAATCGGGGATTGTTGCAATCGATTCTGCGTGAAAAAGTAGTTAAAGGTGAAAGGTCTGGTCTCAGATTTTCGATATCTCTTACCGTTTTCGAGATATTTGCGGTCAAAGTTCAGTGTTTGGCCTTTCCTGAAAATACAATTTAAAACTTCAGGTACCTGTGTCTCGCTTATTGATAAAGCTAGAGGTATGAAATTTGGTAGCATAAAAGAGAATGCAAATATCTACCGACTGACAAAAGGGAATTGGCATGGTACCAAATTCCTGAAAATGACGTCATACTTTGTAAATGACGTCATATCTCCCTTATTTTTCATCGGATCGAGGCGGGGAGGGTTGGAATCGATTCTGCGTGAAAAAGTAAAATGGTAAGTACCAGCAACAGAATTTCGATATCTCTTACCGTTTTCGAGATATTTGCGGTCAAAGTTCAGTGTTTGGCCTTTCCTGAAAATACAATTTAAAACTTCAGGTACCTGTGTCTCGCTTATTGATAAAGCTAGAGGTATGAAATTTGGTAGCATAAAAGAGAATGCAAATATCTACCGACTGACAAAAGGGAATTGGCAAGGTGCCAAATTCCTGAAAATGACGTCATACTTTTCTAAATGACGTCATAACTCCCTTATTTTTCATCGTATCGAATCGGGGATTGTTGCAATCGATTCTGCGTGAAAAAGTAGTTAAAGGTGAAAGGTCTGGTCTCAGATTTTCGATATCTCTTACCGTTTTCGAGATATTTGCGGTCAAAGTTCAGTGTTTGGCCTTTCCTGAAAATACAATTTAAAACTTCAGGTACCTGTGTCTCGCTTATTGATAAAGCTAGAGGTATGAAATTTGGTAGCATAAAAGAGAATGCAAATATCTACCGACTGACAAAAGGGAATTGGCATGGTACCAAATTCCTGAAAATGACGTCATACTTTGTAAATGACGTCATATCTCCCTTATTTTTCATCGGATCGAGGCGGGGAGGGTTGGAATCGATTCTGCGTGAAAAAGTAAAATGGTAAGTACCAGCAACAGAATTTCGATATCTCTTACCGTTTTCGAGATATTTGCGGTCAAAGTTCAGTGTTTGGCCTTTCCTGAAAATACAATTTAAAACTTCAGGTACCTGTGTCTCGCTTATTGATAAAGCTAGAGGTATGAAATTTGGTAGCATAAAAGAGAATGCAAATATCTACCGACTGACAAAAGGGAATTGGCATGGTACCAAATTCCTGAAAATGACGTCATACTTTGTAAATGACGTCATAACTCCATTAATTTTCATCTTATCGAATCGGGGATTGTTGCAATCGATTCTGCGCGAAAATTTATATGCATAACATTGCCATCAAATTTTCGCTAACTCTTACCGTTTTCGAGTTATTTAGGTTTAAACACGACAACCCCCTTTAAAGTGATGCTTTCAACGTCACATAAAGTTCATTAATGTTTAATGAAATGGTTTCAGCTAAAGCTCGCTTATTAAAGGAGGTAGAGATGTGAAAATTGGTAGCATGATAGGGAATGAGGGTATCTACCGACTCTTTACTTTGAAATTTCATCTTTCGGCTATTCATTCTCACAGACACATACTCCCGTTTAATGAAAAATTTTTTCGAAATATACGACGTTTTAAGAGAATTACGTAAGATTTAATATTTTTCGATTTTCGCGTATGTAGCTTTTAGTTTTAATGGTAGATCTCTCAAATTTTCACTGTTATGTTCTCTAGGTTCATAGCTTTAGAACTTTCATCGGCCGATATTATCTATCTCTTTTAGTTTGGCCTCTATTTCAATTTAAAGTTTTTTAAAAATTACGTAATGTTCAAAACTGTCTTATTTTTAGTCTTTTAGTTTCCAAAACATTACGAAACGATTTTCCGTAATGATTTTACTATGAAACATGTTTCCCGGTATTTGAAAGTGAGCAATTTAAAGATTTTTTTTATAAAAATATCTTACTTGCGTAACTTTCAAGTATTTTTTATTCGTCGTATGAACAAATTATAAAAACAAGAGTTTGAGAAAGCATTTTGATTTCGATTTCTTAAACAAAAATCAAATTTTGGGCACTCTACTGATGAACAACGCAATAAACATATCTTCAGAAGCGCGATCAATTTGCCTTGCTTAATACCTTGCACGACACCGCTGTGATATAGGACTTCTTCCATGGACAAGGCGCAGTAACTCGCGATTAATTCAATCGCGATTTAAAGTGCTTTCTATAAAATAGAGTTTGAGAAAGTATTATGCATTCGAATTCTTAAACAAAAAAAAAACCAAAAAATAAAAAAACCGCCCCCCCCCCCCCCGAAAAAAAAAAGAAAAAAAAAAAAAAAAAAAGAAAAAAAAAGCAAATTTACATTCTACGAGCTACTGCTGAACAAGGCTATAAAGAAATCTTCTCCGAGCGTCGGCATTACACATTAGAGAAGCGCGGTGAATTTGCCTTGCTTAATACCTCGCACTGCGCCGCTGTTATACAGGACTTCAAACGTGTGTGAATTAATCGCCAGTTACAGTGCTTTACCTGTGAATACGAGACATTGTCAAGTCTTTCTTTTGTATATTGGGGAAAGCGGCATTACTAAAGGCCATCGCGAGGAGAATTGTTTATTCCAGCAGAGTGGCGATTCAAGGTCAAACATCTGTACACGCGAAATAACTTGCGTAAGTTCATCGCGAGGAGAATTGTTTATTCCAGCAGAGAAGCGATTCAAGGTCAAACATCTGTACACGCGAAATACCTTGCGTAAGTTAATAAATAAACAACATAAAGCGGGCAGTAAGGACTGAAGATCTAGGTTACACGTGCAGATTGTACTAAGTGTGATTGTCCTACATGTTTCTTGTTTCAAATATATGGTCAAGAGTAGTCGATATTGTGCGATGTAGGCTTCAGTATAATGTGTATAATGTAAGTCGCCGTTACCTACAATTTCTGCAAGTAGATTGCGCAATGTGGATACCATCACTAAAGATCGGATATCTGGATCGTGAAAAAGAATTTTGTATTAGAGTAGGAGATCTCAGCTTCGCTGCTTCGACTTTAACTTGTGAAACCTACTCGTTGCTTTAGCAACGAGCTCGTTGCTAGTTATTATTATTATTCTTCATCCGTTTTTTTTTTTGTGACGGCTCAGAAATCACTCATTATTAAAGATATTACTATTCTGTTTTCAGTGTTCGATTCGAAATTAAATTTTCAAGATTTGATTTTTTTAATTTTTTAAATTACCGCTTATAAGCGCGCAGCGCCACCTACGACGCCAAAATTTTGAATCGCTATATCTTCCTTATTATTTGTCCGATTGGAATGAAATTTTCAGCATTCGATTCAGAAAAGGAGATGCAAGATTTTATGTCACTGCGTCAATTTCGTAGCTCTACCCCGAAAAAGTTGACCTTGACCCGATTGTTTTCATTTCAAAAAAAATATTTTAATCTTAGATTTTAGACAGTAGGATGAAAGATTTTAATGGTCTGATTTGGAATATGAAAAATTTTTGAAATCGGACCATAAATAAAGTCACAATGAGCGTGGGAAAATTCGCTATGACGTCATCAAAGCTAATTAAATATTCATACGTTAATATCTCTCTTATTAAATGAGATATCGGCATGAAATTTTATATCTAAACATGTTTCCACATTCTTAATCTACCTCTAGAATGAAAATGGCATGCTGCCAATATTTTTGAAATTATTGAAAATTTTCGAATCAAATCTTTGGCAAGGTCTAGCGACTTTATTTGCAGTCGGATTTTGATCGGGTTTCTTCCATTCGATAGAGCGTTCAAATACCTACCAGTAAAGTGTTCTCAGATTTTCGCTAACTCTTACGGTTCTCGAGTTATTTGCGTTTGAACACGACAACCCCCTTTAAAGTGATGTTTGTGACGTCATCAACACTCATTAATTATTCATGAAATGTTTTCGCCTATAGCTCGCTTATTGAGGAAGATAGAGGTGTGAAATTTGGTAGCATGATAGAGATTGAGAATATCTACCGACTGACAAGAGGAATTTGGCATGGAGCCAAATTCCTGAAAATGACGTCATACTTTGTAAATGACGTCATATCTCCCTTATTTTTCATCGGATCGAGGCGGGGGCGGTTGGAATCGATTCTGCGTGAAAAAGTAAATGGTTAGTACCACAACAGAATTTCGATATCTCTTACCGTTTTCGAGATATTTGCGGTCAAAGTTCACGGTTTCACCATTCCTGAAAACACACTTTTCAAATTCAGGAAGCTGTGTTTCGCTTATTGAGGAAGTTAGAGGTGTGAAATTTGGTAGCATGATAGAAAATGAGAATATCTACCGACTTACAAGAGGAATTTGGCAAGGTGCCAAATTCCTGAAAATGACGTCATACTTTTCTAAATGACGTCATGACTCCCTTATTTTTCATCGTATCGAATCGGGGATTGTTGCAATCGATTCTGCGTGAAAAAGTAGTTAAAGGGGAAAGTTCTGGTCTCAGATTTTCGATATCTCTTACCGTTTTCGAGATATTTGCGGTCAAAGTTCAGTGTTTGGCCTTTCCTGAAAATACAATTTAAAACTTCAGGTACCTGTGTCTCGCTTATTGATAAAGCTAGAGGTATGAAATTTGGTAGCATAAAAGAGAATGCAAATATCTACCGACTGACAAAAGGGAATTGGCATGGTACCAAATTCCTGAAAATGACGTCATACTTTGTAAATGACGTCATAACTCCATTAATTTTCATCTTATCGAATCGGGGATTGTTGCAATCGATTCTGCGCGAAAATTTATATGCATAACATTGCCATCAAATTTTCGCTAACTCTTACCGTTTTCGAGTTATTTAGGTTTAAACACGACAACCCCCTTTAAAGTGATGCTTTCAACGTCACATAAAGTTCATTAATGTTTAATGAAATGGTTTCAGCTAAAGCTCGCTTATTAAAGAAGGTAGAGATGTGAAAATTGGTAGCATGATAGGGAATGAGGGTATCTACCGACTCTTTACTTTGAAATTTCATCTTTCGGCTATTCATTCTCACAGACACATACTCCCATTTAATGAAAAAATTTGTCGAAATATACGACGTTTTAAGAGAATTACGTAAGATTTAATATTTTTCGATTTTCGCGTATGTAGCTTTTAGTTTTAATGGTAGACCTCTCAAATTTTCACTGTTATGTTCTCTAGGTTCATATCTTTAGAACTTTCATCGGCCGATATTATCTATCTCTTTTAGTTTGGCCTCTATTTCAATTTAAAGTTTTTTAAAAATTACGTAATGTTCAAAACTGTCTTATTTTTAGTCTTTTAGTTTCCAAAACATTACGAAACGATTTTCCCTAACGATTTTTACTATGAAACATGTTTCCCGGTATTTGAAAGTGAGCAATTTAAAGATTTTTTTATAAAAATATCTTACTTGCGTAACTTTCAAGTATTTTTTATTCGTCGTATGAACAAATTATAAAAACAAGAGTTTGAGAAAGCATTTTGATTTCGATTTCTTAAACAAAAATCAAATTTTGGGCACTCTACTGATGAACAACGCAATAAACATATCTTCAGAAGCGCGGTCAATTTGCCTTGCTTAATACCTTGCACGACACCGCTGTGATATAGGACTTCTTCCATGGACAAGGCGCAGTAACTCGCGATTAATTCAATCGCGATTTAAAGTGCTTTCTATAAAATAGAGTTTGAGAAAGTATTATGCATTCGAATTCTTAAACAAAAAAAAAACCAAAAAATAAAAAAACCAACCCCCCCCCCCCAAAAAAAAAAAAACAAAAAAAAAAAAAAAAAAAAAAAAAAAAGCAAATTTACATTCTACGAGCTACTGCTGAACAAGGCTATAAAGAAATCTTCTCCGAGCGTCGGCATTACACATTAGAGAAGCGCGGTCAATTTGCCTTGCTTAATACCTCGCACTGCGCCGCTGTTATACAGGACTTCAAACGTGTGTGAATTAATCGCCAGTTACAGTGCTTTACCTGTGGAATACGAGACATTGTCAAGTCTTTCTTTTGTATATTGGGGAAAGCGGCATTACTAAAGGCCATCGCGAGGAGAATTGTTTATTCCAGCAGAGTGGCGATTCAAGGTCAAACATCTGTACACGCGAAATAACTTGCGTAAGTTCATCGCGAGGAGAATTGTTTATTCCAGCAGAGAAGCGATTCAAGGTCAAACATCTGTACACGCGAAATACCTTGCGTAAGTTAATAAATAAACAACATAAAGCGGGCAGTAAGGACTGAAGATCTAGGTTACACGTGCAGATTGTACTAAGTGTGATTGTCCTACATGTTTCTTGTTTCAAATATATGGTCAAGAGTATCGATATTGTGCGATGTAGGCTTCAGTATAATGTGTATAATGTAAGTCGCCGTTACCTACAATTTCTGCAAGTAGATTGCGCAATGTGGATACCATCACTAAAGATCAGATATCTGGATCGTGAAAAAGAATTTTGTATTAGAGTAGGAGATCTCAGCTTCGCTGCTTCGACTTTAACTTGTGAAACCTACTCGTTGCTTTAGCAACGAGCTCGTTTCTAGTTATTATTATTATTATTCTTCATCCGTTTTTTTTTTTGTGACCGCTCAGAAATCACTCATTATTAAAGATATTACTATTCTGTTTTCAGTGTTCGATTCGAAATTAAATTTTCAAGATTTGATTTTTTTAATTTTCTAAATTACCGCTTATAAGCGCGCAGCGCCACCTACGACGCCAAAATTTTGAATCGCTATATCTTCCTTATTATTTGTCCGATTGGAATGAAATTTTCAGCATTCGATTCAGAAAAGGAGATGCAAGATTTTATGTCACTGCGTCAATTTCGTAGCTCTACCCCGAAAAAGTTGACCTTGACCCGATTGTTTTCATTTCAAAAAAAAATATTTCAATCTTAGATTTTAGACAGTAGGATGAAAGATTTTAATGGTCTGATTTGGAATATGAAAAATTTTTGAAATCGGACCATAAATAAAGTCACAATGAGCGTGGGAAAATTCGCTATGACGTCATCAAAGCTAATTAAATATTCATACGTTAATATCTCTCTTATTAAATGAGATATCGGCATGAAATTTTATATCTAAACATGTTTCCACATTCTTAATCTACCTCTAGAATGAAAATGGCATGCTGCCAATATTTTTGAAATTATTGAAAATTTTCGAATCAAATCTTTGGCAAGGTCTAGCGACTTTATTTGCAGTCGGATTTTGATCGGGTTTCTTCCATTCGATAGAGCGTTCAAATACCTACCAGTAAAGTGTTCTCAGATTTTCGCTAACTCTTACGGTTCTCGAGTTATTTGCGTTTGAACACGACAACCCCCTTTAAAGTGATGTTTGTGACGTCATCAACACTCATTAATTATTCATGAAATGTTTTCGCCTATAGCTCGCTTATTGAGGAAGATAGAGATGTGAAATTTGGTAGCATGATAGAGATTGAGAATATCTACCGACTGACAAGAGGAATTTGGCATGGAGCCAAATTCCTGAAAATGACGTCATACTTTGTAAATGACGTCATATCTCCCTTATTTTTCATCGGATCGAGGCGGGGACGGTTGGAATCGATTCTGCGTGAAAAAGTAAAATGGTAAATACCAGCAACAGAATTTCGATATCTCTTACCGTTTTCGAGATATTTGCGGTCAAAGTTCAGTGTTTGGCCTTTCCTGAAAATACAATTTAAAACTTCAGGTACCTGTGTCTCGCTTATTGATAAAGCTAGAGGTATGAAATTTGGTAGCATAAAAGAGAATGCAAATATCTACCGACTGACAAAAGGGAATTGGCAAGGTGCCAAATTCCTGAAAATGACGTCATACTTTTCTAAATGACGTCATAACTCCCTTATTTTTCATCGTATCGAATCGGGGATTGTTGCAATCGATTCTGCGTGAAAAAGTAGTTAAAGGAGAAAGATCTGGTCTTAGATTTTCGATATCTCTTACCGTTTTCGAGATATTTGCGGTCAAAGTTCAGTGTTTGGCCTTTCCTGAAAATACAATTTAAAACTTCAGGTACCTGTGTCTCGCTTATTGATAAAGCTAGAGGTATGAAATTTGATAGCATAAAAGAAAATGCAAATATCTACCGACTGACAAAAGGGAATTGGCATGGTACCAAATTCCTGAAAATGACGTCATACTTTGTAAATGACGTCATAACTCCATTAATTTTCATCTTATCGAATCGGGGATTGTTGCAATCGATTCTGCGCGAAAATTTATATGCATAACATTGCCATCAAAATTTCGCTAACTCTTACCGTTTTCGAGTTATTTAGGTTTAAACACGACAACCCCCTTTAAAGTGATGCTTTCAACGTCACATAAAGTTCATTAATGTTTAATGAAATGGTTTCAGCTAAAGCTCGCTTATTAAAGAAGGTAGAGATGTGAAAATTGGTAGCATGATAGGGAATGAGGCTATCTACCGACTCTTTACTTTGAAATTTCATCTTTCGGCTATTCATTCTCACAGACACATACTCCCATTTAATGAAAAAATTTGTCGAAATATACGACGTTTTAAGAGAATTACGTAAGATTTAATATTTTTCGATTTTTCGCGTATGTAGCTTTTAGTTTTAATGGTAGACCTCTCAAATTTTCACTGTTATGTTCTCTAGGTTCATATCTTTAGAACTTTCATCGGCCGATATTATCTATCTCTTTTAGTTTGGCCTCTATTTCAATTTAAAGTTTTTTAAAAATTACGTAATGTTCAAAACTGTCTTATTTTTAGTCTTTTAGTTTCCAAAACATTACGAAACGATTTTCCGTAACGATTTTACTATGAAACATGTTTCCCGGTATTTGAAAGTGAGCAATTTAAAGATTTTTTTTATAAAAATATCTTACTTGCGTAACTTTCAAGTATTTTTTATTCGTCGTATGAACAAATTATAAAAACAAGAGTTTGAGAAAGCATTTTGATTTCGATTTCTTAAACAAAAATCAAATTTTGGGCACTCTACTGATGAACAACGCAATAAACATATCTTCAGAAGCGCGGTCAATTTGCCTTGCTTAATACCTTGCACGACACCGCTGTGATATAGGACTTCTTCCATGGACAAGGCGCAGTAACTCGCGATTAATTCAATCGCGATTTAAAGTGCTTTCTATAAAATAGAGTTTGAGAAAGTATTATGCATTCGAATTCTTAAACAAAAAAAAAAAACCAAAAAATAAAAAAACCAACCCCCCCCCCCCCAAAAAAAAAACAAAAAAAAAAAAAAAAAAGAAAAAAAAAAGCAAATTTACATTCAAAGAGCTACTGCTGAACAAGGCTATAAAGAAATCTTCTCCGAGCGTCGGCATTACACATTAGAGAAGCGCGGTCAATTTGCCTTGCTTAATACCTCGCACTGCGCCGCTGTTATACAGGACTTCAAACGTGTGTGAATTAATCGCCAGTTACAGTGCTTTACCTGTGGAATACGAGACATTGTCAAGTCTTTCTTTTGTATATTGGGGAAAGCGGCATTACTAAAGGCCATCGCGAGGAGAATTGTTTATTCCAGCAGAGTGGCGATTCAAGGTCAAACATCTGTACACGCGAAATAACTTGCGTAAGTTCATCGCGAGGAGAATTGTTTATTCCAGCAGAGAAGCGATTCAAGGTCAAACATCTGTACACGCGAAATACCTTGCGTAAGTTAATAAATAAACAACATAAAGCGGGCAGTAAGGACTGAAGATCTAGGTTACACGTGCAGATTGTACTAAGTGTGATTGTCCTACATGTTTCTTGTTTCAAATATATGGTCAAGAGTAGTCGATATTGTGCGATGTAGGCTTCAGTATAATGTGTATAATGTAAGTCGCCGTTACCTACAATTTCTGCAAGTAGATTGCGCAATGTGGATACCATCACTAAAGATCAGATATCTGGATCGTGAAAAAGAATTTTGTATTAGAGTAGGAGATCTCAGCTTCGCTGCTTCGACTTTAACTTGTGAAACCTACTCGTTGCTTTAGCAACGAGCTCGTTTCTAGTTATTATTATTATTATTCTTCATCCGTTTTTTTTTTTGTGACCGCTCAGAAATCACTCATTATTAAAGATATTACTATTCTGTTTTCAGTGTTCGATTCGAAATTAAATTTTCAAGATTTGATTTTTTTAATTTTCTAAATTACCGCTTATAAGCGCGCAGCGCCACCTACGACGCCAAAATTTTGAATCGCTATATCTTCCTTATTATTTGTCCGATTGGAATGAAATTTTCAGCATTCGATTCAGAAAAGGAGATGCAAGATTTTATGTCACTGCGTCAATTTCGTAGCTCTACCCCGAAAAAGTTGACCTTGACCCGATTGTTTTCATTTCAAAAAAAATATTTCAATCTTAGATTTTAAACAGTAGGATGAAAGATTTTAATGGTCTGATTTGGAATATGAAAAATTTTTGAAATCGGACCATAAATAAAGTCACAATGAGCGTGGGAAAATTCGCTATGACGTCATCAAAGCTAATTAAATATTCATACGTTAATATCTCTCTTATTAAATGAGATATCGGCATGAAATTTTATATCTAAACATGTTTCCACATTCTTAATCTACCTCTAGAATGAAAATGGCATGCTGCCAATATTTTTGAAATTATTGAAAATTTTCGAATCAAATCTTTGGCAAGGTCTAGCGACTTTATTTGCAGTCGGATTTTGATCGGGTTTCTTCCATTCGATAGAGCGTTCAAATACCTACCAGTAAAGTGTTCTCAGATTTTCGCTAACTCTTACGGTTTCTCGAGTTATTTGCGTTTGAACACGACAACCCCCTTTAAAGTGATGTTTGTGACGTCATCAACACTCATTAATTATTCATGAAATGTTTTCGCCTATAGCTCGCTTATTGAGGAAGATAGAGGTGTGAAATTTGGTAGCATGATAGAGATTGAGAATATCTACCGACTGACAAGAGGAATTTGGCATGGAGCCAAATTCCTGAAAATGACGTCATACTTTGTAAATGACGTCATATCTCCCTTATTTTTCATCGGATCGAGGCGGGGACGGTTGGAATCGATTCTGCGTGAAAAAGTAAAATGGTAAATACCAGCAACAGAATTTCGATATCTCTTACCGTTTTCGAGATATTTGCGGTCAAAGTTCAGTGTTTGGCCTTTCCTGAAAATACAATTTAAAACTTCAGTAACCTGTGTCTCGCTTATTGATAAAGCTAGAGGTATGAAATTTGGTAGCATAAAAGAGAATGCAAATATCTACCGACTGACAAAAGGGAATTGGCAAGGTGCCAAATTCCTGAAAATGACGTCATACTTTTCTAAATGACGTCATAACTCCCTTATTTTTCATCGTATCGAATCGGGGATTGTTGCAATCGATTCTGCGTGAAAAAGTAGTTAAAGGAGAAAGATCTGGTCTTAGATTTTCGATATCTCTTACCGTTTTCGAGATATTTGCGGTCAAAGTTCAGTGTTTGGCCTTTCCTGAAAATACAATTTAAAACTTCAGGTACCTGTGTCTCGCTTATTGATAAAGCTAGAGGTATGAAATTTGATAGCATAAAAGAAAATGCAAATATCTACCGACTGACAAAAGGGAATTGGCATGGTACCAAATTCCTGAAAATGACGTCATACTTTGTAAATGACGTCATAACTCCATTAATTTTCATCTTATCGAATCGGGGATTGTTTGCAATCGATTCTGCGCGAAAATTTATATGCATAACATTGCCATCAAATTTTCGCTAACTCTTACCGTTTTCGAGTTATTTAGGTTTAAACACGACAACCCCCTTTAAAGTGATGCTTTCAACGTCCACATAAAGTTCATTAATGTTTAATGAAATGGTTTCAGCTAAAGCTCGCTTATTAAAGAAGGTAGAGATGTGAAAATTGGTAGCATGATAGGGAATGAGGCTATCTACCGACTCTTTACTTTGAAATTTCATCTTTCGGCTATTCATTCTCACAGACACATACTCCCGTTTAATGAAAAAATTTTTCGAAATATACGACGTTTTTAAGAGAATTACGTAAGATTTAATATTTTTTCGATTTTCGCGTATGTAGCTTTTAGTTTTAATGGTAGATCTCTCAAATTTTTCACTGTTATGTTCTCTAGGTTCATATCTTTAGAACTTTCATCGGCCGATATTATCTATCTCTTTTAGTTTGGCCTCTATTTCAATTTAAAGTTTTTTAAAAATTACGTAATGTTCAAAACTGTCTTATTTTTTAGTCTTTTAGTTTCCAAAACATTACGAAACGATTTTCCGTAACGATTTTACTATGAAACATGTTTCCCGGTATTTGAAAGTGAGCAATTTAAAGATTTTTTTATAAAAATATCTTACTTGCGTAACTTTCAAGTATTTTTTATTCGTCGTATGAACAAATTATAAAAACAAGAGTTTGAGAAAGCATTTTGATTTCGATTTCTTAAACAAAAATCAAATTTTGGGCACTCTACTGATGAACAACGCAATAAACATATCTTCAGAAGCGCGGTCAATTTGCCTTGCTTAATACCTTGCACGACACCGCTGTGATATAGGACTTCTTCCATGGACAAGGCGCAGTAACTCGCGATTAATTCAATCGCGATTTAAAGTGCTTTCTATAAAATAGAGTTTGAGAAAGTATTATGCATTCGAATTCTTAAACAAAAAAAAACCCCAAAAAGTAACCCCCCCCCCCCCCAAGAAAAAAAACAAGAAAAAAAAAAAGCATATTTACATTCTACGAGCTACTGCTGAACAAGGCTATAAAGAAATCTTCTCCGAGCGTCGGCATTACACATTAGAGAAGCGCGGTGAATTTGCCTTGCTTAATACCTCGCACTGCGCCGCTGTTATACAGGACTTCAAACGTGTGTGAATTAATCGCCAGTTACAGTGCTTTACCTGGGGAATACGAGACATTGTCAAGTCTTTCTTTTGTATATTGGGGAAAGCGGCATTACTAAAGGCCATCGCGAGGAGAATTGTTTATTCCAGCAGAGTGGCGATTCAAGGTCAAACATCTGTACACGCGAAATAACTTGCGTAAGTTCATCGCGAGGAGAATTGTTTATTCCAGCAGAGAGGCGATTCAAGGTCAAACATCTGTACACGCGAAATACCTTGCGTAAGTTAATAAATAAACAACATAAAGCGGGCAGTAAGGACTGAAGATCTAGGTTACACGTGCAGATTGTACTAAGTGTGATTGTCCTACATGTTTCTTGTTTCAAATATATGGTCAAGAGTAGTCGATATTGTGCGATGTAGGCTTCAGTATAATGTGTATAATGTAAGTCGCCGTTACCTACAATTTCTGCAAGTAGATTGCGCAATGTGGATACCATCACTAAAGATCAGATATCTGGATCGTGAAAAAGAATTTTGTATTAGAGTAGGAGATCTCAGCTTCGCTGCTTCGACTTTAACTTGTGAAACCTACTCGTTGCTTTAGCAACGAGCTCGTTTCTAGTTATTATTATTATCATTTTTATCATCATCATTATTATTATCATCATCATCATCATCATCATCATCATCATCATCATCATCATCATTATTATTATTAGGTTTCACAAGTTTCACTTGTGAAACCTTTTATTATTCTACTGTCTTTTCTTATTATTAGGTTTCACAAGTTTCACTTGTGAAACCTTTTATTATTCTACTGTCTTTTCTTATTATTAGGTTTCACAAGTTTCACTTGTGAAACCTTTTATTATTCTACTGTCCTTTCTTATTAGGTTTCACAAGTTTCACTTGTGAAACCTTTTATTATTCTACTGTCCTTTCTTATTATTATTATTATTATTATTATTATTATTCTTCTTCCGCCGTTTTATGTCGGCAAGCCTTTTCTCGCTTACTATTCAAGATAGAGCTATTCTGTTTGCAGCATTCAAATTTCCATATTTTTCTTCAGAGGCGTTTTGTTCATTTTTTTTAATTAGCGCTTCGTAAGGGCGCAGCGGCGCCTAAAAGGTCAAATATTTGGGTATCTATAGCTTCCTTATTTATCGGCCGATTTTGATGAAATTTTCACTAAACGTTGTGTCGTGCTCACGCGCAATAATAAAGACATTTACCTGTTTTGTACCTGATAAGACTATTTAGCTAGCCTGAGACGAAAAATGCGTATTTTGCGACCGTGTTTATTTATCGTCCGATCTTTATCAAATTTGGAGGGTGAGTTTAGATTGCTAATTAATAGTGGCATGCAAAATTTGAGCGAAATCTGACTATTTTAATACCATTTTTAAGCGAAAATTAAAAAATTTTTAAAAATCTCGTGATTAAAGTAATTTCGTTGTCACTCGCTTATTTTACATCGGATTGCTACCAAAATAAATCCTATGCGTGAGAAGGGTTCACTCTTTTAAATTTAATTTTCATAAACTCCCTATGATTTTTCGTTTTCCCTAGGTTATCGGGGAAAGCTATCGAGAGCCACCCTCGGAAAGCGAGAAATACGCGCCGTATTTAGCGAATTTTTCACTTTCAATTTCTAAAAAGCTGCTTTACTTTGAAATTTCATCTTTCGGCTTTTCATTCTCACAGACACATACTCCCGTTTAATGAAAAAATTTTTCGAAATATACGACTTTTTAAGAGAATTACGTAAGATTTAATTTTTTTCGATTTTCGCGTATGTAGCTTTTATTTTTAATGGTAGATCTCTCAAATTTTCACTGTAATGTTCTCTAGGTTCATATCTTTAGAACTTTCATCGGCCGATATTATCTATCTCTTTTAGTTTGACCTCTATTTCAATTTAAAGTTTTTTAAAAATTACGTAATGTTCAAAACTGTCTTATTTTTAGTTTTACAGTTTCCAAAACATTACGAAACGATTTTGCGTAACGATTTTACTATGAAACATGTTTCTCAGTATTCGAAAGTGAGCAATTTAAAGGTTTTTTAAAAAAATATCTTGCTTGCGTAACTTTTAATGTATTGTTTTATTCCTCGTATGAACAAAGTATAAAAACAAGAGTTTGAGAAAGCATTTTGAATTCGATTTCTTAAACAAATATCAAATTTTGGGCACTCTACCGATGAACAATGCAATAAACACATTTCAGAAGCGCGGTCAATTTGCCTTGCTTAATACCTTGCACGGCACCGCTGTTATACAGGACTTCTTCCATGGACAAGGCGCAGTAACTCGCGATTAATTCAATCGCGATTTAATGTGCTTTATATAAAATAGAGTTTGAGAAAGTATTATGAATTCGAATTCTTAAACAAAAAAAAAAAACAAAAACAAAAACAGACAAACAAAAAGAAACAAACAACAAAAAAAAAAACCCAATGATTGCATTCTACGAGCTACTGCTGAACAAGGCTATAAAGAAATCTTCTCCGAGCGTCGGCATTACACATTACAGAAGCGCGGTGAATTTGCCTTGCTTAATACCTCGCACAGCGTCGCTGTTATACAGGACTTCAAACGTGTGTGAATTAATCGCGAGTTACAGTGCTTTACCTGTGGAATACGAGACATTGTCAAGTCTTTGTTTTGTATATTGGGGAAAGCGGCATTACTAAAGGCCATCGCGAGGAGAATTGTTTATTGCAGCAGAGTGGCGATTCAAGTTCAAACATCTGTACACGCGAAATACCTTGCGTAAGTTAACAAATAAACAACATAAAGCGGGGTGTAAGGACTGGAGATCTAGGTTACACGTGCAGATTGTACTAAGTGTGACTGTCCTACATGTTTCTTGTTTCAAATATATGTTCAAGCCGCTGTTATACAGGACTTCAAACGTGTGTGAATTAATCGCGAGTTACAGTGCTTACCTGTGGAATACGAGACATTGTCAAGTCTTTGTTTTGTATATTGCGGAAAGCGGCATTATTAATGGCCATCGCGAGGAGAATTGTTTATTCCAGCAGAGTGGCGATTCAAGGTCAAACATCTGTACACGCGAAACACCTTGCGTAAGTTAATAAATAAACAACATAAAGCGGGGAGTAAGGACTGGAGATCTAGGTTACACGTGCAGATTGTACTAAGTGTGACTGTCCTACATGTTTCTTGTTTCAAATATATGGTCAAGAGTAGTCGATATTATGCGATGTAGGCTTCAGTACAATGTATATAATGTAAATCGCTGTTACTTACAATTTCTGCAAGTAGATTGCGCAATGTGGATACCATCACTAAAGATCAGATATCTGGATCGTGAAAAAGAATTGTGTATTAGAGTAGGAGATCCCAGCTTCGTTGCTTTGACTTTAACTTGTGAAACCTACTCGTTGCTTTAGCAACGAGCTCGTTTCTAGTTATTATTATTATTATTATTATTATTCTTCTTCCGCCGTTTTATGTCGGCAGCCTTTTCTCGCTTACTATTCAAGATAGAGCTATTCTGTTTGCAGCATTCAAATTTCCATATTTTTCTTCAGAGGCGTTTTTTTAATTTTTTTTAATTAGCGCTTCGTAAGGGCGCAGCGGCGCCTAAAAGGTCAAATATTTGGGTATCTATAGCTTCCTTATTTATCGGCCGATTTTGATGAAATTTTCACTAAACGTTGTCTCGTGCTCACGCGCAATAATAAAGACATTTACCTGTTTCATACCTGATAAGACTATTTAGCTAGCCTGAGACGAAAAATGCGTATTTTGCGACCGTGTTTATTTATCGTCCGATCTTGCTCAAATTTAGAGGGTAAGTTTAGAATGCAAAATAATAGTGGCATACAAAATTTGAGCGAAATCTGACTATTCTAATACCATTTTTAAGTGAAAATTTAAAAATTTAAAAAAATTTGGTGATTAAAGTAACTTCGTTGTCACTCGCTTATTTTACATCGGATTGCCACCAAAATAAATCCTATGCGTGAGAAGGGTTCACTCTTTTAGATTTAATTTTCAGAAACTTCCTATGATTTTTCCGTTTTCCCTAGGTTATCGGGGAAAGCTATCGAGAGCCACCCTCGGAAAGCGAGAAATACGCGCCGCATTTAGCGAATTTTTCACTTTCAATTTCTAAAAAGCTGCTTTATTTTGAAATTTCATCTTTCGGCTATTAGTTTTCACAGACACATACTCCCGTTTAATGAAAAAAAATTTCGAAATATATGGCTTTTCAAGAAAATTACGTAACAATAAAGTTTTTTCAATTTTCGCGTATGTAGCTTTTATTTTTAATGGTAGATCTCTCAAATTTTCACTGTTATGTTCTCTAGGTTCATATCTTTAGAACTTTCATCGGCCGATATTATCTATCTCTTTTAGTTTGGCCTCTATTTCAATTTAAAGTTTTTTAAAAATTACGTAATGTTCAAAACTGTCTTATTTTTAGTCTTACAGTTCCTAAAACATTACGAAACGATTTTCCGTAACGATTTTACTATGAAACATGTTTCTCAGTATTTGAAAGTGAGCAATTTAAAGGCTTTTTTAAAAAAAAATATCTTACTTGCGTAACTTTCAAGTATTTTTTATTCGTCGTATGAACAAATTATAAAAACAAGAGTTTGAGAAAGCATTTTGATTTCGATTTCTTAAACAAAAATCAAATTTTGGGCACTCTACTGATGAACAACGCAATAAACATATCTTCAGAAGCGCGGTCAATTTGCCATGCTTAATACCTTGCACGGCACCGCTGTTACATAGGACTTCTTCCATGGACAAGGCGCAGTAACTCGCGATTAATTCAATCGCGATTTAATGTGTTTTATATAAAATAGAGTTTGAGAAAATATTATGCATTCGAATTCTTAAAACAAAAAAAAAAAAAAAAAAAAAAAACAAAACAAACAAAAACAAAAACAAAAAACAACCCCCCCCCCAAAAAAAGAAAAAAAAACCCACAATATTTACATCCTACGAGCTACTGCTGAACAAGGCTATAAAGAAATCTTCTCCGAGCGTCGGCATTACACATTAGAGAAGCGCGGTGAATTTGCCTTGCTTAATACCTCGCACAGCGCCGCTGTTATACAGGACTTCAAACGTGTGTGAAATAATCACGAGTTACAGTGCTTTACCTGAGGAATACGAGACATTGTCAAGTCTTTGTTTTGTATATTGCGGAAAGCGGCATTACTAAAGGCCATCGCGAGGAGAATTGTTTATTCCAGCAGAGTGGCGATTCAAGGTCAAACATCTGTACACGCGAAATACCTTGCGTAAGTTAACAAATAAACAACATAAAGCGGGGAGTAAGGACTGGAGATCTAGGTTACACGTGCAGATTGTACTAAGTGTGACTGTCCTACATCTTTCTTGTTTCAAATATATGGTCAAGAGTAGTCGATATTGTGCGATGTAGGCTTCAGTATAATGTATATAATGTAAGTCGCCGTTCTCCGAGCGTCGGCATTACATATTAGAGAAGCGCAGTGAATTTGCCTTGCTTAATACCTCGCACAGCGCCGCTGTTATACAGGACTTCAAACGTGTGTGAATTAATCGCGAGTTACACTGCTTTACCTGTGGAATACGAGACATTGTCAAGTCTTTGTTTTGTATATTGCGGAAAGCGGCATTACTAAAGGCCATCGCGAGGAGAATTGTTTATTCCAGCAGAGAGGCGATTCAAGGTCAAACATCTGTACACGCGAAATACCTTGCGTAAGTTAATAAATAAACAACATAAAGCGGGGAGTAAGGACTGAAGATTTAGGTTACACGTGCAGATTGTACTACGTGTGACTGTCCTACATGTTTCTTGTTTCAAATATATGGTCAAGAGTAGTCGGTATTGTGCGATGTAGGCTTCAGTATAATGTGTATAATGTAAGTCGCCGTTACCTACAATTTCTGCAAGTAGATTGCGCAATGTGGATACCATCACTAAAGATCAGATATCTGGATCGTGAAAAAGAATTGTGTATTAGAGTAGGAGATCCCAGCTTCGCTGCTTCGACTTTAACTTGTGAAACCTACTCGTTGCTTTAGCAACGAGCTCGTTTCTAGTTATTATTATTATTATTCTTCATCCGTTTTTTTTTTTTGTGACGGCTCAGAAATCACTCATTATTAAAGATATTACTATTCTGTTTTCAGTGTTCGATTCGAAATTAAATTTTCAAGATTTGATTTTTTTAATTTTTTAAATTACCGCTTATAAGCGCGCAGCGCCACCTACGACGCCAAAATTTTGAATCGCTATATCTTCCTTATTATTTGTCCGATTGGAATGAAATTTTCAGCATTCGATTCAGAAAAGGAGATGCAAGATTTTATGTCACTGCGTCAATTTCGTAGCTCTACCCCGAAAAAGTTGACCTTGATCCGATTGTTTTCATTTCAAAAAAAATATTTCAATCTTAGATTTTAGACAGTAGGATGAAAGATTTTAATGGTCTGATTTGGAATATGAAAAATTTTTGAAATCGGACCATAAATAAAGTCACAATGAGCGTGGGAAAATTCGCTATGACGTCATCAAAGCTAATTAAATATTCATACGTTAATATCTCTCTTATTAAATGAGATATCGGCATGAAATTTTATATCTAAACATGTTTCCACATTCTTAATCTACCTCTAGAATGAAAATGGCATGCTGCCAATATTTTTGAAATTATTGAAGATTTTCGAATCAAATCTTTGGCAAGGTCTAGCGACTTTATTTGCAGTCGGATTTTGATCGGGTTTCTTCCATTCGATAGAGCGTTCAAATACCTACCAGTAAAGTGTTCTCAGATTTTCGCTAACTCTTACGGTTCTCGAGTTATTTGCGTTTGAACACGACAACCCCCTTTAAAGTGATGTTTGTGACGTCATCAACACTCATTAATTATTCATGAAATGTTTTCGCCTATAGCTCGCTTATTGAGGAAGATAGAGGTGTGAAATTTGGTAGCATGATAGAGATTGAGAATATCTACCGACTGACAAGAGGAATTTGGCATGGAGCCAAATTCCTGAAAATGACGTCATACTTTGTAAATGACGTCATATCTCCCTTATTTTTCATCGGATCGAGGCGGGGACGGTTGGAATCGATTCTGCGTGAAAATGTAAAATGGTAAATACCAGCAACAGAATTTCGATATCTCTTACCGTTTTCGAGATATTTGCGGTCAAAGTTCAGTGTTTGGCCTTTCCTGAAAATACAATTTAAAACTTCAGGTACCTGTGTCTCGCTTATTGATAAAGCTAGAGGTATGAAATTTGGTAGCATAAAAGAGAATGCAAATATCTACCGACTGACAAAAGGGAATTGGCAAGGTGCCAAATTCCTGAAAATGACGTCATACTTTTCTAAATGACGTCATAACTCCCTTATTTTTCATCGTATCGAATCGGGGATTGTTGCAATCGATTCTGCGTGAAAAAGTAGTTAAAGGAAAAAGGTATGGTCTCAGATTTTCGATATCTCTTACCGTTTTCGAGATATTTGCGGTCAAAGTTCAGTGTTTGGCCTTTCCTGAAAATACAATTTAAAACTTCAGGTACCTGTGTCTCGCTTATTGATAAAGCTAGAGGTATGAAATTTGGTAGCATAAAAGAGAATGCAAATATCTACCGACTGACAAAAGGGAATTGGCATGGTACCAAATTCCTGAAAATGACGTCATACTTTGTAAATGACGTCATAACTCCATTAATTTTCATCTTATCGAATCGGGGATTGTTGCAATCGATTCTGCGCGAAAATTTATATGCATAACATTGCCATCAAATTTTCGCTAACTCTTACCGTTTTCGAGTTATTTAGGTTTAAACACGACAACCCCCTTTAAAGTGATGCTTTCAACGTCACATAAAGTTCATTAATGTTTAATGAAATGGTTTCAGCTAAAGCTCGCTTATTAAAGAAGGTAGAGATGTGAAAATTGGTAGCATGATAGGGAATGAGGGTATCTACCGACTCTTTACTTTGAAATTTCATCTTTCGGCTATTCATTCTCACAGACACATACTCCCGTTTAATGAGAAAATTTTTCGAAATATACGACGTTTTAAGAGAATTACGTAAGATTTAATATTTTTCGATTTTCGCGTATGTAGCTTTTAGTTTTAATGGTAGATCTCTCAAATTTTCACTGTTATGTTCTCTAGGTTCATATCTTTAGAACTTTCATCGGCCGATATTATCTATCTCTTTTAGTTTGGCCTCTATTTCAATTTAAAGTTTTTTAAAAATTACGTAATGTTCAAAACTGTCTTATTTTTAGTCTTTTAGTTTCCAAAACATTACGAAACGATTTTCCGTAACGATTTTACTATGAAACATGTTTCCCGGTATTTGAAAGTGAGCAATTTAAAGATCTTTTTATAAAAATATCTTACTTGCGTAACTTTCAAGTATTTTTTATTCGTCGTATGAACAAATTATAAAAACAAGAGTTTGAGAAAGCATTTTGATTTCGATTTCTTAAACAAAAATCAAATTTTGGGCACTCTACTGATGAACAACGCAATAAACATATCTTCAGAAGCGCGGTCAATTTGCCTTGCTTAATACCTTGCACGACACCGCTGTGATATAGGACTTCTTCCATGGACAAGGCGCAGTAACTCGCGATTAATTCAATCGCGATTTAAAGTGCTTTCTATAAAATAGAGTTTGAGAAAGTATTATGCATTCGAATTCTTAAACAAAAAAAAAAAACCAAAAAATAAAAAAACCACCCCCCCCCCAAAAAAAAAACAAAAAAAAAAAAAAAAAGAAAAAAAAAAAGCAAATTTACATTCTACGAGCTACTGCTGAACAAGGCTATAAAGAAATCTTCTCCGAGCGTCGGCATTACACATTAGAGAAGCGCGGTGAATTTGCCTTGCTTAATACCTCGCACTGCGCCGCTGTTATACAGGACTTCAAACGTGTGTGAATTAATCGCCAGTTACAGTGCTTTACCTGTGGAATACGAGACATTGTCAAGTCTTTCTTTTGTATATTGGGGAAAGCGGCATTACTAAAGGCCATCGCGAGGAGAATTGTTTATTCCAGCAGAGTGGCGATTCAAGGTCAAACATCTGTACACGCGAAATAACTTGCGTAAGTTCATCGCGAGGAGAATTGTTTATTCCAGCAGAGAAGCGATTCAAGGTCAAACATTTGTACACGCGAAATACCTTGCGTAAGTTAATAAATAAACAACATAAAGCGGGCAGTAAGGACTGAAGATCTAGGTTACACGTGCAGATTGTACTAAGTGTGATTGTCCTACATGTTTCTTGTTTCAAATATATGGTCAAGAGTAGTCGATATTGTGCGATGTAGGCTTCAGTATAATGTGTATAATGTAAGTCGCCGTTACCTACAATTTCTGCAAGTAGATTGCGCAATGTGGATACCATCACTAAAGATCAGATATCTGGATCGTGAAAAAGAATTTTGTATTAGAGTAGGAGATCTCAGCTTCGTTGCTTCGACTTTAACTTGTGAAACCTACTCGTTGCTTTAGCAACGAGCTCGTTTCTAGTTATTATTATTATTCTTCATCCGTTTTTTTTTATGTGACGGCTCAGAAATCACTCATTATTAAAGATATTACTATTCTGTTTTCAGTGTTCGATTCGAAATTAAATTTTCAAGATTTGATTTTTTTAATTTTCTAAATTACCGCTTATAAGCGCGCAGCGCCACCTACGACGCCAAAATTTTGAATCGCTATATCTTCCTTATTATTTGTCCGATTGGAATGAAATTTTCAGCATTCGATTCAGAAAAGGAGATGCAAGATTTTATGTCACTGCGTCAATTTCGTAGCTCTACCCCGAAAAAGTTGACCTTCACCCGATTGTTTTCATTTCAAAAAAAATATTTCAATCTTAGATTTTAGACAGTAGGATGAAAGATTTTAATGGTCTGATTTGGAATATGAAAAATTTTTGAAATCGGACCATAAATAAAGTCACAATGAGCGTGGGAAAATTCGCTATGACGTCATCAAAGCTAATTAAATATTCATACGTTAATATCTCTCTTATTAAATGAGATATCGGCATGAAATTTTATATCTAAACATGTTTCCACATTCTTAATCTACCTCTAGAATGAAAATGGCATGCTGCCAATATTTTTGAAATTATTGAAAATTTTCGAATCAAATCTTTGGCAAGGTCTAGCGACTTTATTTGCAGTCGGATTTTGATCGGGTTTCTTCCATTCGATAGAGCGTTCAAATACCTACCAGTACAGTGTTCTCAGATTTTCGCTAACTCTTACGGTTCTCGAGTTATTTGCGTTTGAACACGACAACCCCCTTTAAAGTGATGTTTGTGACGTCATCAACACTCATTAATTATTCATGAAATGTTTTCGCCTATAGCTCGCTTATTGAGGAAGATAGAGGTGTGAAATTTGGTAGCATGATAGAGATTGAGAATATCTACCGACAGACAAGAGAAATTTGGCATGGAGCCATATTCCTGAAAATGACGTCATACTTTGTAAATGACGTCATATCTCCCTTATTTTTCATCGGATCGAGGCGGGGATTGTTGCAATCGATTCTGCGTGAAAAAGTAGTTAAAGGAGAAAGGTCTGGTCTCAGATTTTCGATATCTCTTACCGTTTTCGAGATATTTGCGGTCAAAGTTCAGTGTTTGGCCTTTCCTGAAAATACAATTTAAAACTTCAGGTACCTGTGTCTCGCTTATTGATAAAGCTAGAGGTATGAAATTTGGTAGCATAAAAGAGAAAGCAAATATCTACCGACTGACAAAAGGGAATTGGCATGGTACCAAATTCCTGAAAATGACGTCATACTTTGTAAATGACGTCATAACTCCATTAATTTTCATCTTATCGAATCGGGGATTGTTGCAATCGATTCTGCGCGAAAATTTATATGCATAACATTGCCATCAAATTTTCGCTAACTCTTACCGTTTTCGAGTTATTTAGGTTTAAACACGACAACCCCCTTTAAAGTGATGCTTTCAACGTCACATAAAGTTCATTAATGTTTAATGAAATGGTTTCAGCTAAAGCTCGCTTATTAAAGAAGGTAGAGATGTGAAAATTGGTAGCATGATAGGGAATGAGGGTATCTACCGACTCTTTACTTTGAAATTTCATCTTTCGGCTATTCATTCTCACAGACACATACTCCCGTTTAATGAAAAATTTTTTCGAAATATACGACGTTTTAAGAGAATTACGTAAGATTTAATATTTTTCGATTTTCGCGTATGTAGCTTTTAGTTTTAATGGTAGATCTCTCAAATTTTCACTGTTATGTTCTCTAGGTTCATATCTTTAGAACTTTCATCGGCCGATATTATCTATCTCTTTTAGTTTGGCCTCTATTTCAATTTAAAGTTTTTTAAAAATTACGTAATGTTCAAAACTGTCTTATTTTTAGTCTTTTAGTTTCCAAAACATTACGAAACGATTTTCCGTAACGATTTTACTATGAAACATGTTTCCCGGTATTTGAAAGTGAGCAATTTAAAGATTTTTTTTATAAAAATATCTTACTTGCGTAACTTTCAAGTATTTTTTATTCGTCGTATGAACAAATTATAAAAACAAGAGTTTGAGAAAGCATTTTGATTTCGATTTCTTAAACAAAAATCAAATTTTGGGCACTCTACTGATGAACAACGCAATAAACATATCTTCAGAAGCGCGGTCAATTTGCCTTGCTTAATACCTTGCACGACACCGCTGTGATATAGGACTTCTTCCATGGACAAGGCGCAGTAACTCGCGATTAATTCAATCGCGATTTAAAGTGCTTTCTATAAAATAGAGTTTGAGAAAGTATTATGCATTCGAATTCTTAAACAAAAAAAAACCCCAAAAAAATAAAAAAACCAACCCCCCCCCCCAAAAAAAAAAAACAAAAAAAAAAAAAAAGAAAAAAAAAAAAAAAAAAAAAGCAAATTTACATTCTACGAGCTACTGCTGAACAAGGCTATAAAGAAATCTTCTCCGAGCGTCGGCATTACACATTAGAGAAGCGCGGTGAATTTGCCTTGCTTAATACCTCGCACTGCGCCGCTGTTATACAGGACTTCAAACGTGTGTGAATTAATCGCCAGTTACAGTGCTTTACCTGTGGAATACGAGACATTGTCAAGTCTTTCTTTTGTATATTGGGGAAAGCGGCATTACTAAAGGCCATCGTGAGGAGAATTGTTTATTCCAGCAGAGTGGCGATTCAAGGTCAAACATCTGTACACGCGAAATAACTTGCGTAAGTTCATCGCGAGGAGAATTGTTTATTCCAGCAGAGAGGCGATTCAAGGTCAAACATCTGTACACGCGAAATACCTTGCGTAAGTTAATAAATAAACAACATAAAGCGGGCAGTAAGGACTGAAGATTTAGGTTACACGTGCAGATTGTACTAAGTGTGATTGTCCTACATGTTTCTTGTTTCAAAGATATGGTCAAGAGTAGTCGATATTGTGCGATGTAGGCTTCAGTATAATGTGTATAATGTAAGTCGCCGTTACCTACAATTTCTGCAAGTAGATTGCGCAATGTGGATACCATCACTAAAGATCAGATATCTGGATCGTGAAAAAGAATTTTGTATTAGAGTAGGAGATCTCAGCTTCGCTGCTTCGACTTTAACTTGTGAAACCTACTCGTTGCTTTAGCAACGAGCTCGTTTCTAGTATTTTTTATATTTTTGGAATTAATTTGACAAAAAATGAAAGAAATAGAAATAATTCAGGTATTTTGCTGTTCATATTCAATGAAAGAACATGCTTTATAATGAAAAAGTGAAGTTTGACAAAACATTTTTTAAAAATCATATACAAATGCAATACTAAACTAATAATACTCTTTTCAGTCTTATGTCTGTGTACCCTCCTCTTGCCTCTTATCACATCTTGAGTACATTTAGGTAGACTTTTAACAAGTGCTCTGCATCTCCTGGCAGACAAATTGTCCCAACATTCTAGCAGTTAAAATCTAACAATCTAAAATATTGACTTATTATTTGTTGTCTTATATAGAAAAGTCCTGGGTGGGTACTTATGGAGGGTAGTGTACAATACATGAACATTTTTCTGTGAAATATTATCCTGTGAAATATTATCCTGCAACAATCCTGTAAAATATTATCTAAATCCATCCACCCAATAAAAAGATATGGCCCAGACACGGTTTTAACAACCAAGTCCACAGTAACCTTGACCTTTGACTTAATACCTTAGATCAAGGCCATGACACACCCTTGGGTCATGGGCAATAAGATTGTGAAATATTATCTAAATCCATCTACCCAATAAAAAGATATGGCCCGGACACAAATCGGGACAGATGGACTGATGGACGGACGGACGGACAGACAGACAGACATAGTGTTTCCTATATACCCCCAAACTTTGTTTGCGGGGGGTGTAATAAGTAAGTTATTTTTTGTTTCCACTTGATAAAGGCCTAGTGGCCAAAAATCTGTGAATATGGATTGTTTCTTGTCACTTAACAATTTGTGTTTGTGAAACAGTAATGCCCCCCGCGGCATCAATGTCCAAAAAATTATTTTTAGCATGAAGTTCATCGACCTTGGTGTCATTTGAAAGAGCTTTATTAGTTCAGTACGCATGTCAAATATAAAGTCTCTATCCCTCATGGTTTAAAAGTTATAGCCAAGGTTTAAGTTGATGACAGACAGACAGACAGACAAACAAACAAACAGACAGGACAAAAACAATATGCCCCTGATCTATCAATCCAGGGGCATAAAAACATTTAAACAATATTTGGTACAAGTTTGGTACAAGTTTATATACTTTGGGGATAAACATGCAGTCTTTGATTGGTTCTGACAGGTAGCGATTTGTTGTGGTTATACAGTTAGAAATGCTTTTCCTGATGACACGTTCGTGGAGCTTGGAAAACTGTGATTCCCAACAGTATAACCCTGATATACATGTGGCAACCAACCTGGATGAACCCATAAAACACTGTATGTTTATCCACCTTCTAATTCTCTTATTACATCCTTTTAGCTTTTGAAATTTTGTCTGATTTTCCCTGCTGCTATTTTTAAATATGCACAGAAATCACCTCTATAAGAATCATACTGTCTAACCTAAAGAAAAACAAAACAAACAAAAAAAAAATATAAAATAAAAAACATTTTCATAATTTGTTACCAAAATATTTAACAAGAATTCTTAGAATACTGAAAAAGCAATATATTAAATTCTGTAACTGTCCTAGCAAAAATTCAAATGCTATGACCTTGGCCTTTGAACCTGAAAAATCGTAACATATTTCCTTTTTTTCAGTTACGCACGTATCAAATATGAATGATACTCAAGTTATTATCTAGAACCAAATTTGTGACCGAATAACTGAAGAGAAAACAGACAGATTTAATGATATATTGTTTTCAACTTGTTTTTAATGGATAAACATAACAAATCTATAGTCTAGAACTTCTAGACAAAATAGAACAAGAGCAACGCCAACATAGCATATGCCCCCCTGGTTTATTTTTGTAACGTGGGCATAACTCACATGACCACATTAGAGGTCATCTACTCCTCATAATCACCCGCAAACAACATTTTTCCATTCAAAAGTTTGTGTCTAATGATTACCGGTAACAGATATGTCACTTGTCTTCATTTAATTCAAATATCAGTATTACGGTAACTGACAAAAAACAAAATCAAAATAAATATGCCAAATACAAGTATCCTAATTATAATTTATGAACTTGACCTAGATATCCTTCAGAAGTATCTGTATACCAAATATCAATTCAATATATCAAGCTGTTCCTGAGGTAATGAGCGGAATCTAACTTTAAGAAATTTTCTAAGTCCAAGGGGGATAACTCTCACAAAATTTAATGAACCATAACTAAATTTGTACTTGACCTAAATTTCTTTTAGATGTATCAGTATTTCCAATATCAATTTAATATCTTTATTGGTTCGATAGATAATGTGCGGAAACTGCAAATTTTAAGAAATTTCCTAAGTCCAAGGGAATAACTGTGACAAAAAATATTCTTCGAAGCGGGGCATAATGAGACCAATCCTCAATTTAAAGACTGCTTTAAATCAGTGATGTTGAAAGTATCAGTCCGAAGGTTTTGATACCTTTTGATACATATACTGACAAAACTGCATTCCAACTGACATTTTTCTTAATTTTTTATCTATATTTCATTGTCCTGACTGAAAAAATTTTTAAAATAATGAAAATAAGTGACATGGTTGAAAACGTTTCAACATCTCTGCTTTAACCACAGCTTTACTGAAATAACACAACATCATTTTTCACATGCTTTGAAGTTTTTCAGGATCTCTCAAACCTGAAACTGAAGTTTCATAAATAAATCATAAGAGTTTTCACTTGGTTACTGAGTACCATCTAATAATAACCTAAGTAATTTTTACACAACTCATATTATTCAAGGTAACCGGTGTAGCCCAGTGGATGAGGTGCTCCGCTCATGATGGGAAAGCCTGGGTTCGAATCCCACCTTAAGTCCAAAGGTGCTCTGTCTTTCAGCTGAGATAGTAAAAACCGTCGCCCTGTGTTGCAGTTGGCGTGATGTGTAAAAACTCCCTTACTGCTTCAGAATGGTCCATTGCAAAGGTGTAAATTTCTATGCGATCGCATCAGGCAGATACCATCACCATACAATGTATACATGAAATAATCGTGGAGTGACGTAAAATAATGATTAATCAATCATATTATTCAAAATTATAAATAACGTCCTTGTGCGTTACGCTAGATCTTAACATATGCACTCAAAATGTTGAACAGTGATATCAACTGCTTTCAAACGTTAATAAAGAAAGTGTAAATAAGTTACTCTAATATCAATTTTAAACTTTCCATCTACATTTTTGGAAAATCCTTTCTATTTTTGTTTTCCTGTCCTAAATAAGGTCCATGTTAAAGTGCATGTTTTCTGGATTCCAACACTGATAATGGTGAGAGAATAAACTGAAAGGGACCATGTCGATCACAATTTTATATCAATGACAGCCATGTAATAGTTGACCTCTATACAACAATTCATCTTATAAAATTCAATTCTTGATTTACCAAAGGCAATATAATGGGGAGAACTGTAGTCCATCAGTAGAGTAAATTTTTCTTTAAATGTGCCATCTTACCTCTGTAACAATGACAAGTTTATGCACTTTATCATCAGTCGGAAAAGTCAGGAAGCGAATGTCAGGAAAACTATGCACAATAACATCTTTAATTTTCAAACTTTCACTGTAAGCTTTACCAGTTCTAGAAATCAAGAAAAATATAGAATCAGGACTATGAGTAACAGTTTGGGGCAAATGGGGTATAGGACTTAATTATGCCTTAGTAAATATTGGTCAACTTTATTTCTCCTCTACAGTAAATGTTATTGCTGAGCTTTCATATTTTTCACAGCCTACACTAACAATTGTTAAATTTCGTAACTTTAATTAATGCTTTGTTCCACAAGGAGTAGAAGTTCGTAAATATTACTGATTTCTTCGTACAGTTATAACTTACACTACAAAAGAAAATCTGAGACTAAGCATGAGTATTAATACAAAAATTCACTCTCATACAATGAATTTGACCTGAAAGCAAGTTCTCTTCAACACACATAGGTCTGGCCCCATAAACTGAGAAAATACATAAGTAAATTATATCATAAAGATTCCAAGAAGTCCTCCAAAGGGAAGTCCTTGATAATTTGATTGATAAAGGTTGTGAGGCCGAAAATTTGCAATACAGGGTGTTTGTGTTCCTTTACTAAATCATATCAGTTTAATTTATTCCGCCGTAAAAAATTCAAACTAATTGTCATGCAAATTGGTTTAAATTTATTTGTGAATGGAATAGAACTTGATTAAATCAAAATTCCAGTTATTAATTCTTTGTTGAACACAAAAGTTTAAAATATGACTTAGGTATTTTCTAAGTTTATGGTGCCAGACCCTAGATTAGTCCAAGACTCACCAAAATGCATTTGGGATTCACCAAAATTTGTATTTTCTTTAACATTTGTAATGAAGGTGAGTCAAAAGACTGTAATAGGACTCATGAATTTCAAAGTCTAGTCAGAACCTTGCAGCTGCTGCAGTGACTGAAAGGCAGTCACCTTTAAATAATACCTCAATTGTTACTCACAGGGTACTCAGGATCTAGCAGCTACTTGGATTTCACCAGATTTCACTCTTATAACAAATTTGCCATTAGCCTATATGTACAAATGTACATGTATCACAGTTTACACCTTTGAGATTTTCCAACGTTAGTTTATAGCACAAGTACTTCAGATGTTGGGTATGTAGGGAATAAACTTAACAGAAATTTTTACGAGCCATGTGGGCTCGTAAGATTCAGAATCTACGGGCCCACAGCAATCTTTATGAGCCCACACTGAAACCATTCAAAAATTGCAAGAAAAAGTAATCAATTATTAATTTTTCTGAATTTTATTACATTACACAACAATTTCTCTTCAATTTTACTTCTTGAAGTAATCATCCCGTTTTGTCAGCGATACATTTCGTTTCTTGGGAACGGCGAAAAAAACTTTCTAACTGGGCTTGTCGAGCCATAATTTAGAGGTCAATGAAAAGTAATTAAAGAGAGTTGTGATTGGTTGATGTGGTGTAGGGGAGAAAGGGACTTAACTATTTCAATGTATCAGGAGCTGTGATTGGATGAAATTATTTGATCTATCTATAAATAAAGTTTTATTCTGCTGTAAAATCATGAATTTTTATCTCAATTTGCTAATGCAGAAATTTTATAACCTAAAAAGGGGTGGTTGTTTACATTTGAATTTTGGCCAATTTTGGGGGGTGACTCCCTTCCAGCATAATTTTCCCAAAATTAAGGTGGATAGCGTATGGTAAATTGTTAAAATTCCGATAGAGGACGGTCTGACAAACATTTTAATTAATGAATTGTATATAGCTAAAATGCAGGATGTCGTGTAAATCTTGCTGGAAGTTTGGCAATTTAACATGGGACCTTATGGGAAATGAAATTACTATGCTTTGACCTATATAAACAAACGTGAAACCGGATATTGCTAACTAACAAATAAAAAGAACATGACCGGATTTGAAACATCTAGACGCTTAGTTCCGCTTACTCAGTGACGGAATTAAGCGTCTAGATGATTCAGATTAGAATTCAACAAGGGAACGGCCGATTGGCCTTGCAGATTTTTCGTTCGCCACGTGGGCGAGTAGGCAGTGTTTCTTGGTCGTCCACAACAAATTTTACTAGTCTTGGGCGAGTGGGCGAGCGTTAAGTTTATTCCCTGGTATGACATGCTCAAATAGCTTCAATACATATAACATTTCAAAATAATCTTGAGTACAGAAATACATGTAGCAAGATTAACACAAAACGCGTCATTCCCACGTACAGAAACAAGCTCTAAAGCACGAAAATCAACACCTTTTCTACCAGAGACCTTGACATTTGACCTTGAAATCAATAGAGTTCATCCTCTCTTCATAGGCATAATCTGTACAACTACAAAGTATGGTGATTCTATGATGTCAAATGTATACATAAACCACATAGACTGACAGTGTAAATACAGAAGTATCATCTGATTAGCAACCATTGTTACCCATAGGTTTATGAGTACGAACTTTTACTAGTCATACTTGCAGCACAAATAATTAAAGAGTGGCTTACTCTGGATATAAAAAGAATATCTTCGAAAATGCTCTAAAAAGGTCTGTAAACCTCCCCTCTCTTTGAAGAGGCTTTCCCCATCTGGTCAGTAAAGTACGAAAATACCTCCAAAATTCCACTATGTTCCTACGCCATCCATAAAATAAACTGAAAAATTAAAACGAAATATGCATATAGTTATACATGTATATCACAAATTCAATATTTTGCATGAACATCAAGAATCATTAAATGTTAAATTATTTTCAGCATCATTTGAAATTCTTCACAAAAATATTTTTAATGACTTTTACTGCACCTCGGACAAAACTGTTCATTCAGTAACATGAGCAATGCCTAGCGTGGCATATCATGCCCGTCGCTTACTTTGGATGGGATCAATGTGAATGTATGGTTTTATTACCCCAAACACTGGTCTCTTTGGTAATACTTTTATGAAATACTGAAATCAAAAAAGAGGGATCCAAGTCCCATATACCTCTGTAGTTAACAACAGTATAGAATTTGCTCAAAACTGAAAAGTGGCTTCCCCCACACTATTTACGCATTCTGTATAAGTTTCATCAAAAACAACTGAGGTTTAATTGAGTTACATAGAATCTCTATAGCATCTTATCATAGTAAAAAAGTTTTATTCACTTTGCAAGTGACCCTGACCTTTGACCTATGGCCTCTGGTTAAGGTCATGACACACCCTTGGGTCCTAAATAACAATTCTATGAAATATTAGTGAAATCCATGCACAGGGAAGAAGTTATGGCCAGAACAAGGTTTTATTCACTTTGCATGTTGTGACCTTGACCTTTGACGATAAACATCATAACACACCCTTAGGTCCTAAGTAACAATTCTGTGAAATATTATTGAAATTTATGCACAGGGGAAGAAGTTATGGCCCGAACAAGCTTTTACTCACTTTGCATGTTGTGACCTTGACCTTTGACCTGTGACCTTGGGTCAAGTGTAACAATTCTGTGAAATGTTATTGAAATCCATGCACAGGGGAAGAAGTTATTACCCGAACAAAGTTTTACTGATTTTGCATGTTGTGACCTTGACCTTTGACCTATGACCTTCGGTTAAGACCATGACACATCCCTGGGTCCTAAGTAACAATTCTGTGAAATATTAATGAAATCCATGCACAGGGCAAGAAGTAATAGTCCGTACAAGGTTTTACTCACTTTGCATGTTGTGACCATGACCTTTGACCTATGACCTTGTGTCAACGTCATGACACATTCTTGGGCCCTAAGTAACAATTCTGTGAAATATTATTAAAATCCATGCTCAGGGAAAGAAGTGATAGCCTGGACAAGGTTTTACTCTTTTTGCATGTTGTGACCTTGTCCTTTAACCTATGACCTTGGCTCAAAGTCAAGGTCATGACACACCCTTGGGTCCTAAGCAACAATTTTGTGAAATATTATTGAAATCCATGCACAGGGGAAGAAGTAATAGCCCGGACAAGCTTATCCCGGACGCCGGATGGACAACGCCGTAACATAATACGCCCCGTCTTAAGACCGGCGTATAAAAACGTGTCACGTGGTAAACCCCTATGAGACTATCAGGGGTCAGGAAAACTTAGGGGGCAAAATGGCCCCTGTCTGTCCTTTTCGTTACCGCCAACTACATAAACAAAAAAAATATTCCATCCACAGTTTGTCAAAGAACATTATGGAGTTACCTCTCTCAGTGCGTGACATCAGATAAATAGAAGGCGTCTCAACAATTTAGTTTATTGACAAGTATGGCTCGGTTCTTGTTACTGTTTCATTGCCTTTGTTCATTCATAACAGGGTATTAAAAGGTCCTCAGTGCAATAAATTTGTAATATGATTTGTTACTGACCTACAAAAGAACCATAGAGGGTTAGTTCTACGAATTTTACGGAACTTCTATGATTCCATGGTAGGTCAGAAACAAACCAGAGAACTAATGATATCATACATTTGTGTATTTATATGGAGTCTCTTTACACTTGTAAATACAAATACAGCAAGTCCAGGTGTTTTGGAGAAACTGCAGAAAACACAGGGGGAAAAGCACTTGAAATCACAAATGGAACTCAGATGGAAAATGACCTGTGCTTGTTCACACCTTTCTTAATTACACTGTCTTTTGTTGAAATTATGCCTGCATAAAGCCAAATGTGGTGGGTGGAAAAATTTAAAAAACACATGGACTGTACCATGAATAGGAGATGCACTCTGCTCCTAGATAAAATGCAGGAACTATCAGGAACAAACTTTGTGAAAATTCCTAGTAGCTATAAGTATGTACGCCCCTAGACCATGAATATTAAAAGGCTCACAAAGAAATCTATAAGCCCACATTGAATTGAACTTAATAATGTTAAAACAGATTTACAGTACAGTCCGGGTGGAATTTTGAATGCCCACTGTCCACAGTTGGCAGTCCACCTGAAATTTTAGTGGGCATTAGGAGTGGACATTTACAGGAGTTATCAAGCTGTTCACTTACCTGTATGTTAATTCTAAATGACTCTTACAAGAATGTCCACTGTGTCCAGTTGACATTTTTAACGCCCACTCTAAAAATGCCCACTATGACCAGCGGGCAACTTAAGTTCCACCCAGACTGTACTGTACTTCATTATTACAGAAGTTTTATTACTATTCTTTTCCTCATTCCATCTCTACTGTAGAAGATTCTGGAACACTTCCTCCTCATTCTCACTCCTGTCATATTGATTTACTGACTTCCATTCCTCCTACATGCATCACACACACTGCCAAAACTTCTGCTACCACATTTGCTGTGTTTTCATTGACTAATATATCATGTAAACACTTACGCTTACAATGTAATGAAGTAAAATTCCAATATGACTGTCTTCCTATTGAGTCTTTCTGACATCATCAATTTCCTATGAAAACGTCATTTGTGGACTATCATTTCCCTGAGATTTATATCGGCTTCCATAGAATTTGATGACGTCATAATTGTTATACATCAGATATTGTCCCAAATGGAAGGTAACCAAAGACCAAATATGCTCCACAGAATTTTCTGGGCATCATTTTCAAAAGCGTTCCCGCTCTGACCGATACACCACACCTTCCATGCAACCCACCAGAGTTCTAAATGCTCTGCCCAGTTCATTTTCTGAAAATTGAGTTATTGATATCTATGGTAAAATGAACTTACTATCTGCAGAAACATATTAGAATAAATAAAAAGTACCTACATGTAGCCATGACTTACTGTCCGGACCACCGCTAGGCAGGTGTTATTTCTGAAATAAAGCACTTCTCGGATTTATGCTTGTTTATGACCTAGACTGAAACAAAACCAGAGCAACGCCTAGCGTGGCTTAATACGCCCGTCGCTTACTTTGGACGGCATCAATGTGAACGTATGGTTTTATTACCCCCAAAACTGGGTCTCTTTGGTAATACTTTTATGAAATATTGACATCCAAAGATGGCTTCCACTACACTATTTAAGCATTCTGTATAACTGACACTTACTTAATTTATCGTGTTACATAGCATCTCCATAGCATCTTATCATAGTAAAAATCCAAGTTCCATAACTCAGTAACGACAAAACAGATTTTGCTCAAAATCAAAAGGCCAATTCCCCTACCCTATTTACATTCTGTATTAGTTTCATGAAGAGCAGTTGTCATTTACTTAAGTTATTGCGTTCCATATCATCTTATAATATCAAAATTAAAATCCAAGTCCCATAACTCCGTAATGACGAAACGGGGAATTTGCTCGAAATCGAAAAGCTGCTTCCCCTAAATTTTCTAAGCATTCTGTATGGGTTTCATGAAATACAGCTGACGTTTACTAAAGTTATTGGGTTCCATAAAGGACGGACGGACAGACAGACATCACCATACCATAATATGTCCCGTCTTTCGACAGGCATATAAAAAAAGACAAACTTAATCCGGATACCATTTGCCGTATAGGTGATCAGTTCCGGAATTTTTGGTAGTCTACAGTCAGAAATGTAGTTGCATAATGGTGAATGAGCGAGTAGTAATTTGGGACTCTGGCTATGAGACGGACTGGCAAATATACTACATGTATGAAATGGACCGTTGGTCAATGAGGTCCACAATAATAAAAGGATCAATACAATCAAATGCTCTAGTGGAGTCCAGTCGCCTATACAAACAAGTAGAAGAGAAAGATTCACTTTTAGCTGGTAATGGCACCTGGTAACGAGAAAGAAAACAATGACAAACTCTAACTTTCTATATTCTTACTTTTCCCATTCTTTATGAAGTTCTCCCATTTGAGATCTGTAACCGCTTTGTGCTAATTCTAATTTATCAATGGAGTGCTTCGATTCATTCATTCCTTCTTGGACACCATAACCTTCCTCCTTGTCGAAATCAAATGAAAACGACCATGTTTCTTTAATATAGTATATAAGTGTTTTGGTAATTGATGGAATTTCTACTAAACCACGTAATTCAATATCTTTCCTACATCTAAGAGAAGACATGAAGTCTGCAAGACTTGTATCACTGTCGTCATAGGTAATGCCTATATGTTTTAAATGTTCCAGATTCCATTCTGACGCTTAACTTGGAAAGCATCTTCTTATGTGAGATCGACTTGTTGACGATATATGACTGTCATCAATCTCGTAGCCATGCGATGTGGACGAAGAGGAATCACATTCATAGTTCCCTCGGGTTGCCCACAGGTACCTGGGTCAGTGAGGTTCCTACGCTGCTGATTTGTTCCGCCGATCGACGGATATGTCAGCCGTAGTGATTGGTTGCTAAAGAAGGAGCAACTAATCACTACGACTGACATATCAGTCGATCGGCGGAACAAATCAGCAGCGTAGGAACCTCACTGACCCAGGTACCTGTGGGGTTGCCATTGTGCAAATATAAAGTAGTGTAATCGTTTCAAAGTGAAGTCGTACCACAGTCAATTCGCCGTATACATGTAGCAGTTCAATCAATAACCCCTTGTGAATGGAGACGGTATTTCAATTCTGATTTCCTTTTAGGCTTATTAAATACGTATTCTTCTTTTATTTTCTCCACCCCTTGTACATTCAAGCCTAATACCCCTATTTCGGCATAAAGACGGGGACGGGGTTTGCGCCGCGCCCCCTTCCCCAATTTTGTCAGATAAGGGTACCAAGATAGGTAAGTATTGTCCAATTTTGGGCAGTGACACCTCCTTTTTGTCCTTTCATGACTAAATTTATATAACGTTATCAGTCAGAAAGAGAACATGTTCAAAAGTAAAGTGATAAAAATCTGTTGATTTGCTCCCCATTCGACTGCCAGTCCTTCCACCAGTTTTCCCACACTTTTCGCCAACACAATTTTTCTTCGATTTTTTTAATGAAAATTAATGTTTCACACGTCTTGCAAATAATGGTCTCAATGTAGTCACTGATCAATCGCCTCACCACAGGCGCGGTTCAAGGAATTTTGTCAAGGTAGAATATAAGTGCCCGCTTTAATCGAACTCCAGATTTTGACATGGAAAAGAGGAAAAGGATGAGAAAAGTATGTAATTAATTACTAAGTAATGTTTTGTATGTTTTTCTACCGGTGTCAACCGGGATATAGCGGGTTTCTTTAGGTCACGATAGCCATTTTGTGGAACAACAACAACAAAAAAAAAACCAAAAACAAAACAAACAAACAAACAAACAAAAAACCAAACAAACAAACAAAAAAGACAAAAAAAAAACCCAAAACAAAAAAAAAACCCCAAACAAACAAACAAAAACAAAAACAAAAAAAAAAAACAAAACAAAAGAAAAACAAAAAATAAAGGAAAAAAAAACCAAAACAAAACAAAAAATAAAACAAAACAAAACAACCCCCCCCCCAAATCAAAAACCAAAAAAAAAAAGAAGAAAAAAAAAAGAACTTGATAGAGAAGATTCAGTTCTTGTTTCCTTCAAGTTTCTTTGAAATCCTTGCAGTGATTCTGGGTCATAAATTTGGTAAGTCCGACCGACGCGGTCAAGTAATTAACCGGCCGGACTGTAGATAGGAAGGTCACTGGTTTGAAAGCGGTATTCTTCTAACTATGTACAGCTGGGTGTACATGTACATGAATTTCTGTTGGTGGGAGGTTAAAACGGTGTCCATGTCTTAGTTGAAGCATATTTTATTTCCATATAAAGAAATGGATTTCGCAAAAGTTCAGAACATTCGCCCGTGTTGTAACAGGCTCGGCAGATTAAAGACCCCTAAATATTGGACAAGCAGGTCCAAATATGAATTTGGCCGACTTTATCCCGTCATTTCAGCAGAAATTATATACTGGCGAATCTGACGTCAATCAACATTATTAACCTAACCAGAAATACAGAAAAGTTAAAGAGCGATTGATAATGTACCTGATTACAAATATGGAGAGAAATCGCACAGATCGCAGTTGATATTATTGTTTGTGTGCATGTCCTTGGTCATTTGTGTCATGCAACTTTATCAGATGTCTTCTGTTTTCCCTTTCATATAAATCGTGCAAAATTGGGGTTTTTATTTGGAGGCGCAGTGGTAATGACCGTTGGTCTTGGTCTATGCTTAAGGCGTTAGTAACGATTTCGAAGTTGTAAGTTCAAATCCCCTTGCACGATATGTGGGTCTGGTCTCTCGAAACGACCGGAAAAATAGGTGGTCCCATGTCTGTGCTTGTCACAGCACGTAAAAGAACCCTACCTGTCCATGGTCAGGGTGCTCGACAGGAGGTCAAAATTTCTTGAAATACCAAGCACTTCTATGTGCCGTTACATATATGACTGAAAAATCGTCCTCTGTGACGTGAAGCAACAACAAACAATAGGAGGCAGTACATAATTATTCTGATAATATGACAGTTATCTCACTTTCACTCTAAAAACTATGTCTGTGATGCTTAGCCGGGAAAATGTTTTGCACTCCGAAAACTGTTTGCGCGGTTCAGGTACGTTGAGCTTCGTAATCAGTTCAACTATCGGGCCGCCGTCGGACTATCGGGCTGTCGCACTATCGGGCCGTCGGACTATCGAGCCGTCGGACTATCGGGCTGTTGGACTATAAGGCGGTCACCCTTTGTACTGTGTGTATGTACAATGTGTATGATTAATTAAATCCTTAGGAAGGAGTCGTGAACCAATCATTCTTAAAAACACCAAGTCTGTAAAATGAATATATCTCATTTGTGGCATCTGAGATTGGTATGGTGTTAAAAAGGAATACGTTACTGAAGTCGACAAATTTTTGTCAGAGTTGTAAAGCCCTTAAAAGTTGCATTTAAACGTCTTATTTTAGATTGTAGACATATCAATATGCATATTGTGGAATGTGGGTCGACAGCTATTGAAATTAGTGATTTTGTTTTTCTGTTTGAATTCAAGTCGGCTTATCACCACATTTCTATGTATAAATAGCATATGATTGATTGGTTGATTTTTGTTTAACGTCACACCACGAATATTTCACGTATATGGTGACGGCATCTGCCTGATGCGGGCCATACAGATTTTGACCTTTGCAACGGACCCACCCGAAGCAGTGAGGGATCTTTAACGTGCCATGCATACCACGACACGGGGCCTCGGTTTTTACTGTCTCATCCGAAAGACAGTACACCGGCATGTCCAGATCGGGACTCGAACCCCGGCCTCCCGATCAGGAGTCCAGCGCGATACCACTAGGCAACGCCGGCTTTAAATAGCATGTGAAGTAAAATTTAGGATTTGCATTTTTTTTACAGTGATGTTTCTCACCATGCGCGGATACAGAGGGGGGATAAGGGGGGTCTGGAAACCCCCACCCCCCCTGGAATCCGAAAATTTTACCCCAAAAAGGTAATATTTGGGCATTTTGGGGGTTGGACACCCCCCTCCCCCCGCGTCTAAGAGAAAAATTTACCTTTTTTTTTTGTTGGACCCCCTCTGACAAAAATTTCTGGATCCGTGCATGTTCACTACGGTAAAAGGGTGGTGGTTGAGGATTACACATTGGGTAAACCAGGCAGTGCGGTTATCGGCACTCGGTTAAGAATTAGAGGCTCTGAAGAACTCTACATGGAGGGAGTTGGAGGCCATTGACAGGGTGTTTCATTCACTGGCAGATGATCTGGAAGGATCTAAGACAAAGTAGCTCAGTAACAGACAAAATGTAGTAGGAATATTTAACGAGTGCAACACCTTATTTGTCATAATACGCCCTGCTCTTAGTTTGAAGGGATGAAATTTGAAAAGATGGAAACATTCCCTCTTTGCCAGCAAGTCTGTCAAATGTTATTCAAATCTGTGGTATGGGTATAAAAAGTTATGGACCGGTCAAAGATTTAACCATCATATGCACTGTGACCTTGTCCTTGAAGATATGACCTTGGTTCAAGGTCATGTCACACCCTTAAGTCCTTGGAAAACCATTGCGTCTAACATAGCTGATTATTGCAATCAAAAAAGAATTTCTTTATGTACGTACGGTTTGGGTAGGTAGACTAGAGAGTAAATCTCATGAACGTAGGTTAAGGGGCCCGCATACCGTAGATAGGTTTGCGGTAGATGGCAATACGCAATGTAAAGAATTTTTATTCATCAAGGTGGTTGCCAGTAAATACTTTCGAGTGCATTTGGAAAGGTGAAAATAAGGTGAAAATAATCAGTGGCGGATTTAGAGAGGGGCCCCGGGGAGCCCGGTCCCCCTTTTCGACACATATTTATGAGTACAAATTCAGATTTCGCACCAAAAATGGCTGAGTAGTTTGGCTAATACACATGTGGGCCATCCTTGTCGGAAATCCTGGATCCGCCACTGATAATTGACATCTCAGCAGAATTTGATTAGCATTATCTTTGACCAATCAAGCTAGCGGTTATGCCGCACAGTGGGGATGCTCGCCTTGGAGATTCCGCGGCAGTATTCATTACAAAACAAAAGAAACCAGCGATTTGGTAACTGCTGTAAAGCTTTAAAGGGTAAAGATAACTTATAACCTTGTCCGGTCAACAGTAGTGCCGCACACTTCTAATTTCTTGGTTATATTCCAAAAATTCCCAAGTTTACAATAAAATGAAAAAAAGGGGGAGGGGGCACTTACCCTCGTGTTTCATTACGAAGGATGTAAAGTTTTGAAAGTGAAAGCATACCAACTCAACGGTATACAATGTATTAATACATGTATGTATTTATCTCATATTTAATTCTTAATTCTTTTGTATGTACAGAGATAATAAAAAAAGGGGGGGGGAGGGGGCGTAATATATGATACCATTCTCCGGTGGTTTAGTTTATTTAGTTACGAAAGATTTACACGTGCAAGTTACATCATTTGATAATTAAACTATGTCCCATATACATACAAGACTGAGATGTTTAAGACGGCTGGACCTTATTTCCATTTTTTGCATGATGATAATTAAGTACTGGAGTGTTTACATACTTATTAAATAAAATATACGTCAGAGATGTTTTTTAAATATTATATAAGCCGGTGTGGCCTAGTGGATAAGGTGCTCGGCTCTTGATCGAGGGGTTTCGAGTTCGACTTCCACCCTCGGCACACCGGTGTTATGTCTTTGGGATGAGAAAACCGAGGTCCCGTGTCACGGTAGGCGTGGCACGTAAAAGATCCCTCACTGTTTCAGGTGGGTCCGTGTATGCAATGCATCGAGCGGCAGATGCCATGAAATAATCGTGGAGTGACGTAAAACAATAATCAATCAATCAATCAATCAATTTTTAATCATTATAATATTTAAAATATTTAAATATCGCAAAAAGTAATAAATGAAATACTGAAACAATATACAAAAGTAGTTTACACGTACTTTCCATTCGAACCATATCGCTGCACGTGACAGCGAAATAGAATAATGGCAACTAAACTCACTTGTTTTAAATTTATTTGCCCCGTCCTTTTTTACTTTGGATTTACGACCAAAACAAATAAGTAAAAATATTCTAATGAAAGTAAAGGATTTAAATTTGTCAATTTACGATTTGAAATTCAGAAATAAAAATAGTTAAATAATGATGTAAATTGTCACCGCTGCAAGTCTCTTGAATTTTACAAATAGAAATATATATATTTTATATACACCAAAAAAAAAAAATATATCGCTATTAAAGCTGACAGAACATTTAACAATACTGGTAATATTGAGAACATATTTTTGTGAAGCACATTTAAATAAAACCAGGAACGTCCATACACAAACATGAATGTCTAACATATAGAATCGTGTCCCCACGTTATATAGTTACGTTTGACTGAAAATAGCCGCGGATAATGTTTGAAACAGAGAAACATGAGGAAAATATCATTTACTTATATAAATATTATTCTACCATCAAACCCTTTCATATAATATCAATGAATTTCCATATCTTTGTAAAACAAGTGAGTAATCTCCATAAGAATCACGTACTGTTCTTTTTTTTTTTTAGCGGTCATGTTAACGAAAGCTTGACGCGGGTTAGCAACAGTGGAGTAAAATGTATCTTTCGTAGGAGGCGTGGTTACATCATGCATAAGGAGAGGTCAATTGGTTATGTACAATGTAGTTCCATTTTCAAGAGTAAATTTATGATGAATTATGTAATCGGAAAATGCAGTCGGTACTGTTGTTATCCCATGATGAACTTCAGCACCTTGTTAATAAGTCTTATATCAAAAACAGTAGTGAATACTCCTTCATACCAAGATTTAGGAAGAACACTGTAATATAATATTTTTTTTTCAAAATAATTAAGATTTTTCTATGGTTGCATAAAAATGTTATTTGTTGACCTCATTTCTCGTTTTACCAAGTTTAAAAGTCAATACTGCTCTAGTTTGTCCGGAGATGGAGATGCAAGTAACGCCCGAAAAAAAGTGTTTTTACATTACCTGTAAGAAATTATGAGACTGAATCCGGACGTAATCCGCCCAGTAATGGACAGTAAAGTAACAGGAATGTCAATTTAATTCGGCAGTCAATACTTCTACCCGTAATTAAGTCAAATTTTCAGCCGGAAATATCAAATATTCCGCCCAGAAACCGACAGTAAATGTATTATCATTTATCTCCACACGTAAAATTAACACTTAGAACATTTCCACGGACCGAATTCCTCACACAGCATGTGTAAATATATTTTGAGCAGCCAGAAAGTTATAGTACAGAGTTCAACGCATTCTTAATGTTTTCAACAATTGGGGACCATATTGTGAAAAAAGTCTTTTCCATCTCTGTCTACCCCAGTGTCCTCTGCAAATCAGGTTATTAAAACAATATATTTATCTTTACTTATCAGTATTGTAAATAGCAGCAAACTTTTTTCTTTTCTTCTTTTTTGTTTGTTTGTTTTTAGGGGTTTTTGTTGTTGTTGTTGTTTTGTTTTGTTTTTGTTTTTTGGGGTTTTTTTTACCTTTTTTTGTTGTTTTGCTTTGTTGGGTCGTTTTCTTTTTCGCCCAATTGTTAAATTGGGCAAGAAATGTACGTTCTCTTATTCATAACAGAACTACTTTGTGTTTATTACAATGGCTTAAAGAAGTTAATTGTTTATAATTTAGAATTATAGGTATTCACTAATTAAGGACAGGCAGTGCCACAGGTGTGGCAATTGCTGAAGTAAAAGAAAGATGGAAGTGCAACTCATCAAAGCGTGACTTTGTGGCAGATTCGACTCGTCTAGATTGTCTGTGTCAAAATCTGTTTGTCTCCGAAGTTATTGTATATGCCGTATATTTTACTTGTTTTATGTGTTGCACAGAGTTTCTTTGTTTTCGTTCCTTAACGTCTTCCAAAAATCTCCTTTGCACTACGGTCGAAATTAATTTATGAGCTTTGTTTCATTTTGAATATAATTATAAGAGGTTTTGGAAAGAAGTAATGCTGCTTCGGTAGAAAAGTGGAATTATTTTTTCTATGTGATACGATTGATTGATTATTGTTTTACGTCACTCCACGATTATTTCACGTATATGGTGACGGCATCTGCCTGATGTATTGCGTACAAATCTAGACCTTTGCAACGGACCCACAACAAGCAGTGAGGGATCTGTTATGTGCCACGCCTACCGTGACACGGGACCTCGGCTTTTACTGTCTCATCCGAAAGACAGAACAGCGGTGTGCCCAGGGCGGGAGTCGAACACGGGACCTCTCCATCACGAGCATAGCACCTTATCCACTAGGCCACACCGGCTTTCTATGTGATACGAGAATTGACCAATAAAATACCTGATGCGTGAATGGTCATTGTGGTCAGTGGGCCAGGCACTCAAGTTCAATGGATTTTCGATCATACAATCACTTTTTATTTATACACTTTTAATAAATTAAATTTCTACGCATAAATATTTGTCTGTGTTAGTGGCTACGACGGGAACTACTGATATAGGTCAATTTTCAATATGTTAAATTTTGATGTGATGAAGTATATTGGGTTTTTTTTTTGTTTTGTTTGTTTGTTTGGGGGTTTTTTACATGTATTTTGAAGTGGAGTCTCTCAAATGAGTCAATCCAGCATAGCAATAGTACAGAACTGTACTGCTACAGACACAGGTTGGCACAGCATCTCAGCATCTCATTGGCCACAACATCTTGGATATTTTTATAGTTTTTCCTGGGCGATTGTGGTCAGTATTAGATAATCCCCTCAGTACCTACCTGTGTATCCGCGCATGACTTTCATTCTTGCTAGACTGCAGGTATGATTTAAATTGTTTTATGGTAATCATGTATTAAATCAATAATTATAACCAAGTATCATTACAAAGGTGTTTTTTCTAACAGTATTCAAATACAAAAATAATGCTACCATGGCATTCAATACATCACATAACCAACTTTACTTCTAAAAATGATTGAATACTGTTTAAAATTGGTAAGATCTACACACAATGATAAGATATTTTGTTTTGTTAAACACTGATATTCCCTGACTGAATAACAGTTCCAACTAATGTTTCACAAGGCTTTTCTGTAATTTTCTAATTTTGTACTGGATCAGAAGAATTTCTAGTGCACTTTTCAGTCTGTGTCCTTAAGCGGGTAATGTTGGGTTACTTTTCAACTATTAAATATATAAGCAATATTTCATACAAATTTATCTCAACTTCACAGGTTGTAACTTTTTCATCAAATATTTATTTCAAAAACTACAAAAAATTGTTTTAGTATCAATTTAATTATAACTCTGTAGTTTAATGTACGAAGCATGAATTAAATGAGCTACTGCCTATTTATATGGAAGATAACAGCAGGGCTGGGATCTGTCCTGAATACACATCTGTTACATTGAAACCGAAATTCTGTAAATTATAATTGCGGCACGTATATTCGAAACTGATAGTACTGGAATTGAACCTGACTATGTGTTTCCCTCTTGATCCTTGGTACCCTTTCAAAAACTTAGCATATTTAGTACATATAGTGTAGGACTTATTAGGTATCACTTCTAAAGACCTGGGAAATAATACATCGTACATTTTGTCATGGCTAGCTTTAATTCCTGTACATGTGGTCTCTAAAATTGTTTCATGCTCTTCATTCTCTAAACGAATGTGTACGTCTTGACCAAAGGAATCCTCTTTTGGGGTATACACTGCTATGCCATGAATACATATCTTTTTAGAACTTTTGAAAGATATTGCACGGGTTTCTCCGCAGAAGATCGTATTCCTTATTGTTCTACGAAATCGTTTTACACGAACATAATTTCTAGATTTGAAGGGAAATGTTGATTGTATGCATGATATTACAGTAGCTTTATTGAACTGTTGTAAGAATACATCTTCTACTTCTTTTGCAGATAGAATATCTCGTCCTGCTATTTTGCTTTTAAAGTAAGTTTCATTCATAACAGGAAAACGTATATGACGAATAATATTTCGAAGAAGAATTCTAATGTTCACATCTGACGGGTCTATACTCTTTTTCGAACACTCTTTTTTGCTCCAATCAATGACTATTTCGAATATGAATTCTTCGTTGGATGTAAGAGAATCACATTTCAATATCGATTCAATGTTTTCGGGAGACAAATCCATGAATCCCTCCGAAAGCAATACATCATTTGTCCGCCTTTGAATAAAATGCATGCTTAACTCCTTCAAGTTGCTCAAGTCATATGTATGCGCTTCTTGTAATATTGTACAAACGTTTTCCACGGATATGTTACTTTTCATGTATGCAACACATCTATCAGACAATAAGTCTACACAGTATTTTCTGGAACAGTAATGAATTGATGTGACGTTTTCATTTGTTAACGCAATATTACTACCGTACAGATATCTGGAAAAAGAATAATATCTCTATTAACATTTATGATTATAATCTACAAGTACTTAGCAATACGAAAATAAAATACTAAAACTAGATGCATCGGTGCGCCACGGATGTCCCAGACGGCAGCAAAAAAAATTTCAAATATGTGTTTTTCCACGAGCCGTAAATTCTGTAAAACGTTTGTTCCCTTACAACATGCACATTTGTATATTGTGATCTTTGTCCCTATTGATTGTAATATATCCGAATGCGGAGACAACTACTGTAAAGATGCCCGATCGTCATAACCGACAACACTTTTACGAGTAATCTTACAAAACGTTCTTTTTCTACTCGTACTTTTGAAAACCTATCTTGTAAGTCATCCAACTTGATATATGGTATAGAGTGTTCCTTATGCGGCATGATTTACGTCGGAGAGACGAATGGTCAATTACGTACCAGGATGTCATGGCACCGTTTTCAAATAAACCACAGTGCTAACCAATTACTTTATAGACATTTTAATTCGCCCGACCATTCTATTTTGTCCCTGAAAGTCCGCATTTTGGAAAAAAAATATATCATCCTTCCAATAATTCTAACGTAAGTACCCCCTTTCGCCGAGAAAGGGAAGATTATTAGATTAGAGAATTAGGTACCGTGGCACCTTATGGTTGCAATGACCACATTGATACTGTAGGAAACTTAACAAGCCCTGGGAACCAGTCGGTGAATGTTCTTCAATTATTTGGCCATACATCAGGAAGGCGTAGAAGTCATGGAAAACGTAGGTATAATAAGCGCAATATCCGTGATATATCCTTTGACGCCATTTGTCAATCAACCATTAGGGCTTCATCATATTCGTACCAAGTTATATTCTCTTCCTTTGAAAAGGTTATATGAATTACGAATCGTCAATATCCTTACATTTTACCGACTCTAGTTCCCCACAATATCGACTGCAGGACATCATTATGGACATATCGTCTAGCAGACTTTTCAAGACAGTTAAAACTGATATACCTATTGGTGATAGCATTCGCCCCTTTCTTAAAATGAAACTTGCAAATAAGGAGATTGATGCTCTGAGTAACATTTTGAACAAATAGGTTAGTCAAGGATAAAATCAGTCCATATTTCAAACACCAGGAGTCGCCTTGTATTTCCTACAGCTATACATCATCTGTGTCCTCTAAAATATTTAATCATAAAAGTGTTTTACAGTGTCTTGATTCACATAACATTACAAAAGACCTTCCAACCGGTACATGCTCCACATCAAAGTATCTTTACCCTCCATGCGGCCATGTTGTAACTGGTGACCTCAATATAGTCCATAACAGGAAATTATGAGACCTCCTGAAGAAAGGTCCTAAATATAGAGAGTCCCGTTCGTTCACATGGCGTGAAAATTTCAAAATTATTATGGATGCATGCGAGGAATATGCCAGGAGGTGGTTAAAAAGGGAAGAAGTGGAGCCTGACACTCTATCCGAGTGGATGAAGTCCATCGGAGAACTACTCAAAAGAAGAATAGGGCGTCTCAGGCATTCGTTAAGAACCAGACATGAGTCTATATTTACTGACCCTGATGTAGCCAGAGAACTCTCTGAACTCCACGAACAATTTATTATTGTCTCAGCTGACGAAGCAGCAAACAATAATACCTTCGTTTGCATTTTTACATTAATTGTCTGTTCGGGGAACATGGATTACACTCTGCACCTGGAAATCCAACATACACACAAACAAAGTTATCTATTTCTGAAATACTTCAAAACCACAAATCTGTCCTCGAGTCTTTTGGAATTACCACGACAAACTCTGACCTTGAATTACCTCATATTTATTGGATTCCAAAAAATGCACAAAACCCCTTACACACATCGTTTCATTGCTGGTTCTTCCAAGTGTACCACCACACCTTTATCCATATTGCTAACGAAGATATTGACACACACCAAGCATGGTCTTCCAATTTACTGTGATACGCATACTCCAGAAGCGGAATAAATCAGATGTGGATCCTCAAGAATTCTAAAGAACTTTTAGAGAATCTAAAATCTCCGAAATTTAATAATATTTTCAACATCAAATCTTTTGACTTCTCCACGCTACAATTCCGCATCAAAAGCTCAAAAACAGACTTGCTACAATTATTCGAAATTCTTTTTTCCATAAAAATGGAAATCGTAAATATAAATATCTTGTCATTGGGCGGGAAGATACATATTTTGTAAAAGATCACTCTGATGCAAAACACAGGTATACCCAAGATCAAATCATCAAAATGCTAGAATTTTTAATAGACAATATTTTCGTGATGTTTGGAGGGAACATTTCTCAGCAAATCATTGGCATTCCCATGGGAACTAACTGCGCCACTCCTCTTGCTGACATTTTCTTATATTCGTATGAGGCAGAATTTATTCAAAACATGCTCTCCACAGGCAGAAAAAACCTTGCATCTCAGTTTAATTTTACGTATAGATATATAGACGACGTATTGTCAATCAATGATCCTAACTTTAAGGATTACATACATGAAATCTATCCCCATGAACTTGAGATAGAAGAGACAACCGAGAGCAATAATTCCGCTTCGTATCTGGATATATTTTTAACTTTCGACAATGATAGTCATTTGAACACCTCTCTGTATGACGATTTCAACTTCCAAATAGCTAAAATTCCGTTTCTTTGGAGCAATATCCCGTCCTCACCTGCCTATGGAGTTTTATATCTCAACTTATAAGGTACACAAGAGCCTTTTCTCTGTACGACGGTTTTATTCCAAGGGCCAAACGACTGGCCACATGTTGCACATGCAGGGATATGTTAAAAAACGTCTGAAATCGAAACTGAGGAAGTTCTACGGTCGCTATGGGGATATTGTACGAAAATATGATGTGCCTCTTTCTAGAATGATTGATAACATTCTGGAATGCGACTAAATGACCTGTTCAGTGAACACCAAATATGACTTTGTATACCAGTTTGTACTTTCGTATGTACAATTAGGAAACCAAAACTATTGAATTTGACATGTTTCGTATGAACTGCTGTGACGAGTGATGCATGCAAACAGGAGACGCTTACTGTCCCCGGGCACCTGGCCTCACCTCGGAATTTTTCAGTATTTCGGGATTCACAACAGTTCCTTTTTGAAACTTACACTATTTTGTATCTGTCCTTGGACTTTGAGAATGATTAACGGTTTGGTACTTCATCGATATTGATTCCAATTTCGTTGAAACCCTCCCTAATGTTATGGAAGAGTTGCAAAGACAATGTGAATTTACTATATATGTATAGATATTGAAGTTCAATGTCCATTACTCCTATAAAAGTTTTTGACAGCATCCCCCTTACAATATGTACATCTGTATATTATGATTTTTATTTGTACCAAGTTTTTTAAGATCCTCAAAAGTTTTGAAGGAAAAGTTGCGAAGATAAAATGCATGACGGAATGACGGCGCAGTGCAATTCTGTATGCCCATGGCCATAAATATATCCATGGCCATAAATGGCGAGGGCATAAAAGTGCTGATACAGTGACGTGACATTCATAATACAATGGTGAATATTTTTTCAAGTGAATTGTAAATTGGAAAAGTATATTGAATTTTTTTTTTTTTAATTCTCTTTACTTCCCCTAATAACGCAAACTTGACTCATACAAAATAAAGTCTGTGCTACGATTGATATTACTTATAAGATGTGACATGAACTGGTTTTATTGCAATTTTTTTTCTCGTTTATATCCAAACATATATATTGCAAAAAATAGAAGTCACCCTAATTGCCAGTTATTAGATTCTTGTGTCTGATAATACGGGTTTTCGTATTAAACGGTCTTGATTTTGTGGGTAGTTCATATGGTATAAACTTGATAAAATAAAAGTTGTACCAATGTTCAGCTTCGTCAAAATGGGAAAATTCTGCTTAAAAAAAATCTGTCAAAATATAGAATTAAAATGGGTCTATTGTTTAATAATAAAACATGTAATTCGAACTTCTGTTTTATTATTATAAGTTGTAATTCGAACCCAGGGCCCGTGGTATCATTGTAATATAGTAGTCTTTTTGGACTCGTGGAGAATTTCCGTGAGAGTTGCTGTAAGAGTCATACGGTTGTATCGGACATAAAACGCACAACATTTCCCTTAAAAAGAATCCCTGGTGCATATTTCGGAAGCCCCGTAATATCATATCATCGGATACAAAGATAAATGCAAATAAAACATATTTCAAAATTTATTGATTCATGTTTCATGGAAGAGATGGCGATGTAAATCTATAATTTTACAATCAGAGAGATCAATGGAAAAGAAAGTCATTGAATGATATACTTACTGCAAAAATAATTTGAAAATATTGGGTTCAATATCCTCTATCTTGATAGGGCCGGACTGGGATAATGGTCCTAGGAATTGAGCGTAGAATATCGGACTCCTGCATACTAGAACGAACTTATGAGCTCTCACTTCCTCTTCTCCCACAAGAAACGTGACGTCACATAAAATGTTCTTCTCCAAACCTATCAATAAACTCTCTGACAGGGATTTGCCACACTGCCAGTGATTTGACGCATCCATTCTGAAAGCATGAAAATACCGATTCAATTTATCGGTTACTAAAACATCTATGCAAATAATCATACTTTGTATTTCTACTTAAACTCTTTTTCCGAGAAAGCTCTGATATAGCTTATATAGTTTTAAACGGAAGTAGTTTATAAATTTTAAATGATAGAACTAAAATCCCTTTCCCTTTCCCCTGCATGCTACTAATTTTTTATTCGAAGCCAAAAGTCCGCGTACATACCTTCTCAAACAATTTTCTTTTGTAATATCTAAATTTAGACTGTTGGAAATTTTTAAAAAATGATCAGATAGGAAACGTTTGAAAAATGATTTATATTTTGACTCATGTACAAGTAAACCAAAGAAAACAAGCTTACCTTATTAATTATAAATATTATATAGTATATATAAATTATATATTATATAATTCACGTTATTTACTCATTGACTGCATGTGTCTGCAGAAAGAAACGTGTACTTCCTCTTTCGTTTTCATGTGAAATAAAGTTTAAAGAGTATTTCCCAGGTATTGTTCATATTAGGGTCACTGCCTGTATTTACTGTTCTTGTGGAAGGAAGGAGAAACCTCGTTTATTATCTTCACTTTGTTATAGAAATCTGGGTTTTAATTTTTGTATTTGATATTATTTGTATCATCTTAACAGGAAGTAATTTCTGCATGATTCTTTTAAGGAACTCCGATAAGCTATTTATACTTGAGCGTCATAAAGGGTCCTTAGGATGAAATTTATACAAATTTTTTATTTTCATGTTTTTATATTATCTGAAGTCTGCCCAAGATGTTGTGAAAGTTTGAATAAGATATGCAAAGTATTTATCTACTTATCTAATGTCAAAAACGTTTAAAATGCGCACGTTTCTTACATCTTACATTACGTCCTACAAAGTATAGCGTGACGTCACGCAATTACCGATATTATTTAAGCTAGGTAATATAAATTACCCCATACAATCACTATATAGAAAGTCATTTGGACACCAAGTAATACATGTAAATGTATAAATTATTTCTTGGATGCAGCAACATCAGTGAATCTCAGAATAATATATGGAGAAATTAGCATGGCTTTAAGAAAATGATGTGAAGAACGAGAACTTTATTTCAGACATAAATATTACCACATCATAGATTAATGTCAAATTTAAACATATAATTGGAAACCATAAACTACTATTTCATACAAAATCGTCTTCCAAAATGCATTTGTCTTTGCACATTCAATATGTAATGTTCTTTTCAAGGTGTCCCTAAACATGATTGATAATGATTCAAAATTTTTCTAACAACAATTGAAATATGCTTTGGTAAGCGACCGTGCGAGGTTAATATATTTTATAAAGCGAACAGCTATTACATATCAGTATTTAAATCTTAATACATGAAGCATGTTTTCCCTTAATCTGACGATACAACCGATGAATGTGTCATGACATAAAATGTACATACATGTATATGTACATATTATGTACGTACAAACATCAGATAATTTGATCTTAAATCTGATTTTACAAACTTTTAAGTTCAATATAAAAACGGGTGGAGCTACAGCGTATCCAGATGCGGACACAAGAAGTCCTTGTGACTATTACGCACAAACTGAACATTATAAAACAAATAGTTTGCTTTTTCTGGTAATTTTTGAGATACAACACAACAATTTCCATGACTTAAAGGTGTTTACCTTATAATTCGGTATAATTTCAAAATTAGAGCATGCATGTACATCCAAAATCTGTATTTTTCTTGTATGGCGGAAGTCATAAACTTTGCATTAATAGCAGTTTTGGTGCTTCAAACCCTCGGAGATATTAGAATAAAAAGCAAGTATTTTGTAAATAAATCAAGATCTAGCTCGTGCGTATTTTTACCAGGGCGAAGAACATTACTATGTTGAAGAGATATTTCCGAGTCACTATCACTGTCAAACGAGATACAGTGTTCATTTATAAGAACGTCAGATTCTGTACTGACGGGACTTTCGGTAAAAAAAAAAGAAAAAGAAGTTTTGCAGTGCCTCAGTTCAGAAAAGTTTAGTCAAGGAAAAGCCATGCTGTATATGAGTCTGAATAAGGAAAATGTAAATTGCCGCAAACATTTAAGATTGTATTGTATTTATTTTTCTATTTATTCATTTATTTAATCGTCTTATGTATTAATCGTGATCGAGAGGTCTCGGATTCGATTCCCGCTCTGGGCACACCGGTGTTCTGTCTTTCGGATGAGACAGTTAAAACCGAGATCCCATGTTACGGTAGGCATGGCATGTAAAAGATCCCTAACTGCTTCGGGTAGGTCCATTGCAAAGATCTAAATTTGTATGCAATGCATCAGGCAGATGCCGTCACCATATACGTGAAATAATTGTGGAATGACGCAAAACAATGATCAATAAATCTTATCTATGTATGTATTAATTGATCTATCTATTTATTGATTTATTTATTCATTGATTAACTATTTATTTATTTATTTATCTCTTTGCTGATTTATCTACCGATTTATATGTTCATTTCTTTATTTCTGTATCTATTACGTTCATAAACTTTATAAATATTACTGAAAATACTTTTAAGGCCACCCAGTATATTAATGGGTATCATTTTCCCTTCAAATATAGTCTGCGTCAATGGATATCTTTCTAATCTCAAAATACAGAATCGGAATGCTTTTCACTATGGTCAGTATATGAATGGGTGTGATTTTACACTTTGCTCAATATATAAATGGGTAGGGTGCCAGCGACTCTAATCGCATGTTCATACCCAAAACAAATGCAAGTTACCCCCTCCCTTTTCCCCGTTCCCGTCAATGGTATGATAGTTTGTTCGTTCATTTATTGAATTGCATTAAATTATATGTATATTGATAAATATACATATAATAAGATAACAGCCTTTTGATTAAATTTAATAAAAACTTTTCTTATACAAATCAAGTAGAAGATTATATATGTAATTTAGTAATAACCATGGTTTATAAACAATCGAGATCTCCATAAAATGATATGAAATTCGAACCCGAAATATCGGCATGGCGTCATTCAGCAAAGGACAAACATTCTACCCTGCTTTTTATGTTAAATTGCAAGAATGATGGTTAATCATCTATCACCGATACCACAAGGAATAACTGACATGAACTCGATACTTATGACGTAATAAAAATAATGTTTACAAGAAAGAAAACTCCGCGGAGCCGGGGCTTCGTCTGCACGCCTGTGGATATAAGGAGTACACAAATGGCTCTATTTCGTGATTTCGATTTTGATAGTTTTACAAAGAAAACTTACACAATAGAAATATGTGTTATTAAGGTTATCAGTAAAGTATTGCCAAGTAAGGCAGTGAACATTCCGAGAAAGATAATTGATTCACTAGGGATTTAAATCGATTGCCTGCGTCCATAACGCTGTTTAAGGAACGCTTTTTTCCGATGAGACTCTACATAGATTACTAAACAACATGTATATGCAAAAAAAAAAGCTACTACTTGCTGCTTTTCATGTAATTTCTTAATTTCAAATAGGCTCCTGGAATGATGCGCCATACCGAGAAATACAGAAATTTCGGAAAGAGATTTCTGCAAATTTTTAACGTGTACGAAATTCCGCTAAACTTTGAACGTCATTTAACGTCTTTACGACGTTACGTCACAGTATACGCTAAGGACCCTTTATGCGTGACGCGGCTCACTTATTTTTCATATAATTTTATTTATTTTTTATATTATTTGTTATTTTTTTTTTTATTTTAATATGGGAGTTTCTCCCTAAGTATTCTACTAGTATTAACTACATACTATTGTAGGGCCGCACATTCCCTTGGTTGGTTTCTTAACATGCGTTTGTATGCGGCAATATGGAGAGGTCGTTGAAACGTTTTTAACCTTAATGAAATTTATACAGCAGAAATACAGTGGTGGCTTCGTGTGCGACGAAGGGGGAGACCCGGCATGTGCGATGATCGAAATCAAGAATAAGAGTACCCTTAAGTCAAATCCTACCATTACTACTGTCATAATCCACGAAGCCATCTGGTGCAACAAATGTTTATACATGTATATGAAGAATAATCGTCATATAATACAAACAGTAAGTGTTCACAAACAATCTAACATAACAGAGTCTGTTGACCATGAGATGTCCAAGAGTTCACATCAAAGTTAAATAATAGAGTCATACGGTCAAAATGACCACTACAGGTACACAGTTTTCGGTAGATCAGTGGGTTGTGCTCATTAGGTAATGATCTCTAGGTAGCGAACCCATCCATAGGTAGTGTAGTACGCCGCTTCCTTACACTATATCTATAACTTTTTATCTCGAAACTATGTAAATTTCATGATTTACCGAATGACTTTACTTACAATGTGGGATGGTATGCTTTTCTTTATGTACTCCTTTGGTTCTTGTCCTTTACTCTATATGATAGATCAACTGACTAATTCCTTGCCATTTTTTTCTACGAATTCTGTATTTAACTTTATTGGAAAACACTGCATAGTTCAATTTATAGAGCGGTTAACTTTTTGTTCAGACAGGTATAAGCGAAATCCCAAATAATTATTTTGAGCATATGCCCAACACTTATATAGGTTTAAGTGGGTATTTAACTATTATTGACCATTTGATACTAGTCATCGCACTGATGTGGTGATGTCATCTGCCTGTTGCACCGCACAGAATTATAGGTCAATGGGACGGATCTCTCCAAAAATACGGGAGATCTTCTACGTAACAGTGGACATGGATTTTACTGTGTGGTCTGAAAGACATTGGCGGTATTGAACCCAAGCCTTCTCGGTCATGAGCCATGCAATCTAACCTCGTTCCTCACTAAACTATGCCTCTATCTCTATGTAAGTATTTTTATATCCCCGCATAAAAATGTGGCTGTATATTATGCTATACCGCTGCCGTCCGTTTGCCCACGTATCTTGTCTTCGTAACGCCTCCTAAAACTTAGGGGGTTTAAATGAAACTTTTTACAATGGAAGAACACCATATAGATATGTACATATTGGAAATAAAATGTTGTCAAAAAAATTAAGAGGAGTTCGAGATCTGGCCATTGGACTTACATTTTCTTTAAATACATTTTTGGTAACACATTTAGGAGAATTTGATGAAATTGGCAAAAAGCAAAAACACCATGTGAAGATGCATGTCCATACTGAAATAGGAATGCTGTCCAAAAAACTTGCAGGAGTTATGATGGCCTAAGATGTTTCTTTACACAATACCTTTTCTTCGCAATTTCTTTTTGATTTCGGTGAAATTATGTACAAAGAAAGATCACATTGTGACGGTATGTATATTGAACAGGACTTTTCACATCTCCTCAAAATTTAATACCACTGTAGTGGGTGTATTTATGAAGATGGGGTGTCAACATAGGAAATAATTGATGCGTGAAGAACATCAATTAACCTACAGACAATTGTAGAAAACTGAAATATTTTACCAGTATCAAAGGTAATATACATTTACCATAATTAGATTAAATGACCATATCAAACACTAACTAATGCTTAATAATGCTTAAATAAGGCGGGGAGGGGGGAGACAGGGCACGTAAGGGTGGGGTGTGTGTGTGAAAATGTATGGGAGGGGGGTGGGGAGAGGCATTATATATGAGGGAGAGATTAGTGAGAGGAAAGGATGGGATCTGGAAGGATACGGATAAGGAAAGGGAGAAATACCATCTGTCCTCTCTATCAATTACTTAGGGTGTGTAGTGTATTACTAATGAATGAATTTCATTTATCAGATTGCCTGTTGAACAAATATCCATAGATCAATGCGAAATAATGCGAGTGCACAACATGATGAATCAGATGTTTAACTAGTGTTGAAAATGTAAGCATTAAAATTGACCAAAGACATTAAACAGAGTAATGATACAGTTATAAATGAACAAACTGAAATGAGAAAGCCAAAATATAATCATTGCATTATCAATTCTAAAATTCTGGAAGAGCATTCGTATAAATGTGATAAAAATAAATAACATTTCAAAACATAAAATCATTGAATGTATAGGAAACTAATTAAAAAGTAATAAGTGAACTATCAACCGACTACTACTAACATTGGTGCATTACTGGAGGTACAGATGGGTGCAGTCCTAACATAACATTCACGTTAACGCGAAAAGCTCGATCGGACGCGCGTGCGCTCCTTGCGTTAACGCGGGAGAAAATTTGCGTTAACGCGATTTATTCCCGCGTGCACTCGGTCCAGTCGCACGTTCATACGCCTACATTTGTAATTCTCTATGCAGTGCTACGGATGGAGGAAATAAAAGTGATCTAATTAGATTAGCGCAAATGTCGTCATATATACATGTATTAAATGTAATGTGAAAATGACACCCTGCATTATGGGTTTCATATGTAATATGATAATGGAAATTACCGCGGAGACATGCACTAAGGTGTTTGTGAAAAACTTCGTCAGTTTATACTATAAAGAATCTAGGATAATTACATTTTAATTCTATTCTATTTATTAATTTTTAATTAATTAAATTATGTATTTATTTTTAATTTGTTTATTTATTAATAATTCATTTATGTATTTATTCTTATTTATGTATTTATTAGGGGCAGGCTTGGTGTAGTGGTTAAGCGCTTGGCTTGCGGCGCCGACGATCCGGGTTCGATTCCCGGGTTGCGCCACTATGTTTAAGAGGTTGGTAACCTCCTGCTTCCATGTCGCGATATAACTGAAATATTGTTGAAAGCGACGTAAAACACCAATCAACCAACCAACCAATTATGTATTTATTATTCTTTTTTAATCTAGCTATTTTTCATAATATATAAATATCATGATTATCATTATGATATTTTTTATTAATTTTATTATTATTATTATTATTATTATTATTATTATTATTATTATTATTATTATTATTATTATTATCCTAAAATAAGAGTAAATTTCATTATATTCAATATTTCTAAAATTCCAAATCGCTTCAATTCTTCGGCTTTCCTCGTAAGAGCACAATGCAAAATGAGGCGAAAAAAAATTCATAGGATTGTTTTTGTAATTTAGGATATGAGAAGTTCAGTATGAAATGTAATACCCGTTTTGGTGAATATCATACAATCGTAACGGCAATTCAGTAATCGTTGCGAATTTCACATTTTTTTTTTTAATGTTAGAACAATGGAAACGAATCAGAGGAAACTCGAAATGACATTTAACCAGTGCGCGTGCGTAGTCTTCGCCATGACAAAATCGTACTAGTTCACTCATTCAGAGAGAGACAAATACAGACAAAAGCAGGCAATGAGCATAATTGCCTATTTTCATGCAAACATGACAGGCATGTTGATCATGGCCAAGTGTATTTACATAACAACTGGAAGTATTCCCATTGGTTAACTACGTAGTACGTACGAGTCGTATTTGGGTACGGAAATGGACGACTTGTTACGATTGCCCTTAACTCGTTAGGGTTTTATTTAATTCTGTTTTATTTAATTCTAAATATTTACCTACATGCACACAGTAATATGTTTTTAAATTTAAATATACAATGTATATATCGATTCTCCTTCATATCCTTCTCTGTGTACATGTTAATGTAACTTTTAAGTTGTAAGCAAGCGAACATGGCTGTCAAGCACGTTCATGCGACAGCCAAGTGTGTGAACGTGGCAGTCAACGCGACGTTAACATAATGTTAAGTTAGGACTGAACCTCTCTATGTGCTTAAATTGTATTATGGTAATCGTATGTTAACCAATAAATATAACAGGTATCATTAAAGAGGTATGGTTTCTAACAGGTTTCATATTACAGGTTTATGGTGGTTTTACCAAACTAATTATACCAAGGCACTCAAAACTTCAAACAACCAATTTTACCATCATGTGAAATCCACGGGTGTCTGAGGTACGATCTTCCTTGTGGGTTTCACAGGATGCAACTTTACCTCGAAATAACTTGTTGAATAATGTTTTATCTTGGTAATATCTATAGGTAATAATAAAAATTTTTAGTTAAACACTGATGCCACCCCCACCCACCCACCCTTTTTGGCTGAATAAATATTCCAACTTATATTTCGCAAGGCTTTTTTCTGATTTCTAATTTTATACTGGATCAGAATACATTTTGATGCCTGGTGTGTCAGGGTTTGCACCTAGTCGGGAAAAGGTTGGGTTATGTTTCAGTTATTTAATATGTAAGCAACTTTAACACAAATATCAGCTGTCGAGCTTCCCTATTTTTCACCAAATGTTTATTTTAAAAACTATGAAAAAATTTCTTAAACTCTAAACTTCAATGCTTTATAGTACCTCCGGTACTTCTTCGTTTTTAACTTTTAACAATTTATATGGAAGATAACAATAGCGCCGGGATCTGTCCTGAATATACATTTGTTTTATTGTAATCAAGACACGGCTGTTCGAAACTGATAGCACTTGATTTGAACCTGACAATGTCTTTCCCTCTTGATCCTTGGTATCCTTTCAAAACGTTAGCATATTTAGTGTATATAGTGTAGGACTTATTAGGTTTTATTTCGTCAGACCACGGAAATAATACATCGTACATTTTATCATGGCTAGCCTCAATTCCAGCACATGTAGTCTCTAAAATTGTTTCATGCTCTTCATTCTCTAAACGAATGTACACGTTTTGACCAACGGAATCCTCTTTTGGGGTATACACTGTTATGCCATGAATACATATCTTTTTAGAACTTTTGAAAGATATTGCATGGGTTTGTCCGTAAAATATCGTATCCTTTATTGTTCTACGAAATCGTTTTACACGAACATAGTTTCTAGATTTGAAGGGAAATGTTGATTGTATGCATGATATTACAGTAGCTTTATTGAACTGTTGTAAGAATACATCGATTATTTCTTCTGGGAAGAGAATATCTCGTCTAGCTATTTTGCTTTTGAAGTATGTTTGATTCATAACTGGGAAACGTATGTGACGAATTATATTTCCAAGAACAAATCTTAAGTTCAAATCCGAGGGGTCCAGACTGTGTTTCCAACATTCTTTTTTGCTCCAATCTATAACTGTTTCGAATATGAACTCTTCGTTGGATGTAATAGAATCACATTTCAATATCGATACAATATTTTCGGGAGACAAATCCATGAATCCCTCCGAAAGCAATACATCATTTGTCCGCCTTTGAATAAAATCCATACTTAACTCCTTCAAGTCGTTCAAGTCATATGTATGCGCTTCTTCTAATATTGTACAAACGTTTTCCACGGAAATATTACTTTTCATGTATTCAACACATCTATCAGACAATATGTCTACACAGTACTTTCTGGAACAGTAATGGATTGATGTGACGTTTTCATTTGTTAACATAATATCACTACTGTATAGGTATCTGGAAAAAGAATAATATCTCAGTTAACATGTATGTTTACAGTCTAAATGTAAATAAGAATACTAAACCCTTAATTTCTACAATCAGAAAGATCAGTGGATGAAAACTTCATTGAATGAAACTTACTGCAAAAATAATTTGAAAATATCAGGTTCAATATCCTCTATCTTGATAGGGCCTGACTGGGATAATGGTCCTAGGAACTGTACGTAGATTATCGGACTCCTGCAAATTAATATGAACTTATGAGCTCTCACTTCCTCTTCTCCCACAAGAAACGTGACGTCACATAAGATGTTCTTCTCCAAACCTATCGATAAACATTGTGATAGGAATTTGCCACACTGCCAGTGATTTGAAGCATCCATAATACCGTCAGTTTTTGGTTACTAAGGAAGAAAGAATAGTTGCAGACTCAGTCGTATAATTGAAGTTACCACGGAAATATACAGTATTCAATGTAATGTGAAAAAAACACATAAGGACATCACAAAAATATTCGGTTATAGTGCAGTTACGATACTGTCACAGGACGGCCACTTGATATGACAATTGTCAACCAATTGGTGTGGTTAAAACAAAGTCTTAGCATTAGCAGCCATGTTTGAGTACAACTCTCGGACTATTTTTCATTTCTACCATGTAAACTTAATTCATTCAATTATTGAGAAATGTGCTATCAGGGCACGTGACTTCTGTCTCAATCAATCAGTAAATATAATCAATCACTTGACAATTTTCATTAAAACATAAATTTAGATATAAACTGGGATTATATTATATCAAGTACCTTTATATAAGCAGTGATGGATAAAGTCCGAGAATTGTACTCCATTGAAGGAGATAACTCTAGCTAATTTGAGGAAAACAGGATTGTATGGGATTATTCTGGCTGTATGTGGAATAATCATACTGTTGAAGTTTACGCTTTCGTTTTGTTCTAAACTCACTTTTTCTGAAGAGATCATTAAACGGAAGTTGTAGATAAATCATGAATGATGGAACTGAAACTGCCCCCCCCCCCCCCGGGCCTTCGCTTCCTGCCCACATCAACAGTCTGCTCATATATAATCTTTTGTAATGATTCCTTGTACTGTGCAATGCGTAACGCAGTGCATGAAATCATGGAGCATTAGATTATTGGAAATTTTCAAAAATCGACCAGATTGCTAACGTTTGAAGAATCATTTATGTTTGGACACGTTTGCTAAACCATAGGAAACGAACTTACCTTAATATAAATACTGTGATATAGTATCCTGAATTCACGCTATTTATTCATCGACCACGTGTGTCTGCAGAAAGAAGCTTGTACTTCCTCTTTCTTTTTCATGTGATTTAAACGTTGACGAGTATTTCCCAAGGTATCGTTAATATCAGGGTCATTAAACATGTTTGCTGTCTTTGTGAAAGGAGAACCCTCGTTTATTATCATGACTTCGCTACAAAAATCTAAGCTATAGTTTTATTTCATATTATATGTATTATCTTAACAGGAAGTCAGTTTTGAACATTCTACTCCGATAATCTTTTTACATTTAATTTTCATTTTAATGTTTTAAGCTATGACCCGTATTCAAATGATTTTACAGACAGGTTGATACTGATAATCAAGTGGCTTTGTATAACTTTATTTTAAATATTAAATAATGCTATAAAAAGACACAAGTAATCCAGTATCAATGACTCATATTAAGGAAGTTTCTCCTTTAGTATTCTACTACTATTACATCAAACGAGATACTATGCATGTTACTTTCATCTTGAAACTATGTAAATGTAAAACTCATGTTTTACCGAATGAGTTAACTTACAATGTGAGATAGAATGCTTCTTTTCTTTATGTACTCTGTTAGTTCTAGTTCTCTTCTGTGTGGAGTAGATCACACTACTTAATCTACTTAAAGCTTCACAATCATTTTCTGAGAAATCTATTTTTAACTTTATATGTAAATATAGTACAGTTTTAACTATTCCGTACACGCTCACCCTATACATTGGGTTAACTCTTTGTTTGGAAATGTATATGGAAAATAATAATAAAAAACACAAAACAAGAACTATGTCAACCATGACCGAAAATTCCTGAGTACTGACGCGATTAAAATGAAATCCTAAGATTGAATATATAGGTTAAAGTAGATATCTTACGATTATTAACTAGTTGATTGTAGTCTGAAGAAACAGTTAAAGTCCGCAATCATTTACCACTTTCTCAATCCCGTTGTGGATATAGAGAGGAGGCGGGGGCCCAGCCTCCCCCTTTTGCCAAAAATTTACCAGGCATATATAGACGATGAGGTTAAAAACATTCAAATAATAATAGTAAAACTCCATATTTGTCAAAATGACTGATACTTGATTTTCGCATGTGCCCCCACCCCCTTTTCCAGCAATCCTGTATCTGCCACTGCAATCTCTCACTGACTCCTACTTGGATAGCAAATTTTCCTTGGTTCTACTTTTACGTCACATCCACGCTGATATGGTGATGTTATCTGCCTGATGCAACGTACATAAATATAGACCGATGCAACGAATCCCCCAAAGATATACGGAACATTCTATGGGATCTCGGTCTTACTGTAGTCTGAAAGACATCGTCGGGATCGCACCCAAGCCCTCCCGGACACAAGCTATGCATCTAAACTATTGTGCCTCGCAAATCTCTATCTGTATAAGTACTTTTTTCTGTTTTGTTACACTCCATTAATTCACAGTGTAATAGTGAAACATTGTTAGTTGTTTTTAAAACCCGAGATCCAAGCCTGCCCTCTTTCCAAAAAAATAAAAAATAATAAAAAAAATGATAAAACCCAAAATACCCCCCCCCCCCCACACTTAAAAAAAATTAAAAAAAAAACAAACCAACAAAAAACACAAACAAACTCCAAAACAAAGAATACAAAATAAAAAAAACCCCTAACCTGCATCACACAACCCACACCCCAAAATTAAAAAAAAGCCCCCCCCCCCAAAAAAAAAACAAACAAACAAAACAAAAAAAACCCCAACTAAACAAAACAAACATAAAAAAAAACAACAAAAAAGCCCAAAAAACAAAACCTTTCTTTCAGAAAAACATCCCACAACATTTCAAATGGCCACATGAAGGAATTTTCATACCCAGTCTTGACAAAGGAAATCCAACATAGTGCTCTGGTACACACGGTCACAGAAAGTCCATAAGGAGACCAAAAAAAATCCACATATTTCAGAATGATTATTCAACGACTTAATCTATCGTGTAGAACAGTCTTGATCAAAATAACTTGTAGAATGTAGAAACTCCACAATAGAAATAAAAGATCAACAATACAATCATGTTTTTTAATTTGTTTTGGCAAAATAATAAAAATGTTCAACATATGAATCACTCACTGCTATGTAAATCAGTTTAAACATAAAAAGAGAGTTTCTAAAAATACAGTTATTCAACCATTGGTATTACGTACCTTTTCTTCATTGAAGAACAGGGGTTTTACCTGACCTCTACCTTTGATGAAGGAGTTATCAATTCTTAACAATGATACTAAACAACTCCTATAAAGTTTACAATATACATCTTAAAACACTTCAAAGAATACATGTATAAATCAATTTTGCATTCAGAATTTAGAATCATTGTGAATATTGCCTCACTTATCACCTGAATTAAAAAGGTCACCTGTGTATAAAGTGCACATTTTAAATTCTAAATATCTATGTGGGTTTTTTTTTTACATATAAAATTTCTGTATAAAATCACCTCTTCATAAAGGTCACTTCTGTAAGAAAGCCAAGTCTGAATAAAGGTAAACTCTGTATGAAGGTTATCTCTGTGAGGTCACCTCTGTATAAAGGTCACCTCTATATAAATGACACCTCTATGTAAAGGTCACCTCTGTATAAAGGTGACCTCTGTGTGATGCTCATATCTGTGTAGAGGTCACCTCTGTATCACATTCTCCTCTCTGTAAAGGTCACCTCCGTTTAAAGGTCATCTCTATGTCAGGGTCACATTTAAGTTGTGACCAGAATACACTGGTATACATAGTTTTGATGGTTACAAAATAATATATCTCTTTAAGAGGGAAGAGCAAAACCATTTCCAATTCAAATTCAGGCATCTTGTCCAAATAAAATACACTAGGAAGCAAGAGGCCTGCAATTCTTACACTATAAAGGATTTTGTGACCACATGTATTCCTGGGCTTTCTCTAGTTTAACAATCCAAAAGAATATAGGGATATATAAATTTTGATGTGATGAAGTATATTGGGGTTTTGTTTTGTTTTGTTTTTGTTTTGTTTTGTTTTGTTTTTTTTTTTTTTTTGTTTTTGTTTTTTTTTTTTTTTACATGTATTTTGAATGCAGTCTCTCAATTGAGTCCATGGGCGGATACAGAGGGGGTACCGGGGGTATGGACCCCCCTGGCATCCGAAAATTTTACCAAAAAAAGGTAATATTTGGGCATTTTTGGGGTTTGACCCCCCTTCTTCTAATAGAATAATTTACCATTTTTAGTTAGACCCCCTCTGACAAAAATTTCTGGATCCGCGCATGGAGCGATCCAGACGACATAGCAATAGTACAGAATTGTACTGCTACAGACACAGTTTGGCACAGCATCTCAGCATCTCATAGGTCATAACATCTTGGATATAGTTTTTCCTGGGCGATTGTGATCATTGTTAGATCGTCCCCTCCTCCGATATGTCATCATTTAAGCTGATTGAATGTGCAGTTTGTGAACGATATATGTCATATACTCTTACTAGTTGCTTTACACACATATACATAAACATATGAATAATATTGCCGGCATTCGTATTGATGTTGTAACTAATTTCTTGAGACTAATTAAAAAGTAATAAGTCAACTATCAACTGACTACTACTTTCATGCGCGGATCAAGAAATTTTTGTCAGAGGGGGTCCAAACAAAAAGGAAAAATTTTTCTCTTAGACGAGGTGGGGGGGGGGTCAACCCCCAAAATGCCCAAATATTACCTTTTTTGGGTAAAATTTTCGGATGCCAGGAGGGTCCAGACCCCTGGTACCCCCCTCTGTATCTGCGCATGACTTTCATTGTTGCTAGACTGCAGGTATGGTTAAATTGTATTATAGTAATCATGTATTAAATCAATAATTATAACCAAGTATCATTACAAAGGTGTGGTTTTCTAACAGTATTCAAATACAAAAATAATGCTACCAAGGCATTCAGTACATCACACAACCAACTTTACTTCTAAAAATGATTGAATACTGTTTAAAATTGGTAAGATCTACACACAATGATAAGATATTTTGTTTTGTTAAACACTGATATTCCCTGACTGAATAACAGCTCCAACTAATATTTCACAAGGCTTTTCTGTGATTTTCTAATTTTGTACTGGATCAGAAGAACTTCTAGTGTACTTTTCAGTCTGTGTCCTTAGCGGGTAATATTGGGTTACCTTTCAACTATTAAATATATAAGCAATATTTCATACAAATGTATATCAACTTCACAGGTTGTAACCTTTTCATCAAATATTTATTTCAAAAACTACAAAAAATTGTTTTAGTATCAATTTAATTATAACTCTGTAGTTTAATGTACGAAGCATGAATTAAATGAGCTACTGCCTATTTATGTGGAAGATAACAGCAGGGCTGGGATCTGTCCTGAATACACATCTGTTACATTGAAACCAAAATTCTGTGAATTATAATTGTGGCACGTATATTCGAAACTGATAGTACTAGATTTGAACCTGACTATGTGTTTCCCTCTTGATCCTTGGTACCCTTTCACAAAATTAGCATATTTAGTACATATAGTGTAGGACTTATTAGGTATCACTTGTACAGACTTCGGAAATAATAAATCGCACATTTTGTCATGGCTAGCTTTAATTCCTGTACATGTGATCTCTAAAATTGTTTCATGCTCTTCATTCTCTAAACGAATGTGTACGTCTTGACCAAAGGAATCCTGTTTCGGGGTATACACTGCTATGCCATGTATACATATCTTTTTAGAACTTTGGAAAGATATTGTACCGGTTTCTCCGCAGAAGATCGTATCCCTTATTGTTCTACGAAATCGTTTTACACGAACATAATTTCTAGATTTGAAGGGAAATGTTGATTGTATGCATGATATTACAGTAGCTTTATTGAACTGTTGTAAGAATACATCTTCTACTTCTTTTGCAGATAGAATATCTCGTCCTGCTATTTTGCTTTTAAAGTAAGTTTCATTCATAACAGGAAAACGTATATGACGAATTATATTTCGAAGAAGAATTCTAATGTTCACATCTGACGGGTCTATACTCTTTTTCGAACACTCTTTTTTGCTCCAATCAATGACTTTTTCGAATATGAATTCTTCGTTGGATGTAAGAGAATCACATTTCAATATCGATTCAATATTTTCGGGAGACAAATCCATGAATCCCTCCGAAAGCAATACATCATTTGTCCGCCTTTGAATAAAATCCATACTAAGGTCCTTCAAGTCGCTCAAGTCATATGCATGCGCTTCTTCTAATATTGTACAAACGTTTTCCACGGAAATGTTACTTTTCATGTACGCAACACAATTATCAGACAATACGTTTACACAGTACTTTCTGGAACAGTAATGAATTGATGTGACGTTTTCATTTGTTAACACAATATAATTACTGTACAGATATCTGGAAAAAGAATAATATCTCTATTAACATTCATGTTTATAATCTACAAGTACTTAGCAATACTAAAATAAACTACTAAAATTGGATGCATCGGTGCGCCACGGATGTCTCCGACGGAAGCAAATTTTGTGTTTTTCTTCGAGCCATAAATTCTGTAAAAGGGTTTGTTCCCTTACAACATGCACATTTGAATATTGTGATATTTCTTCCAATTTCGTTGAAATCCTCCCGAGTGTTATGGAGGAGTTGCAAAGACAAGGTGAATTTACTATATATGTATAAATATAAGTTTAATGTCCATTACTCCTATAAAAGTTTTTGACAGCATTCCCCTTATAATATGCACATCTGTATTTTGTGATTTTTGTTTGTACCAAGTTTCATTAAAATCCTTAAAAGGGTTAAAGGAAAAGTTGCGAAGATAAAATGCATGACGGAATGACGGCGCGATGCAATTCTATATGCTCATGGCCATAAATATGTCCATGCCCGTAAATGGCGAGGGCATAAAGTGGTGCTACAGTGACGTGACACTCATAATAACCTACGATGGTGAATACTTTTTCAAGTGAATTTTAAGCTGGAAAAGTATATTGAATTTTTTATTCCCTTTACTTCCCGTAACAACGCGAACTTGACTCACACAAAATAAAGGCTGTGCTACCATTGATGTTACTTTTAAGATGTGACATGGACAGGTTTCCTTGCAAATGTTTTTCTATCGAATATGTCCAAACATATATATTGCGAAAAATAAAAGTCATCTTAATATTGAATAATTGCCAGTTATTATATCCTTCTGTGAGAAAATACGGGTTTTCGTATTAAACGGTCTTGATTTTGCGGGTAGTGAATATGGCATATATTTGAACGGTAAAAGTTGTACCAATGTTTTGCTTCGTAAAAATGGGAAAATTCTGCGTAGAAAAAATATTCTGTGAAAATATAAAATTAAATGAGTTTATTGTTTAATTATAAAACATGTAATTCGAACTTCTGTTTTATTAGTATAAGTTGTAATTCGAACCCAGGGCCCTTGGTATCCTTGTAATATAGTAGTTTTGTTTTGTTTTGTTTGATTTTTTTATTTTTTTGACTCGTGGAGAATTTCCGTGAGAGTTGCTGTAAGGGTCGTACGGTTGTATTCGTTTTACATCTTATCGGACATAAGAATCAGTGGTGGATATTTCGGAAGCCCAGTAATATCATATCATCGAATACAAAGATAAATGCAAATAAAGCATATTTCAAAATTTATTGATTCATGTTTCATGGAAGAGATGGCGATGTAAATCTATAATTTTACAATCAGAGAGATCAATGTAAGAGAAAGTCATTGAATGATACTTACTGCAAAAATAATTTGAAAATATCGGGTTCAATATCCTCTATCTTGATAGGGCCTGACTGGGATAATGGTCCTAGGAATTGAGCGTAGAATATCGGACTCCTGCATACTAGAACGAACTTATGAGCTCTCACTTCCTCTTCTCCCACAAGAAACGTGACGTCACACAAGATGTTCCTCTCCAAACCTATCAATAAACTCTGTTCTAGGAATTTGCCACACTGCCAATGATTTGATGCATCCATTCTGAAAGCATGAAAATACCGTCAATTTATCGCTTACTAAAACATTTATGCAAATAATCATACTTTGTATTTCTACTTTCGTTTTGTTCTAAACTTTTTTTGTCTGAGAAAGCTCTGATATAGTTTTAAACGGAAGTTGTTGATAAATTTTGAATGATGGAACTAAATTCCCTTACCCCATTACCTGCATGCTACTCTTCTTTTGTTTGAAGCCAAAAGTCCGCGTAAATACCTTCTCAAACAATTTTCTTCTAATATCTAAATTTAGATTGTTGGAAATTTTCAAAAACGATCAGATAGCAAACGTTTGAAAAATGATTTATATTTTGACTCATGTACAAGTAAACCATAGAAAACAAGCTTACCTTATTAATCATAAATATTATATCGTATATATAAGTTATATATTATATAATTCACGTCATTCACTCATTGACTGCATGTGTCTACAAAAATAAACTTGTACTTCCTTTTTCGTTTTCATGTGAAATAAACTTTAAAGAGTATTTTCCAATTATTGTTAATATTAGGGTCACTGCCTGTATTTACTGTTCTTGTGGAAGGAAGGAGAACCCTCGTTTATTATCATCACTTTGTTATAAAAATCTTGGTTTTAGTTTTAGTATTCGATATTATTTGTAAGTTCTGCATGATTCTGCAAGAAACTCCGATAATAAATATGGAACATATATACCTTTCAATTTTGTGCACCAGATGCGCATTTCGACAACTTATGTCTCTTCAGTGAGGCTCGTGGAGCCGAATGATTGGAATTCACAAAAGATATAAATATTTGAAGAACAGTGCTGAAATCAAAATGACCGAAAAGTGAACCAAAGAATCAATCTAAAGACAGAGCTATGCTTGAGGGAGGTATTCCTTAGTTTTAAAGTGATTTACATCATTTCATGACTGAAAATTATATATTTCATGTCAACACAAAAACACTGACAAGCAGTACAAAAGCACTGAAAACTAGACTTATATAGTCCTCGGGAACTATCAGTTCACCATCAGTGACACCGACCTAGTTGTTATAATGAATATAGAACATATATACCTTTCAATTTTGTGCACCAGATGCGCATTTCTACAACTTATGTCTCTTCAGTGATGTTCGTGGCCGAATGATTGGAATTCACAAAAGATATAAATATTTGAAGAACAGCGTTGAAACCAAAATGACCGAAAAGTGAACCAAAGAACCAATTTAAGGACAGAGCTATGCGTGAGGGATAAGCTATTTACATTTATTTTTCATTAAATTCTATTTATTTTTTATTTATTTTATTTTCTAATATTTGTTTTTAATATGGGAGTTTTACCCTAAGTATTCTACTAGTGTTAACTGGATATTGTTTGTAGGGCCGCACTTCCCATTGGTTGGTTTCTTAACGTGCGTTTGTAAATAAATAAGTCGTTGAAACGTTTTTAACTTGAATGGAATCTACACAGCAGAAATACAGTGGGGAAGACCCGGCATCTACGATGATCGGATTCAAGTCCAAGTCTGAAATAATTCTGTTTCCCAAAGTACATGTATACCCAGAGTCCCCATAAGCCAAATCCTACTATTACTACTGTCATAGTCCACAAAGCCACCTGGTGCTATAAAATGTTTATATATCAAGAATAATCGACATATAATACAGCTAGTAAATGTTCACGAAAATCTAACATAACAGATTCTATTGACCATGAGATGGTTAAGAGTTCACATAAAAGTTAAATAATAGGGTCATTTGGTCAAACTGACCACTACATGTACACAGTTTTCGGTAGATCAATGGTTGGTGCTTATTAGGTAATGATCTCTGTCTATATATATATATCTTCCATAGGTAGTGTAGTGCGCCGCTTCCTTACACTATATGTATAACTTTTTATCTCGAAACTATGTAAATATGAATATTATGATTTACCGAATGACTTTACTTACAATGTGGGATGGTATGTTTTTCTTTATGTACTCCTTTGGTTCTAGTTCTCTTCTCTATATGATAGATCAAATGACTAATTCGTCGCCGTTCTTTTCTGCGAATTCTAAATTTAACTTTATTGAAAAACACTGCATAATTCAATTTATAGAGCGGTTTAACTTTTTGTCCGGACAGGTATAAGCAAAATCCCAAATAATTATTTCGAGCAAATGCCCAAAACGTATATAGGTTTAAGTGGGTATTTAACGATTATGACCATTTGATAATACTTGGTTGTCTCCAGAGACAGTTTAGTCCGCATGAGGTCCCAATTTCACGTAAGAAGTGTTTGTTTCATTCTAGTATTACGTCACACCAACATTATCGCACTGATGTGGTGATCTCATCTGCCTGTTACACCGCACAGAATTATAGACCAATACAACGGATCTCTCCAAAAATATGAGAGATCTTCTACGTAACATTGGACATGGTTTTTACTGTGTGGTCTGAAAGATATCGGCGGGATTGAACTCGGGCCCTCTCGGTCATGAGCCATGCAATCTAACCAATTCTGCCTTGTTATTGATTAAACTATGCCTCTATCTCTATGTAAGGAAATATTTTTATATCTTCGCATTAAAATGTGGCTGTATTATGCTATACCGCTGTCGTCAGTCTGTCCCACGTATCTTGTCTTGGCAACGCCTCCTAAACCATGACAGGATTTTAAAGAAACTTTGTACAATGGAAGAACACCATATAAATATGTGCATATTAAAAAGAGAATGTTGTCCCCAAAATATTAAAAGGAGTTCTGATCATTGGACAGATTTTCTTTAAATACTTTGTTTTCATAACACTTTGGGAGGATTTGATGAAACTTGGTTCAAAGCAAAAACGCCATGTGAAGATGCGCATACTGAAACAGGAATGCTATCCAAACATTTCAGGAGTTATGACCTTTGCACTCAGATTTTCTATAAAAATACAATTTCGTCTCAACTCCTCCTAATTGTTTGGGTTGATTTCGGTGAAATTCGGTACAAAGTAAGATCACATTCTGAAAATATGCATATTGAAATGAACTTTTCACATCTCCTCAAAATTTAATACAACTGTTGTCAGTGTATTTATGAAGGGAGGATAGGGATGTCAACATAGGAAATGATTGATGCGTGAAGAAGATCAATTAACCTACAAACAATTGTAGAAAACTAAACTATTTTACCAGTATCAAAGGTGATATATATTTACCACAGTTAAATTAAATATCTAGTACTAGTTTGTATGACACCTAAGATAAAAAAAAAAATGCGGGCGTATTTTAGTAATGATACAGTTATGCCGTTTAGAGGTGCCCTATTTTTATCTGTTTTTTTACATTCCATTCATTTGATTAAAAAGATTTCAAAATGTCACTGATCATTAATGATCACTACAATTTCATTTTGTAATTTTTTGGTAATGGAGAGTGATGTTGATCCTCTGACACCATGTCAAACACTGACTTATACTTAATAATGCTTAAATAAGGCAGGGAGGGCGAGACAGGGTAGGTGAGAGGGGAGGAAATGTATGGGAGGGGAAGGAGAGACATTATATATGAGGGAGAGAATAGTGAGAGGAAAGGATGGGACCTGCAAGCATAAGGAGAAGGAAATGGAGAAATACCATCTGTCCTCTCTATCAATTACTTAGGCTATGTAGTGTATTACTAATGATTAAATTTCATTTATCAGATTGCCTGTTGAACAAATATCCATAGATCAATGCGAGTGCACAACATGATGAATCAGATATTTAAGTAGTGTTGAAAATGTAAGCATTGAAATTGACCAAAGTCATTAAACAGAGTAATGATACAGTTATAAATGAACAAACTAAAATGAGAAAGCCAAAATATAATCATTGCATTATCAATTCTGACATTCTGGCAGAGCATTCGTATTGATGTAATAAAAATAAATAACATTTCAAAACACAAAATCATTGAATGTATAGGAAACTAATTAAAAAGTAATAAGTGAACTATCAACCGACTACTGATACCATTGGTGCTCTACTGGAGGTATGGTTAAATTGTATTATGGTAATCATATGTTAACCAATAAATATAACCAGGTATCATTAAAGAGGTGTGGTTTCTAACAGGTTTCATATTACAGGTTTACGGTGGTTTTACCAAACTAATTATAACATGGCACTCAATAATCCAAACAACCAATTTTACCATCATGTGAAATCCACGGGTGTCTGAGGATCTACCTCGTGGGTTTCACGCGATGCTACTTTACCTCGAAATAACTTATTGAATAATGTTTTATCTTGGTAAGATCTATAGGTACTAACAAGAATTTTTGTTAAACACTGATGCCACCCCAACCCCACCCCCTTTGTGGCTGAATAAATATTCCAACTAATATTTCGCAAGGCTTTTCTGTGATTTATAATTTTGTACTGGATCAGAAGACATTTTGGTGCCTGGTGTGTCAGGGTTTTCACTTAGTCGGAAAAAGATGGGTTATGTTTCAATTGTTCAATATGTAAACAACATTAACACAATATCAGCTTCAGAGCTTGCCTATTTTTCACCAAATGTTTATTTTTAAAACTATAAAAAAATTCTTATAATTTAAATTCAATTATAACTCTGAACTTCAATGTACAAATAATCACAGAATCACATTTCAAAATCGATTCAATAGTTTCTGAGGACAAATCCATGAAACCCTCCGAAAGTAACGCATCATTTGTCTGTCTTTGAATGAAATCCAAACTGAACTGCTTCAAGTCGTTCAAGTCATATGTATGCGTTTCTTCTAATATTGCACAAACATTTTCCATGGAATGTTACATGTCATGTATTCAACACCTCAATCAGACAATACCTCAACATAGTACTCTCTGGAACAGTAATGAATTGATGTGACGTTCTCATTTGTTAACACAATATCACTACTGTATAGGTATCTAGTAAATGAGTAATAATCGCCATTAACATTTGTGTTATAATTTAAAAGTAAATAACAATACTAAAATTACATGTGTCTGTGCGCCACGAATATCCGCGACAGCATCAAAGGTTTTTCAAGGGCCAAAACTTCTGTAAAATGTTTTGGACGAAGTTCCTTTACGAAATGCACATTACATATTATGATCTTTCTTTGTACCAATTTTCACTGAAATCCTCTCAAAATTTAAGAAGGGGTTGGGAAGTCAAGGTGAATTTACTATATTTGTAAACAAATCTAAGTCCAAGGACAAACACCTTTAACAACTGTTTGGACAGTATTCCCTTTACAATATGCATGTCTGCATATTGTGATCTTTGTACCAAGTTTCGTTGAAATCCTCCCAAAATTTTAGGAGGAGTTGCGAATACAAAATGCATGACGGCTGGAATGACAATGAGATGCAATACCCCCGGCGACAAATGGTGGGGCATAAAAAATGGTAACGTGACACTCATAATTACATACCGCGGTGAAACCAAATGAATTGTAAATCCGAATAGTATATTAATTTTTTCCTTTACTTCGCGTACTAACGCGAACTTGTCTCAAACTAGATAAGATATGTCATGTAAAGGGTTTCTTGCAAAAGTCACTGAATGTTACTTACTGCACAAATAATTTGAAAATGCCGGGTTCAATATCCTTTATCTTGATAGGGCCTGACTGGGATAATGGTCCTAGAAACTGAGCATAGAATAGCGGACTCCTGCAAACTAATATGAACTTATTAGCTCTCACTGTCTCTTCTCCCACAAGAAACGTGACGTCACATTAGATGTTCTTCTCCAAACCTATCAATAAACTCTGTGACAGGAATTTGCCACACTGCCAGTGATTTGACGCATCCATTCTGTAAGTATGAAAATATCGTCAATTTATCGCTTACTAGGAAAGAAAGAAAAGTTACAGACTCAGTCGTATGACAGAAGTCACCACGGAGGCATATACAGTATTTAATGTAATGATATAAAACACATAAGGACATTACGAAAATATTCGGTTATAGTGCAGTTACGATACCGACTTAGGACGGTCAGTTGATATGACAATTGTCAATCAATTGGTGGGGTTCAAACATATAGAGTCTTCCCATGTGATGTCTTACTAATAATATTAGCAGCCATATTGGAGTACCACTCTCGGGGTTTTTCCATTACTACCATGTAAACTTTATTATAGTTTTGAAAAATTTCAAATCAAGGCAGATTACGTGACTTCAGTCTCAACCAATCAGTAGATATAATCAATCAGTTGACAATTTTCAATAAAACATTTAAAATTTAAATGATATACAATGTGATTACATGCATATTACAAAATTAAGTTATATCAAGCAGCTTTGCATGGGCAGTGATGAATAAGTCCGAGAATTTTACTCCAATGAGGGAGATATCTCTAGCTGAAACATTCTGGTTGTATAAACTATGAAATAATCATACTTTGATGTTTACCCTTTCGTTCTGTTCTAAACTTTTTTTCCGAAGAGCTCTGATGCGTTATATATCTTAAACGGAAGTTGTAGATAAATCATAAATGATGGAACTGAAACTGCCCCCCCCCCCCCACACTTCCCTTCCAATCCATATCAAAATCTGCACGTATTGTTGTCTTCCCATGATTATTTGTACAAGTAGTGTGAATGCGTAAGGCAGTGTAAGGAATCATGGGATAGGACTCAGTATACAAATAACTTCTCAATCCATGTTCTTTCGTAATATTTTAATTAAGATGATTGGGAATTTTTAAAAAACGACCAGATTGCAAACGTTTGAAGAATTATTTATGTTTTGATTCGTTCACTAAAACATAGGAAACGAACATGTAATATAATAAATATAGAACATATATACCTTTTAACTTAGTGTACCATATGCGCATTTCGACAACTTGTCTCTCAGTGATGCTCGTGGCCAAATGATTGGAATTCTCAAAATAGATAAATATTGTTGAAACCAAAATGACCGAAAAGTGAACCAAAGGATCTATCTAAGGACAGAGCTATGCATGAGGGAGAGTGATTTACTTAATTTGATGACTGGAAATTTGAAGTATCTATTTCATGTCAGTACAAAAGCACTGAAAATAATGTGATATAGTATCCTGAATTCATGCTATTTATTCATCGACCACCGTATGTCTGCAGAGAGAAGCTTGTATTTTCTCTTTTCTTTTCATGTGAAATAGACTTTGACGAGTATTGCCGAAGGTATCGTTAATATTAGGGTCACTAAACATATGTACTGTTTTTGTGAAAGGAGATCCCTCGTCTATTATCATGACTTGCTACAAAAATCTGGACTAGAATGTTATTTGATATATGTATCGTCTTAACAGGAAGTCGGTTTTGCACGTTTTCTTATAAAGCACTCCGATAAGCTTTTTACATTTAATTTTCATTTTAATCTTTAAAGCTATGACCCGTATTCAAACGATTCTACAAACAGGTTAATAATGATAATCAAGTGTCTTTTTATAACTTTATTTTAAATATCAAATGTTAGATCTATAAAAAGACACAAGTAATCCAGTATCAATGACCCTCATTCAGGAAGTTTCTCCTTTAGTATTCTACTTCTATTAGTTCAAACTAGATACTATGTATATTACTTTCATCTTGAAACTATGTAAATATAAAACTCATGATTTACTAAATGACTTTACTTACAATGTGAGATAGTATGCATCTTTTTCTTTATGTACTTCGTTAGTTCTCGTCCTCGTCTGTGTGGAGTAGATCAAACTACTTAAAGCTTCGCAATCATTTTCTGCGAAACCTATTTTTAGTTTTATGCGGAAATATAGCATAACTATGCCGAATACGTTCGCCCTATACTTTGGGTTAACTTTTTGTTTGGATATGTATATGGAAAAAATTTTGATACTTGACTTTCGCATGTGCCCAACCCCCGCACCCCCGCCCTTTTCCGGAAACCTGGATCCGCCACTGCGATCGTTCATTGAGTCTGACTTGGAAAGGAAGTGTTTGGTTCTAGTTTTACGTCACATCAACGCTGATATGATGATGTCATCTGCCTGACGCAACGTACATAAATACAGACTGATGCAACGGATCCCTCCAAAGATATGCGGGACCTCCTACGTAACATAGGACATCGGTTATACTGTGGTCTGAAAGACATCGGTGGGATCGAACCCAAGCCCTCTCGGACACAAGCTATGCATCCTTGGAAATGACTAAACTATGCCTCTATCTCTATCTGTAGAAGGTTTTTTTTTCTGTTTTGTTACACTCCATTAATTCACAAATAGTGTAAACAGAAATCAAAAGCTTCAAGAGCCACAAAGGCATCGAGCTAAATTGTCAAAAGTGGTCAAAAGTAGCAGAAGTTGGGTAGTTGTGTTCATCACTTGATGAATTCCGATATTTTTTTGGAATAGAGTAAATAGATGAAAGCTTAAACACCAACAACCATATATCATATAATATCAAATTATCTCTTCAATCGCTTCACCTTACCTTCGATTGTTTTCCATCCTCCGTGACCCCAATCCATATGCCATTGAAACTTCGACAAGTACACTTCCTAACGCGGCTTCTGATTCGTCGGAAGGAACTCTCGAGTTTTATCATGCTACGAACGACCATTCTGAAGCCGTGTTAGGAAGTGTATTTGTCGAAGTTTAAATGACATGTGGGTTGATCGGGGATAAACAAGATGAAAGTGCTTTTGCATGGTGAAAGTTTTTGGTACAGACAAAAAGGTTTACTCATTAGGAACACTCTTTTGGAATATGAATTAAGCCATTACCCTAGTAGTTGACAAGTCACGGGCAAGAATTAAGTTACTGAGAAGTGGAACTAATTCATATTGAAGGTAAAATTTTTTAGTATGGACAGAAATCTCTACTTATAAAGAATACACTTTTGAAATATGAAATATGAAATTCCTTACACTAGTAGATAACCAGTTAAATATTTTTTAAAGTATGTCAAATGTCTTATCACAAAGAATTTACATGTGAAATCAATCCGGAACAACATTGCCATTTTTTTTCAAAGATAGATATGGACATGTTGTTGCAATTGCATGTGAAATATGGAAGCCTTATTTTTAATTTGTATCAACATATATATGATTTTGGTAACAATTTTTGTCTACTCTACTAACGCTGACATTAGGGCTATCAGCTTCTATATATCGTCCTCACACATTGGTTATTATCCGGTCGTTTATTTTATGTGCACATGTGTTAGGGCTTCAACGCCAATCCATTCGCCGTAATGACGCAAGCCGATTGTGAATCACAATCACACTTTATCGGTTGATTTGGAATAAAAGCTTTACATGGGAGTTCTGCTAATTTACTTTTACATGCATCCAATCTAAAATTCTGTCTTAATCCCTGCTATCATCCTTTTTATCTGCATTAAATTTTGTAGGCGATTTGAAACCTGCCATTTTGTATGACGTCGTGGGAACTTTTCCAATTATGAGGAAGACCATGTGTCATATACACATCACAGTGGGTGATTTAGAAGGGACTCCCCCCTTTTCGCCACATATTTACTACTAGAAATCCAGATTTGGCACCAAAATGGCTGAGTAGTTTGGATAATACACATGTGCCCTCCTTTTTCGGAAATCCTAGATCCGCTACTGCATCGTCTTTACTTTTCTATCGCTCCGAGAAGAGACAGGTCACCACAGCCATTTCGTAGAGGCTATTCCTTCTCCAGCTAGTGTTATTTATAGCACAGGCGGTAAGGGCAGATAACAAGCTGTACACACTGCGTGTAGATATTTAATGTGTCTGCAGTAGCATACACAGCATTGGTATACAATATCAGATGTAATGTATGAGAGGCTCGTAATGTTTAGCCTCGGGGATGTAATTAATTACGTCAATATTTCTTGATTCTAGATTAAATGAAAAAAACAAAACGAAATCCAGTGAGATAAAATTAAGCGATAACGCGTCAGTTGAACCTAGGTCAGCCTCGTGATGAATTAGTGCCAATAGTAGTCACCTGTCTACATGTAGATATTTTAAGATCTAGACAGGCATTGTCAGTCTTTATTTAGGATTCTATGAAATATTTCATTTGTTCTTTTTTTAAACTGAAATTTGTATCTAAATATTTCGAAGATCGCGCTATCTTTTTCCATATTGGCGCTTACATGTCAAATCAGGCTTTGATCGAGGGTGTTACAAGCGTTTTACTAAGATTTCTCCAAATAAGGCAATATGTCACGTGGTCTTCCCCTTATTTGTAAAAATTCCCATAAATTGCAATCGTAATTCTAATCGGCTTGCGTCATTACGGCGAACGAATATCTAATACACACAATAAACGATAGAATAATAACAAGTGTGTTAGGAAAATATATTGATAATTAAAGTCGAGCAGCCCTATGCTTAAACCAATTTCTGTTCAATGAAATGTCAATAACAAGGATAACAAAGCCGGTTTTGCAAAATACGAAAGTAACTGATGTCACATGACTATGGCACTAACAACAATGTACCACCGTGGACATTCACGGACCCCTGAAATTCAGAGGTCATTACGGGAATGAATATTATAGATATACGGCGAATGAATGACGCAAGAACTTTTACAACTTTAAAAGATGTACTACTTTGTTACGTGAATTGAGATTGGCGGTGCAGATGTAAGATAAGATAAATTTTATTTAACGTTGACATGGTCTTTACGATCACTAGAAGACTGTCGAGCAATTGCTCGACGCCTTAAAAACAACGACCCCAAAAAAAACCCCAAACAAAAAAAAAAACCCACCAAAAACAAAATATAAAAATCCCAAAACAATGTAACCCCCCCCTCCAAAAAAAAAAAAAAAAACAAAAAAACCCAAACAAACAAAAAACAAAACAAGAAAAAAATACCGAAACAAACAAAACAAAAGAACAAAAAACCAAAATAAAACAAACATCCAGCCCAAAAATATCTCCCTTTCAGTAAAACACGCCACAACGTTTTACATTGCCACATGAAGGAACGTTCCTGCCCAGTTTTGACTAAGGAAATCCAACACAGTGCTCTGGCGCACACGGTCACAGAGAACTCATAAGGAGACCAACAAATCCACGTCTTTCGGAATGATCAACAATGATTTAATCTATCATATGCAACAGTTTTTATCGAATTAATTTGTAAAATGCATTGTCATGAACATAAACATGAAAGCATAGAAAAGAATCATGGTACATGTAGATAGCTGTGATCAAGAGAAAGTGTACAATAGAAATAAAAGATTAACAATACAATCATACTTTTTGTTTTGGCAAAATAATAAAAATTTTCAATATATGAGTCACTCAATGCTATGTAAGTTAGTTTGAACATAGAAAAGATAGTTTCTAAAAAGACAACTACTCTACCGAGAAATTAAAATTACTCAAACATTGGTATAATGAACTTTGGCTCATTGAAGAAGAGGAGTTTTACCTGACCTTTGCCCTTGATGAAGGAGTTATCAATTCTTAACAATGATATAAAAGAACTATTATAAAGTTAACAATATACATCTTAAAAGCCCTGAAAGAATACATGTATAAATCAATTGTACATTCAGAATTGAGAATGATAATCGAAATTGCCTCACTGATCACCTCAGTTTAAAGGTTACCTGTTTATAAAGTGCATTTTTTAAATTCTTATTAATTTTATTTTATTTATTTTTTTTTTTTTTGCAAATAAACTTTCTGTATGAAAGTCACTTCTGTATGAAAGTCACATCTAAATAAAGGTTAACTCTGTTTGAGGATTACCTCTGTGTGATACTCATATCTGTGTCAAAGTCACCTCTGTATTAAAATCACCTCTGTGTACAGGTCACCTCTGTGTACAGATCAGCTCTGCTTAAAGGTCACATTTAAGTTGTGACCAGTATACACTGGTATGACTGTATTGGACTATTTATAGTTTTTATGACTACAGAATAATATCTCTCTTTAAGAGTGAAGAGCAAAAACATTTCCAATTGAAATTCAGGCATCTTGTCCAAATAAAATACACTAAGATGCAAGAGGCCCGCAAGTCCTTTGTAGTTTAAATGATTTTGTGACCAATTGTATCCCTAAGTTTTTACTAATTCACCAATCCAAAAGAATCAGATGTCGAAGAATGTTTGTTACATTTGAAACATATTTTAATATACATAATGTTCAGTACATCTACAAAAAGCTTCTCTTAGTATTCAACATAGAAACAATTTCACTTAAACCAATATACAGTCAAACTTGTGTATTAAGGTCAGCTAAGGGAATAGTGAAAAGTGACCTTTATAGACAGGTGGCCTTTATACAGAGGTCTATTATCTAGGAAATAGAATTTGGGAATTTGAAATGTAACCTTTAAAGACAGGTGACCTCTTAATAGAGGTGGCCGCTAAGACAGGTTTCACTGTATGTTATAAAATCGAATTTAACAGTGAAATACTGAAGTGCCTTAAAGACAAAGCAAATAAAATGGTAAATTCTGACAAACTCAGTTAGAAGAAAACCTCATGATAAAGTGAATCTTATTCATATGCCATGGAATGTATTTCTTTGAAGTGAGCAATGAAAGCTTGACTAGAGATGTAAAGAATAAAAGGGTTTACAACCAGAACAACAAAATCAATCAGCATGCACCAAAGTGCTTAACATACATTGTTATTGGTCTATTCCGGTGTTCACAATTTATTCTTTAAAATACAAATGGGGTTGGTTTATGCCCAATTATCTGGCATTATACATTACAACAAACATTGTTAATAAATATATACAACCTTTGCGTGGGGAACAAAATATATAAATGTAAAACCACAGCTCGTGAACATTACAGAGTTGATTCAAAATATATATCATAAATAACAAAACAAATTTCGTGTAAAGGCTTCATTTTGCCTGGGAAAATTAGAATACTAAAGTGGTCAAACGGAACAACTGTCGTCTGCTATTCATTTTTCAAAAGTGACTTCCATCAAACAGAGAGAGTCAAGTTCAGTCAATTTTAATGCCATACGCTCGTATAATGACGGTATGACGTCAACGTTTATCGGAGTTTAGAAGCTTGTTTAGACATGTAAAGATGGATGTTACGTAGATCTACTGTACTATTCTAACTATTGCTTGATAAAGGCCAGGAGGCCGAAAATTTGCGTCAAAGAGTGTTTGTGTCAAATCTTTATGTTTGACTTCAATGTTTTATTACACTCCTGTTGTTGGCACTTTTCACCCAGTGACCTCACACTCTCTTTTCATGCCTGCAGCAATGCTGAAATATCTTTGTTGACTCCACATGTTTTGGTCATCCATTTTACTTATAGCAAGTCAATCATCCTCAAGGCACACGGTCTCACTTCTGGTTCAAGTTGGTCCATTAATGCCCACTTTAGTGTTATTATTTTTGCCATTTTGTCACACCTCTAGGTTTAAGTGTGTCCACTAATGCCCACTTTGATGTTTTTATAATGAGTAAGATTTTGTCTCACGTCTGGTTTCCAGTAGGCCTTTTAATGCCCACTTTGATTGTTTGTTGTGATTACCAACGCAAGTTGCAACAGTTTCTTTTATATTCTACTTTAATCTTAAGTTTCATTTTGATAGACTCCGCTTATCTCAACCTATAAGGTGCTTGCCTGTGATTGACAGGTCTCGGACTGCTGTCCCACTGCTGTCTTGTCTTTCTAATGAGACAGCCAATACAAGGGTCTAGTGTCACGGTAGACCTGGCACATTAAACCTCACCTATTGCATTGGTTGAGTCTTATTGATTCTTTTCGTTACACAGACTTATTTCCCATTTGAGACGGTATCTGACGTAAAATAATTATGACGTCATCAATTTACTAAGAAAATGTCATTTGTGGACTGTTCCCTGAGTTTTAGATCAATTTCCATAGAATTTGATGATGTCATAAGTATTTGACGTCAGAAACCGTCCCAAATGGGAAGTAACTCTGTATAACGCAAAGACCGAATAGCATAGGTCTAAATTTCTCAGCCATGCTTTAGGCAGATGCCGTTACACAGTAACTGAAATAATTGATGGAGTAATATAAAAAAGAAACAATTCATTTAAACAGATTTGTATGTACATTTACCTCCTCTTTATTAAAGTACATGTTTGTTAAAGTTAACAATCAAACAGAACATACTTATTGCACTACATTATTAAACTAGAAATGTTATAATTTAACATAATGAGAACACTTAAGAATTATTTTGCACAAAATCCTTATATTTATATGTGTTTTGTTTATGAAGCCCGCTGGATGCCCCATTTTATGTATCAAAATCATAATTCCAAGAGGGGGGGGGGGGGCAGTCAAATGACAGAATAGATGCACAACCTATGAGGTGACGTAATTCTGATAGGGTCATGATCCCAATGTAAACATTGGAAAATGGTGTGCAGTTTATTTTTAACTTTTTAACTTTCATATAGAGAAAATGCAGTCAGTATGCAAATATTTAAATGAGCATGTAATTAATGATATTCATCTTGATATATGATATTACCTTATAACTCTCACAAGCTCATGGAATGCTATATCACCATTGAGTGGAGAGGTTTTGGCACTTGTTTCTATATAGGGAATCAAAAGACAGAATATGATTCATTTTATTATGTAATGAACACTCACATCAAGAATGCAACCAAATGATTCATTAAAATGCATGACCACTTGAAAATATTCTTATTTCGTATTCTCACAGAAATACTAAATATCAGATTTTATGTATGTGCATTAATTTGGTGCACCGTATGCGCATTTTAACAACGTATGTCTTTTCAGTTATGCTCAAGGCCAAAACTGTAGAAATAGAAAGAATAAATATCCAGAAAGGAAACTCAATTCCAAGTCCCCTTAAACATGAAAGCAGAAGAAGCCATCTAAGGACAGAGCTGTGCATGAGGGTGATACTCCTTAGTTTAAGAATAAATTACAAATTTTTTACACAGTAAACTTGGAGTATATATTTCAGGTTAGTACGGAGGTACTGAAAATGGACGTACACTGCAGAATATAATTGTGTGTTTTAATGGTTTAATAAGACTCAAAGATTATTTCACTTATATGGGGGCGGCAAACTGGTGTGATTTGGTGGATAAGGTGCTCAGCTCATGATCGAGAGGTTCCAGATTCGACTCCTGCCCTGGGCACACCGGTGTTCTGTCTTTCGGATGAAACAGTACAAACTGAGATCCTTTGTCACGGTAGGTGTGGCACGTAAAAGATCCCTCACTTCTTCGGGTGAGTCCGTTGCAAAGATCAAATTTCTATGCAATGCATCAGGCAGACACCGTCACCATATATGTGAAATAATCATGGAGTGACGTAAAACAATAATCGATTTATCAATACGGATGTGGCAAATGCCTTGCTCACTGCTTCATTTTTTGGTCCAATACTATATACCTATCATAAGCACAGAAGAATCTTTAACATCCCAACATATAACACTGATCCTCTCTTTATACACTCTCATCTGACAGACATGTAGGAAGGCAGAGGATGGTAAGTCACTATTGAGAACTATGACATCAGGAAGCGAACCCGGGTGCTCAGATTTGGCGTCCAGTGCGATACCAATGCATCAACCTTCCCTTACTATAACAATGACCCACAGCAGACACTAATGGAGCTGACATAGTGTAATCTGTTACGTGATTGGCTTGCGACCATCAGGACCCTGGGTCGAGTCCTGATGTTGACTCCTTGGTGTCCATTCAGATGAGAAAGTAAAAAACAAGATCCCTGTTATAGTAGACATGAGATGTAAAAGATCATTCACTGCTTTGTGTGAGATGATTGCATAGGTTTAGATTCCTCTGTATTACATCAGGCAAATGTTGTTACCATAAGTGCAATAATCTTGGTTCGAATTAAAACAATAAAAAAGTTTCTGGTATCCCTGGAAACCAGAACCAAGACGAGTATGAAAAGGAAATTAAGCATCTCCTGTCTGGCTAGCCACATCTACCAAACATTCATCAAAATACATATCTCACACAAACAAAAATTCATCCCTGCATAAACATACTGTAGACATACAGTTATAACTATAGTAAAACAGGCTTTAAAGACCACTTGTACCTTTGTACACTGTCTGTCTTTTTATCATTTATTGAAAATGTATACAGTGAAACTTGTGAAATATTGTATACAGTGAAAGGGAAGGAGGAAAACGTGGTCACTTAAGGCAGGTGGTCTTCAGACACAGGTTGATTTGTATAAATAATCAGTAGAAAGATACTGGAAATGTGGCTGTTTAAGACAAGTGATTGATTGATACATTTCATTAAATTTATACATATATCTTTGACTATTCACATGTAAAGATGATGGATAAATCCAAACCATAAGTCTAAAACTCATGAAACCAGAGGACATACAAAATCAGTGAAAATCAAAAATAAGTGGAAAATAAGAAAATATGTCTACTTGAAGAGCATATGTGAACCCCTGTGATGGACTGAGATCAGGTGCCCGGGGAGAGTGAGCATCTTATGCTTGCTAGAAACACCCGTCACATATACCCAGTAGAAAGAGTCAGATCGTGTAAATTCCATATGTATTTATATATGGAGAAGTCGAAGTAGATAACCTTCTAGTATAGAAGGTGTCAAATCTGTGTAAAATGATCGGAATCGGTCTCAGCCCTCAATATCATTTAAAAGTCTGGATAACGAGATATCATATGGAGTAATAAGAGTCTCGTATACTCATAACTCATAACGAGATATCATATGGAGTAATAAGAGTCTCGTATACTCATAAATGGATGGTAAGATCTCTTCATTTCTTCTCTTTCTTTGTCGGACCAGGTCGACTCTTGGCAACTAGAGTCATGGGGTAATTATCTCTACAATAAACAGCAGAAAGTTTAGTTTCATATGTATGTGGGAATGCACCTCATTAAGATTAAAGAGGAAATGGTATAAGGGAAAGAGGGAAGTGGGTTACCAGACCTCCAGCCTTCAAAACCAACACCTTTGTCACTGATGTATTGTTCACAGCAGTGGTGCTTTTGTCACGGGAGTCACTGCAGATCTGATACCTGGCAACAAACAGTGGTGCTCCTGTCACAGGAGTCACTGCAGATCTGATAACCCGCACTAAACAGTGGTGATTTTGTCACAGGAGTCACAGCAGATCTGATAACCCGCATTAAACAGTGGTAATTTTGTCAAAGGTGTCACTGTAGATCCGATACCTTGCATCATATAAAGGTGCTCCTGTCAAATGAGTCACTGCAGATCTGATACCCTGCATCAAACATCAGTTGTTTCAGCCACAGGATTCACTTAAGATCCAATACCCAGCATCAAACAGTGGAGCTCTAGTCAAAAGAGTCACTGAAATCCGATACCCAGTAACAAATTAGTGCTTTTGTCACAGAAGTCACTGCAGATCCCATACCACACATCAAACTGTGGTGCTCTTGTCAAATGAGTCACTGCAGATCCCATACCCCGCATCAGACAATAGTGCTCTTGTCACAGGAGTCACTACATCCTATAATCCACATCAAACAGTGGTGCTCTTGTCACAGGAGTCACTGCAGATCTAATACCCCGCATCAAATTTTTTCCCGTTCGAATTCTCTATTATTAGGTATGGTCGCTTTTTAATTTTTTAATAATTGAACATTATGAGTCCATGGCCTACCATGACACGGGAACTCGGTATTTACTCTCTCATCCTAAAGACTGGACACCAGCATCTACAGGAATCGGACCCGAGACCCCTCGATCATGAATCTAGCACGTTACCGATTGAGCTACACCGATATCGCGACTAGAATAAAGTGCAACACTGCAGCTCATCGTTGCCTTTCGTTTCATTGCACCTCTATCGAGTCTGTTTACACTCACTAGCCACGGCCGGGGCTTGAACCCGCGACTTCTCGGTCACGAACCAAGCACCTGACAGTTTGAGCTACGCCAACTCTCCTGATTATAAATGTATTTTATATACACGGTATTATATAGCAACACATACCTTATAGTAAGAGTAGTAGCCAACGTGTTAAAAACAGAAAGGAAAAGAGGCACAGATAACTTTTACCATCTTTTTTGTATGTAATATTTTACCACACGATTATGGAAATTCGTAAAATAGTTATAACAATACCTTTTAATGTTTTATAAACAATTCCCTTTGAAATATTACAGGCGATCATGATTCGATTCTAGAATTTGATTCCATTTCCATTACTGAGGCATTGGTGTAAGCGACTAACAAGTCCAACACCAATCAACTTAAAGACTTTTAAGGGCCAATTTCCTCCGTTAATTGGAATTGTATTATTATAGTAAATATAGAACACATATACCTTATTATTTCGTGCACAATATGCGCATTTCGACAACTTATGTTTCTTCAGTGATGCTCGTGGCCAAATGATTGAAATTCTCAAAATATATAGATAGAAATTGATGGCGCTTTATATGTCCATACTCATAGACAAGATCAAGTGCAAGATAACGAAAGAGATATTTCCTTTCACTGATAAAAAATAATCATGCACTACTATAAACCTAGAGCACTTACATGGGAGTCCCAGGTTTTGAATTTCCAAATATTTCGGTAAGTGTACATTACAGTAAGATTAGTAGCCCATGGGTTGAAGTTCTTTTGATCTTGCACTTTTTAGGAACTGGCAGTAGAAAAACGGAAGTGTACGATTGAACTTCGTCTTTCACAATAGCTTACTGTAGTCTTAAGACAAAGAGCTGTGGATGAAATCGTCCAAGACAATTGTTCAGTCGTAGGCTTAAAGAAACACATATTAACAAATTCAGAGAATTGTGGTCCCCGCTTTCGGGGTTCTATTAGTAAGGGTGTAGTGACATATAGTCATTGTTGAGCATGTCTGCATGTATCTGCAGCGTCATTAGGGACACACAAGCCAAATATGAAGGCCCTACGGTTAAACACTTACAATGAAGTAGGTCAAAGGTCACGGTCAAGGTTACATAATAAAAAAAATTCGGTACCAACGGAAAGGTATTGCAATTAGGTTTACACATGCCAACCTCCTTATGACCAAGGTTAAAGTTTTTGTGACAGACGGACAGACGAATGAATTTAATGTCCCCACGCTTTCGTGAAGGAAGAGAACAGCCTTTCAAGTAATGTGGTGCATTCTAAGAAAGCTCAGTCGACAGCGTGTTCGATTCGTGAATGAAAGGTCTCGGGTAAAAACCTAACCGGTCATTCGTTCTGCCTATCGGACCAACAGTAAATACATGCAGAACATTTCACTGAACAGGGAATTATTAAATTTCTGATTATATGTTATCCAAATTTACAACGAACGTTTCCATATTCTGCATATCGAAGTTTTCGTCGAATTCTATGTATGTGAAAGTTACCCAAAATCCTTAAAAATTTCCTACAAATTTTAATGAAATGGGCCGGATGTGCCATGCAACGACCTAAACCAAAACCCAATCGTCTGTCCCACCAGAATAGAGCTTCACCACTACCGCCGTCTTTACCAAGCAAAAGAGCTTCATCACCATCACATGAACTAAACATTAGACCTTCACCAACCAAACGAGCTTTGTCACTACCACCATCACCAACAAAAGAGCTTCACCACCATCGCCACCACTACACAAAGTCTGCTGCTCACAAAGTGTTGTAGAGCCTGTGTGACGTTCTACACGGGACATCTGAGTCACGAAGTGCACGGTGATCAATCCGTGATGTGAACTCGGTCAAGCTGTATCCCTTGTTATAGAAAAAGGTACAAATTACAGGAGAAAACTTACACGTTATCTTCCTTAATTCAAAATAAAACGTCCATATAGGTTTAATGAATATCTTTCCTTAAACCACACACAAGAACGGATTTGGGGGGGGGGGGAGGGGGGGGGGCTGCTGGTTCCCCTTTTTTGCCACAGGTTTACAATGCATATATAGATATTAAGGATGGACACACTCAACTTCTATGTACTTTCATTTTAACTGACTACAGAAGTGTTACGAAGGCTGTGGAGAACAAAGACACTCGCCAATAATAAATGCACATTGGATATTGGGCTAAGCATTTCCTTTATTATATATTATATGAACTATACTAGTAACAGACTTGGTAAAACGGAAAAAGAGAAGGGGGAGAGTTATAGAGGAGAGGAAGAACCAAATACAATTGATGTACGGTAAAGTGGTGGTGGACAAACTGACAAATATTGAAGGGGAAAAAGGGAGGGGGTCACACTACCTTGTCCACCCCTTATAATTTCATGAAATAAAAGATTGACCGGAAGTACCAGAAACATAACGTTACAATGATTGCAAAAACTATTCCCGTTATCTGAATACGATCCTCCCCCTCCCCCTTTTTGGATTTAAGGAAAATTTTCATAGCAGATAGAAACTGTAAATCTTAGAAGAGAAAAATTTGTTTAAGAAATGAGAAGATGAGCATTAGAATAACACGATTCAACAACTCTGTCCATACGCAGTTCCTTTAAGGAAGTTGCGTGATAAACCCTCTCATCCCCCCTTTTTTCTCAAATAAAATTTGGTATAAGTACTTGTAGAGGAAGCATTATTACGGTTACCATTGGGTCCCCCAGTCGCTTTAAAAGAAAGGTGTGTTTGTGAAACACGAATGACCACGGCGGTAACAACGTCCAATTAAGGCAAATTTTGAAGTCTCCATCTCTCATGTATCAAAAGTTGTGACGAAAGTTAAAGTTGAAAACAAACAGACAAACAAACAAACAGCCAGGACAAAAACAACATGCCCCCGATCTATCGATCCCGGGAAATTAATAATCCTTGCGAATAAACAGATCAATATTTAAATGGTTTAAAGAAAATCTTCAATATCATTAAATTCCTTTCCTTTCTGATAAGAAATGTATGAAGAATGTCGGTACATATTACTTTTTTGCCATTCTCTTAGTAAGGACTGACAAGTACGATTCCCTTGTTGCCATAATATGTTTAAAAGGTTTGATAACCTACTTCTCCCATGTCGCGATATAATGTAAACATTAATCAACCAAGCCAGAACAAATGATCCGCGTCCGATTCCGAGAGCTTTTCTGTGATTTCTAACTTTGTACTGGATCAGACGAAATTCTAGTGTACTTTTCAGGCTGTGCCCTGAGGCGGATAAAGTTGAGTTACGTTTCAACTATAAAATATATAAGCAATATTTCATATAAATTTATATCAGCTTCAGAGGGTGTCTATTTTTCACCAAATATTTATTCAAAAAATTGATACAATATCAATTTACATGTAATTATAAATCTGAGCTTCAATGTACGAAGACGTTTTGCGATGTCTTAAATGAGCGTGTGACAATTTATATGGAAGATAACAGCAGCGCTGGGATCTGTCCTGAATACACATTTTTTTCACCAAAATTCTCTGCATCATAATCAAGGCACGTTTCGTTCGAAACTGATAGCACTAGATTTGAACCTGACTATGTCTTTTCCACTTGATCCTTGGTATCCTGTCATACAGTTCTCATATTTAGTATATATAGTGTAGAACTTGTTAGGTATCACTTCCACAGACCACGGAAATAACACATCGTACATTCTATCATGACTGGCCTCAGTGCCAGTACATGTGGTCTCTAGAAGTGTTTCATGCTCTTCGTTCCCTAAACGAATGTGTACGTCTTGATCAATGAAATCCTCAGTAGGGGTATACACCGTTATTCCATGAATACATATCTTTTCAGAACTTTTGAAAGATATTGCATGAGTATGTGCGTAGGAGTTCGAAGATTTTATTGTTCTACGAAATCGTTTTACACGAATATAATTTCTAGATTTGAAGGGAAATGTTGTTTGTATACACGATATTACAGTAGCTTTATTGATCTGTTGTAAGAATACATCTTCTACCTCTTTTGCAGATAGAATATCTCGTCCAGCTATTTTCCTTTTAAAGTAAGTTTCATTCATAACAGGAAAACGTATATGACGAATTATATTTCCAAGAACAATTCTAATGTTCACATCCGACGGGTCCAAACTTTGTTTCGAACACTCGTTTTTGCTCCAAGCTATGGTTTTTTCGAATATGAATTCTTCGTTAGATGTAAGAGAGTCGCATTTCAAAATCGATTCAATATTTTCGGGGGACAAATCCATGAATCCCTCCGAAAGCAATACATCATTTGTCCGCCTTTGAATAAAATCCAAACATAACTGCTTCAAGTCGCTCAAGTCATATCTACGCGTTTCTTCTAATATTGTACAAACATTTTCTACGGAAATGTTACTTTCCATGTATTCAACACATCTATCAGACAATACGTCTGCACAGTACTTTCTTGAACAGTAATGAATTGATGTGACGTTTTCATTTGTTAACACAATATCACTACTGTATAGGTATCTGGAAAAAGAATAATAATCTCCGTTAACATTTTGTTAACATAACTACTGTAAAAGTTTTCGACAGAATTCCCCGTACAATGGGAACATCTACATATTGTGATCTCTGTACCAAATTTTATAAATATCATATAAATGGTTGAGGAAGAGTTGCGAAGACAAAATGCTGAACGGAATGACGGCGAGGTGCAATCCTATATGCAATAATATATATAAAAAGGTGGAATTGTGGTAAAGTGCAATTCATAATAAGATACCATGTCGATTTTTTCACTCAGAATTTGGAAAAGTGTATTGAATATTTTATGTGTGTGATATTGAAGCTTACTGCAAAAATAATTTGAAAATATCGGGTTCAATATCCTCTATCTTGATGGGACCTGGACCTGACTGGGATAATGGTCCTAGGAACTGAGCGTAGAATATTGGACTCCTGCAAACTAATATGAACTTATGAGCTCTCACTTCCTCTTCTCCAACAAGAAACGTGACGTCACATAAGATGTTCTTCTCCAAACCTATCAATAAACTCTGTGACAGGAATTTGCCACACTGCCAGTGATTTGACGGATCCATTCTGAAAGCATGAAAATGCTGTTAGTTTATCGGTTACTAAAACATCTATGCAAAGTAATGATACGTTGTATTTCTACTTCGTTTTGTTCTAAAGCCGGCGTGGCCTAGTGGATAAGATGCTCGGCTCGTGATCGAGAGGTCCCGGTTTCGACTGCCGCCCTGGACACACTGGTGTTCTGTCTTTCGGATGAAACAGTAAAAAACGAGGTCACGTGTTACGGTAGGCGTGGCACGTGAAAGATCCCTCACTGCTTCGGGTGGGTCCGTTGCAAAGGTCCAAAATTTGTATGCAATGCATCAGTCAGATGCCGTGACCATATATGTGAAATAATCGTGGAGTGACGTAAAACAATAATCAATCAATCAATCAATTCGTTTTGTTCTAAAGAATTTTTTCCGGGAAAATGCTGATACGTTATAGAGCTTTCAACGACAGTTGCTGATAAATTTTCGATGATCCAAATTTTATATTGTTGGAAATTTTTAAAGACGACCAGATTGCAAACTTTTTCAAAAAATATCTATACTTTGAAGCATGAAAAAGTAAACCATAGAAAACGAGCTTACCTTATTTATTATACATATAATATAATATCCTGAATTCACGTTATTTACTAATTGACTTCATGTGTCTGCAGAAAGAAAATTATACTTCCTCTTTAGTTTTCATGTGAAAAAAACTTTAAAGAGTATTTCCCAGGTATTATTAAATTTAGGGTCACTACCTGTACTTACTGTCCTTGTGGAAGGAAAAAAACATCCCTCGTTAATTGTTATGATTGTTATGAAATTCGGGGCTTTAATTGTGTTTCATATTATTTGTATCATCTTAACGGCGGGAAGTCATATTTTCTTTTAATGAACTCCGATAAGCTATTTACATTTATTTTTCATTTAAGTTTGTGAAATTTATGACCCTCATTTAAATGTTTCTACAAACAAGTCAATAATGAAAATCAAGCAGTCCTGTATCAACGACTGCCGTTATGGGAGTTTCCCCCTAAGTATTCCACTAGTATTAACAGGATACTGTATCTACAACTTTTATCTCAAAATTATGTAATTATCAATTTCATGATTTACCAAATGACTTTACTTACAATGTGGGATCATATGCTTTTTGTTATGAACCCCGTTGTCTCTCGTCCTCTTCTCTATATGACAGGTCATATTACTAATTCCTCACGATCGATATTTTTCTGCGAATTCTATATTTAATTTAATTGGAAAACATTGCATACTTTTAAACATACCGATACCATCAATTTATATAGCGGTTTAACTTTTTGTTCGGACAGGTAAAGGCAAAACCTCTAAAAAGTATGTCAAGCATGCCCGCAATTTCCTGAGCAGTGGTGCGGTTAAAATGATAATTTATGTAAAATTGAATATATAAGTTTCAGTAGGTATTTAACGATTATTGACAAGTTGATGGCAGTTGGGTGTCTCGAGAGACAGTAATTATATAAAAGTCCTCAATCAGGTCCAAGTTTCACGATCTCTCATTGAATCTTTCTTGGAGTAAAAAGTGTTTGTTTGATTCTAGTTTTACGTCACATGAACATTATTACACTGATGTGATGATGTGATCTGCCTTTTTGCAACACATAGAATTAAAAGCCAAGACAACGGATCTTTCCAAAGAGGGACCTTCTACATAACATGGGAACTCGAATTTTTACTATGTGGTCTGAATGACATTGGCGGCATTGAACCCAGGCGCTCTCGGTCATGAGCCACGCAATCTAACTAAATGTGCTCCGTTACTGACTAAACTATGCCTCTATCTCTATGTTAGTATTTTTATATCCTCGCATAAAAATGTGGATTTATATTATGCTATACCGCTGCTGTCTGTTTGTCCCACGTATCTTGTCTTCACATCGCCTCCTAAACCTTTGCGGAATTTTAAGGTAATCTTGTACGATTAATGAACACCATTTTAAATAATACATATTGGAAAGGGAATGTTGTCCAAAACTTAACAGGAGTTCTGACCGTTGGACTTAGATTTTCTTTAAATACTTTTTTTTTCGTAAGACTTTGGAGGCATTTTGATGAAACTTGGTTCAAAGCAAAAACACCATGTGAAGATGTGAATGCTGAAACAGGAATGCCAAAAACAATTGCAGGAGTTATGACCCTTGGATTCAGATTTTCGTCGCAACTCCTCCTAAATCTTGGGGTTGATTTCGATGAAATTCGGTACAAAAGAATGTTCAAATTACAAAGATATGCATATCGAACAGTAATTTTCACGTCTCCTCAAAATTTAATACAACTGTAGTAGGTGTACTTATGAAAGGAGGATGGGGGTGTCAGCATGGGAAATGATTGATGCGTGAAGAAGATCAATTAACCTACAAACAATTGAAGAAAACTGAACTACTTTACCAGTATCAAAGGTAATATAAATTTACCACAGTTAAATTAAATATCTAGTACTAGTTTGTATGACACCTAAGATAAAAAAAATGCGGGCGTATTTTGTGCCCTTTAAAGTTCCCTATTTTTATTGATGTTGATCCTCTCACACTATATCACACACTTAAACATTGGGACGGGAGACAGGGTAGGTGGGAGGGGAGGAAATGTATGGGAGGGGAATGAGAGACATTATATATGAGGGAGAGAATAGTGAGAGGAAAGGATGGGACCTGGAAGCATAAGGAGAAGGAAATGGAGAAATACCATCTGTCCTCTCTATCAATTACTTAAGCTATGTAGTGTATTACTAATGAATGAGTTTCATTTATCAGATTGACTGTTGAACAAATAGCCATAGATCAATCCAAAATAATGCGAGTGCACAACATGATGAATCAGATGTTTAACTAGTGTTGAAAGAGCAAGCATTAAATTTGACCAAAGTAATTAAACAGAGTAATGATACAGTTTAAAATGAACAAACTTAAAAAGACCAAGCCAAGAAATAATCATTGTATTATCATTTGCTTTGGTAAATATTCACTGGCAAAATGTTTTGAAGGTAAAAACCAAATTGGCATAATATTTAGCATCCAAAAGCTTTATATTCAAAACATTTAGCACATTGCTGTTCAGAAATCTTTCTAAAATTTTAGCAGAGCATTTCTATTGATGTAATAATAATAAATAACATTTCAAAACACAAAATCGTTAAACTTTAAACAGAATATAAAAATTAATTTTAAAAGTAATAAGTCAACTATCAACCGACTACTGCTATCGTTGCTGCTATACTGCAGATATGGTTATATTGTATTATGGTAATACCAATGTTAAAACAATAAATATAACCAAGTATCATTATAAATTTACCTCCAAATAACTTATTGAATAACGTTTCATCCTGATCTATAGGCAATAATAAGAATTTTTGTTAAACACCCTTAGACTGAATAAAAGTTCCAACAAATATTTCGCAAGGCTTTTCTGTGATTTCTTAGTTTGTCATGGATCGAAAGAAATTCTAGTGCCCACTGTGTATTTTTCAGGGTGCGCCCTTAATCGAAAAAGGTAGGTAATGTTTCGACTATTTACCGTGTAAGCAACATTCATACAAATATAAAAGCTTTGTTCAATTCTAACTCTTAACTTTAATGTACGAAGATATTTGCGATGCTTTAAATTAACTTCCAACAATCTATATGGACGACAACAGCAGCGCCGGGATCTGTCCTGAATATACATTCGTTTCATTGTAATCAGAACTATCTGAATCACAGTCAGAGGATGGTTTTTCGAAACTGATAGCACTAGACTTGAACCTGACAATGTCCTTCCCTCTTGATCCTTGGTACCCTTTCAAATAATTAGCATATTTAGTACAAACAGTGTAGAACTTATTAGGTATTACTTCCACAGACCACGGAAATAATACATCGTACATTTTATCATGGCTAGCCTCAATTCCCGTACATGTGGTCTCTAGAATTGTTTCATGCTCTTCATTCTCTAAACGAATGTGTACGTCCTGATCATTAAAATCATCTTTTGGGGTATACACCGTTATGCCATGAATACATATCTTTTCAGAACTTTTGAAAGATATTGCATGGGTTTGTCCGTAAAATATCGTATCCCTTATTGTTCTACGAAATCGTTTTACACGAACATAGTTTCTAGATTTGAAGGGAAATGTTGTTTGTATGCATGATATTACAGTAGCTTTATTGAACTGTTGTAAGAATACATCGATTACTTCTTCTGGGTAAAGAATATCTCGTCCTGCTATTTTGCTTTTGAAGTATGCTTCATTCATGATTGGGAAACGTATATGACGAATTATATTCCCAAGAACAATTCTAATGTTCACATCCGACGGCTCCAAACTTTTTTTTGAACACTCTATTTTGCTCCAATCTATGACTTTTTCGAATATGAATTCTTCGTTTGATGTAAGAGAGTCGCATTTCAAAATCGATTCAATATTTTCCGGAGACAAATCCATGAATCCCTCCGTAAGCAACACATCATTTGCCTGTCTTTGAAAAAAGTCCAAACTGAACTGCTTCAAGTCCCTCAAGTCATATGTATGCGCTTCTTGTAATATTGTACAAACGTTTTCAACGGAAATGTTACTTTTCATGTATTCAACACATCTATCAGACAATACGTCTACACAATACTTTCTGGAACAATAATGAATCGATGTGACGTTTTCATTTTTTAACACAATATCACTACTGTATAGGTATCTGGAAAAAGAATAATATCGCAGTAAACATTTATGTTTATAATCTAAAAGTACATAACAATACTAAACCCTTGCTTTTTTCAATCTGAGAGATCAATGAATAAGAAATTCATTGAATGATACTTACTGCAAAAATAATTTGAAAATATCGGGTTCAATATCCTCTATCTTGATAGGGCCTGACTGGGATAATGGTCCTAGGAACTGTGCGTAGAATATTGGACTCCTGCAAACTAATATGAACTTATGAGCTCTCACTTCCTCTTCTCCAACAAGAAACGTGGCGTCACATAAGATGTCCTTCTCCCAACCTATCAATAAACTCTGTGACAGGAATTTGCCACACTGCCAGTGATTTGAAGCATCCATTCTGAAAACATGAAAATACCATCAGTTTATCGGTTACTAAGGAAGAAAGAAAAGTTACTGACTCAGCTGCTTGACAGAAGTCACCACGGAGGTATATACAGTATTTAATGTAAAGATGTGAAACCAAAACAAACACATAAGGACATCACAAAACTATTCGGTTGTAGTGCAGTTACGATACCGACTTAGGACGGTCAGTTGATATGACAACTGCCAATCAATTGGTGTGGTTCAAATATATAGAGTCTTCCCATGTGATGTCACACTACTAGCATTAGCAGCCATGTTGGAATACAATTCTCGCACTTTTTCCATTACTACCATGTAAACTTCATTATATTTTTGAGAAATTTGCTATCAAGACAGATTTCGTGACTTCAGTCTCAATCAATCAATCAGTTGGCGATTATTGATAAAACATAAATTTAGATATACAATGTGATTATATTACAAAATTAAGTTATATCAGCTTTGAATGGGGAGTGATGGATAAAGTCCGAGAATTGAACTCAAATGAGGGAGATAACTCTAGCTAATTTGAGGAAAACAAGATTGTATGGGAACTTTCTGGTTGTATATGAAATAATCATACCATAGACAGATCCAGACATCTTTGAAAGGGGGTTGCAGTCTCCCATGAAAAAAGTTTTGCACTATCGGTCTGGAAAGGGATGGGGGGATTGCAGCCCTAAAAATTGTCGAAAATGACCTTTTTCGGTCAAATTTCCCGTAAAGGGTGGGTTGTACCCCCTTCCTTTCCACCCTCTAAATCCCCCGATACATACTTTAATGTTTACGCTTTCGTTTTTGTCTAAACTCACTTTTCCGGAGAGCTCTGATACGTTATGAACTTTAAACGGAAGTTGTAGATAAATGAATGATGGAACTGAAACTGCCCCCCCCCCCCCCCACATCCCCCGCTTCCTATTCCTATCAAAAGTCTGCACATACAATAGTCTTGCCCCACGATTCCTTGTACTAGTACTGTATAGTGCGTAACGCAGTGCAAGGAATCACGGGACAGGACTTAGTATGCAAATAAGTTCTCAATAGGTGTTCTTTCATAATATCTAAATTTAGATTATTGGAAATTTTCAAAATCGACCACATTGCAAACGTTTGAAGAATTATTTATGTTTTGATTCGTTTCAAGAACTAAATCATAGAAAACGAACTTACCTTAATATTAATAATGTGATATAGTATCCTGAATTCACGCTATTTATTCATCGACCACGTGTGTCTGCAGAAAGAAGCTTGTACTTCCTCTTTTCTTTTCATGTGAAATAAACTTTGACGAGTATTTCCGAAGGTATCGTTAATATTAGGGTCACTAACCATATGTACTGTTTTTGTGAAAAGAGATCCCTCGTTCATTATCATGGCTTTGCTATAGAAATCTGGGCTATAGTTTTATTTCGTATTTTAGGTATCATCTTACCAGGAAGTCGGTTTTGCACGTTTTCTTATAAAGCACTTCGATAAGCTTTTTACATTTTTAAAATTTTCATTTAAATGTTTAAACGTGTGACGCTTGTTCAAATGATTCTACTAACAGGTTTGAAATAGTGATAATCAAGTGTCTTTTGATAATTTTATTTTCAATATCAAATGCTATAAAGAGACACAAGTAATCCAGTATCAATGACTCTCATTCAGGAAGTTTCTCCTTTAGTATTCTACCACTGTTAAATCAAACTAGATACCATTTATATGACACTGATCTTGAAACTATGTAAATGCGAAATTCATGATTGACCGAGAGACTCTACTTACCTTATGGGATGGTATGCTTCTTTTCTCTATGTGCTACGTTAGTTCTCGTCCTCCTCTGTGCGGAGTAGATCAAACTACGTACTAAAGCTCTGCAATCATTTTCTGCGAAATCTATTTATAACTTTATACGGAAATATAGCATAGTTTGACTGCCGTGTACGTTCATCCTATACATTGGGGTAACCTTTTGTTTGGAAATGTATATGAAATAAATAAATAAATAAGATACTAATAATAACAAAACACAAAAAACAAGAACTACGTTAATCATGCCCGAAAATTCCTGAGCACTGACGCGATAAAAACGAAATTGTAAAACTGAATAAATAGGTTCGATTGGATATCTAACAATTATTTACTAGTTGATAGTATTTAGCAGTCTTGAGAAACAGTTAAAGATTTCAATCACGTCCCAGTTTCACAATCCAGAGGCGGATTTAGAGAAAAGGCGGGGGGGGGGGGGGAGGGGGCAGCCTCCTCCCTCTTGCCACAAATGTACTAGGCATATATAGACAATGAGGTTGAAAACATTTAACTACATGTAATATGAGTAAAACTCAAGATTTGGCAAAAATGGCTGAAACTTGACTTTCGAATGCCCCCCCCCCCCCTGGATCCGCCACTGCAATCTCTCACTGAGTCTTATTCAGGATTGGAAGTTTTGTTTCGTTCTATTTTTACGTCATATCAAAGCTGATATGGTGATGTCATCTGCCTGATGCAAGGCACATACCGGTTAATATAGATCGATACAACGGATCCTTCCAAAGAACCTTCTACGTTACATGGGATCTCTGTTTTTTACTGTGGTCTGAAAGACATTGGCGGGATCGAACCCAAGCCCTGTCTGACACAAGCTATGCATCTGAACAATTGTGCCTCGCAAATGACTAAACTGTCTTTATCGTTATCTGTAGAATTAGTTCTCTTCTGTTTTGATACACTACATTAATTCACAGTGTAATAGTGAAACATTGTTAGTGGTTGTTAAAATCCGACAACAAACCCCCCCCCCCCCCCCCCCCCAAAAAAAAATTATTATTAAAAATAAAATCAAAGGACTCAAAAGTCCCGAGAGTCGGCTTTGCTGATTTTAAGTATGTAATCATTTTACCATTTTAGTGGCGGATTCAGGATTTCAGGAAAATGGGGGGAGGGGGGGGGGAAATTAGGTCTTTGTTGCAACTATATCGTCATTATACCTATGTACAAAATGCTAATAAAATTTGCTCTCTTCATACTATCTTACGGCAAAGAGTTTGCAATTGCTTGTATCCGAAATGAACGTGCAATCGACAACCTCATGACAACAAGTTTTACTGCATTGTTGTCACGAGTCGAAGCTGAGCCAAGGAACGACATTCCTTCAAGTGGGACATTAAATAACCATCTTATTCACGATTCTCATAATGTTTTAACATCATTTATATTTAGAAACATACAACATTTACCTAAATATTTATATTGCATTTTCATTATCAGAGGAAATGCGGGAAGATCGATCTTTAAATTTGTCATATGTGTGAAAAAGAACTAAAGTTCCAGAACAAGTTGGGGAAAACTTTAATTGAAATATCTCGATAAAAAACACGCTATACAAGATCAAGACAAATGCTTCGTCCGGAGAATTACACAATCGAGTACATCCGACGGTGTCGGTGGTAAACACATCGTAAAGTAGTCACAACTACATATTATTACGCGAAATTTGAAAACATTATTGCAACTCCTTTTTCGAGTTATTGAAACTAGTTTATGTTTAGCTTAAATTAACTGAGCTAAAGGTACATTGTGCTGATCAAGAATTTTTAAGACAACATCAGTAATTTTTCGGCACTTTATTTTTTCAGCGGCGTAGTAAGCTCTATATCGGTAGTGAAAGTTATAACCCCTGAAAAGAAAGTGATTGCAATGAGTGCGGCTTCACCGAAGCCGACTCAAAAACAAAACAACCTCCCCCCCCCCCAAAAAGCAAAAAATCCCTAAAACAAAACAAAACAAAACAAAACAAAAAGACAACACCACCCCCAATACCCAAACAAACAAAACCACCAAAAACAAAACATAAAAAACCAACACAAAGGAAACAAAAGAACCCCCCCTTACAAACACACACCCCACAAAAAAACCCAAACAAGAGGCCCAAATGGGCCTATATCGCTCACCTGAGTACCTAGATGATCAGTCATGCATGAAGGAAGAATTCATTTATTTTTGCATTAATGTGACTAAGTCAACACAGATGTGGAAAATATGTCAAGTTTTATTTCAGGCTAGAATAAAAAACAACACTTTTTTGCACATCCATTCAGGTGATTTTAATATTAAGCATTTCCTTTGTCTCTGCAAGAAGTCATTCAGGGCAACAAGTTAGTCATTTTCTTTAGGTGGGGCCTTTTGTTGACTGATTTCAAGTCTGGGTCATGAACAATAATTGTTTCAAATATTGTCCAGATCTAACTTAAAATTGCCTAATTTCATATGTTGAGTGTTGATAAACATCTAAAAACTTATTTAGATGTGTAAAGAAATGAAAAAAAAAATTTCTCCATATTTCAATTACCAAGTGGTATATGTGCCATTGTGAGAACTGCTTTTTAGACATGGTGGCATTATCTGTTAACCAATTTCGATGAAATTTACCAAATTGACAGAGGACCTTTAGTACTTCATGTATTCCATGTTTCATTAAAATCTTTCATGTGGTATAACAGCAGAAGTGAAAAATGTGATTGAATTGTTCCTACACACCCTCATTTGGAAGTTTTAAAAAATTCATAGAAAATCCAAAAATTGAGATATTGACAAAATTCTTTCAAAGTAACAATCCTTACCATAATTATGATCACAATAGTCCATAAGAAATCATCATTATCAATTAACTAGGAAATATGACACTTTTTTTCTGCATTGAATCACCAAGTCCAAAGAAATGTCGAAAAAAAATTCTAAAATTTGATTTTGGAAGGGAACCAAAATGACAATACGTCTTCACTCATCCCTCTAGATCATTTCTATACATTCTGTTTGTCTCTGTATACAGCCCGTATGAAAAAGAATATTGTTAAAGAAGGGAACTCTTTTGTGACCTACTTTTGACTATGGTGGCGCCACCTGTAAAGAGGTGTGGACGAAAACAACAGAATTTGAAGAGGATCATAAGTGACTTATTTCTACCAAGATTTATTAAAATCCTTCAAACAGTTTTGTAGAAAAAGTTGAAAATGTGAACCCCCCCCTCCCCCCCCCCTTTTTTTGGAAGTCTTAAACGTAAAATTCCTAATTTCATATGTTGAGTATTGAGAAACATCTAAAAACTTATTTAGATGTGTAAAAAAAATTTTGACCACAGCTGGATTTGAACCGCTACTCTACATATTTCAATTACCAAGTGGTATATGTACCATTGTGAGACCTACTTTTTAGACATGGTGGCATTATCTGTTAACCAATTTGGATGAAATTTACCAAATTGATAGAGGACTTTAAGTACTTCATGTATTCCATGTTTCATTAAAATCTTTCATGTGGTTTTGTAGAAAAAGTTGAAAATGTGAAAAATGGCCAATCCTCCCCTTGTTTTTGGAAGTCTTAAAAAAATCATAAAAAATCCCAAAACTGATATACATTTATTGACAAAATTCTTTCACAATAATATTCCTTACCACAATTATGATCAAAATAGTCATTAAGAAATCATCAATATCAATTAACTGAAAAACATGACACTTTTCTTCATTGAAATGACTAAGTCCAGAAATACGTCAAAAAAGCGTAAATTTCTATTTGACGGATCTTAACCCCGAACACAATTTTGAATAACCCATCTTTATAGATTGTTGAAATGCAATTAGTTTCCCCATTTATATACCGGTTCTGGAGAAGAAGATGTTTGAAGAGGGGTACCCTTTTGGCCACTTTTGGTCCCGCCCTGGATCCACCCCTGAGGGAATCTGGATCCCGAACACAATTTTAGTAGGGGACCTTGAGTACATCATTTACACAAAGTTTGATCCAAATCTGCAATGTAGTTCCAGAGAAGAAGTCGAAAATGTGAAAAAGTTAACGACGGACGACGACAACGCCGACGACGACGACGACGGACGACGGATGGCGCACTATGACTATAGCTCACTTGAGCCTTTGGCTCAGGTGAGCTAAAAAACAAACAAACAAACAAACAAAACCCAAAACAAAAAACAAAAACAATACAAAACAAACCCCCAAAATCAAACAAAAAACAAAACACTCCATTTCAGAAAAACACCCCACAACATTTCACATGGCCACATGAAGGAATTTTCATACCCAGTCTTGACAAAGGGAAATCCAACATAGTGCACTGGCACACACTGTCATAGAAAATCCAACATAGTGCTCTGGCACACACTGTCATAGAAAATCCAGCATAGTGCTCTGGCACACACGGTCATAGAAAATCCAACATGGTGCTCTGGCACACACAGAAAGTCCATAAAGAGACAAACAAATCCACATATTTCAGAATGATTAACCAACGATTTAATCTATCATATAGAACAGTTTTGATGAAAATAATTGTAAAATGCCATAATCTTAAAGGCATAAGAATCATGGTACATATTGATAACAAAGTAATTACGCTGTGATCAAAAGAAAGTCTACAATAGAAATTAAAGATCAACAATACAATCATATTTTTTATTTTGGCAAAATAATAAAAATGTTCAACATATGAATCACTCACTGCTATGTAAATTAGTTTAAACATAAAAAGAGAGTTTCTAAAAATACAGTTATTCAACCATTGGTATAACGTACCTTTTCTTCATTGAAAAACAGGGGTTTTACCTGACCTCTACCTTTGATGAAGGAGTTATCAATTCTTAACAATGATGCTAAACAACTCCTATAAAGTTTACAATATACATCTTAAAACACTTCAAAGAATACCTGTATAAATCAATTTTGCATTCAGAATTTAGAATCATTGTGAATATTGCCTCACTTTTCACCTGAATTAAAAAGGTCACCTGTGTATAAAGTGCACATTTTAAATTCTAAACATCTATGTGGTTTTTTTTTTACATATAAAATTTCTGTATAAAATCACCTCTTCATAAAGGTTACTTCTGTAAGAAAGCCAAGTCTGAATAAAGGTAAACTCTGTATGAAGGTTATCTCTGTGAGGTCACCTCTGTATAAAGGTCACCTCTATATAAATGACACCTCTATGTAAAGGTCACCTCTGTATAAAGGTGACCTCTGTGTGATGCTCATATCTGTATAGAGGTCACCTCTGTATCCCATTCCCCTCTCTGTAAAGGTCACCTCTGTTTAAAGGTCATCTCTATGTCAGGGTCACATTTAATTTGTGACCAGAATACACTGGTATGGCTGTACTGGACTATTCATAGTTTTGATGGTTACAAAATAATACATCTCTTTAAGAGGGAAGAGCAAAAACATTTTCAATTCAAATTCAGGCATCTTGTCCAAATAAAATACACTAGGAAGCAAGAGGCCTGCAATTCTTACACTATAAAGGATTTTGTGACCACATGTATTCCTGGGCTTTCTCTAGTTTAACAATCCAAAAGAATATAGGGATATATAAATTTTGATGTGATGAAGTATATTGGGGTTTTGTTTTGTTTTGTTTTTGTTTTTGTTTTGTATTTTGAAATGCAGTCTCTCAATTGATTCCATGGGCGGATACAGAGGGGGTACCGGGGGTATGGACACCCCCTGGCATCCGAAAATTTTACCAAAAAAGGTAATATTTGGGCATTTTTGGGGTTTGACCCCCCTCTTCTAACAGAATAATTTACCATTTTTGGTTAGACCCCCTCTGACAAAAATTTCTGGATCCGCGCATGGAGCGATCCAGACGACATAGCAATAGTACAGAATTGTACTGCTACAGACACAGGTTGGCACAGTATCTCAGCATCTCATAGGTCATAACATCTTGGATATTTTTATAGTTTTTCCTGGGCGATTGTGATCATTATTAGATCGTCCCCTCCTCCGATATGTCATCATTTAAGCTGATTGAATGTGCATTTTGTGAACGATATATGTCTTATACTCTTACTAGTTGCTTTACACACATATACATAAACATATGAATAATATTGCCGGCATTCGTATTGATGTTGTAACTAATTTCTTGAGACTAATTAAAAAGTAATAAGTCAACTATCAACTGACTACTACTTTCATGCGCGGATCAAGAAATTTTTGTCAGAGGGGGTCCAAACAAAAAGGTAAATTTTTCTCTTAGACGAGGTGAGGGGTGGGTGGGTTTCAACCCCCCAAAATGCCCAAATATTACCTTTTTTGGGTAAAATTTTCGGATGCCAGGAGGGTCCAGACCCCCGGTACCCCCCTCTGTATCTGCGCATGACTTTCATTGTTGCTAGACTGCAGGTATGGTTAAATTGTATTATAGTAATCATGTATTAAATCAATTATTATAACCAAGTATCATTACAAAGGTGTGGTTTTCTAACAGTATTCAAATACAAAAATAATGCTACCATGGCATTCAATACATCACACAACCAACTTTACTTCTAAAAATTATTGAATACTGTTTAAACTTGGTAAGATCTACACACAATGATAAGATATTTTGTTTTGTTAAACACTGATATTCCCTGACTGAATAACAGCTCCAACTTATATTTCACAAGGCTTTACTGTGATTTTCTAATTTTGTACTGGATCAGAAGAACTTCTAGTGTACTTTTCAGTCTGTGTCCTTGGCGGGTAATATTGGGTTACCTTTCAACTATTAAATATATAAGCAATATTTCATACAAATGTATATCAACTTCATAGGTTGTAACCTTTTCATCAAATATTTATTTCAAAAACTACAAAAAATTGTTTTAGTATCAATTTAATTATAACTCTGTAGTTTATTGTACGAAGCATGAATTAAATGAGCTACTGCCTATTTATGTGGAAGATAACAGCACGGCTGGGATCTGTCCTGAATACACATCTGTTACATTGAAACCAAAACTCTGTGAATTATAATTGTGGCACGTATATTCGAAACTGATAGTACTAGATTTGAACCTGACTATGTGTTTCCCTCTTGATCCTTGGTACCCTTTCACAAAATTAGCATATTTAGTACATATAGTGTAGGACTTATTAGGTATCACTTGTACAGACTTCGGAAATAATAAATCGCACATTTTGTCATGGCTAGCTTTAATTCCTGTACATGTGGTCTCTAAATTTGTTTCATGCTCTTCATTCTCTAAACGAATGTGTACGTCTTGACCAAAGGAATCCTGTTTCGGGGTATACACTGTTATGCCATATATACATATCTTTTTAGAATTTTGGAAAGATATTGTACCGGTTTCTCCGCAGAAGATCGTATCCCTTATTGTTCTACGAAATCGTTTTACACGAACATAATTTCTAGATTTGAAGGGAAATGTTGATTGTATGCATGATATTACAGTAGCTTTAACGAACTGTTGTAAGAATACAGCTTCTACTTCTTTTGCAGATAGAATATCTCGTCCTGCTATTTTGCTTTTAAAGTAAGTTTCATTCATAACAGGAAAACGTATATGACGAATTATATTTCCAAGAAGAATTCTAATGTTCACATCTGACGGGTCTATACTCTTTTTCGAACACTTTTTTTTGCTCCAATCAATGACTATTTCGAATATGAATTCTTCGTTGGATGTAAGAGAATCACATTTCAATATCGATTCAATATTTTCGGGAGACAAATCCATGAATCCCTCCGAAAGCAATATATCATTTGTCCGCCTTAAAATCCTTAAAAGGGTTAAAGGAAAAGTTGCGAAGATAAAATGCATGACGGAATGACGGCGCGATGCAATTCTATATGCTCATGGCCATAAATATGTCCATGCCCGTAAATGGCGAGGGCATAAAGTGGTGCTACAGTGACGTGACACTCATAATAACCTACGATGGTGAATACTTTTTCAAGTGAATTTTAAGCTGGAAAAGTATATTGAATTTTTTATTCCCTTTACTTCCCGTAACAACGCGAACTTGACTCACACAAAATAAAGTCTGTGCTACCATTGATGTTACTTTTAAGATGTGACATGGACAGATTTCCTTGCAAATGTTTTTCTATCGAATATGTCTAAACATATATATTCCGAAAAATAAAAGTCACCTTGATATTGAATAATTGCCAGTTATTACATCCTTCTGTGAGAAAATACGGGTTTTCGTATTAAACGGTTTTGGTTTTGCGGGTAGTGAATATGGCATATATTTGAACGGTAAAAGTTGTACCAATGTTTTGCTTCGTAAAAATGGAAAAATTCTGCGTAGAAAAAATATTCTGTGAAAATATAAAATTAAATGAGTTTATTGTTTAATTATAAAACATGTAATTCGAACTTCTGTTTTATTAGTATAAGTTGTAATTCGAACCCAGGGCCCTTGGTATCCTTGTAATATAGTAGTTTTGTTTTGTTTTGTTTGATTTTTTTTTTTTCTTTTTTTTTTTTTTTTTTTTTGGACTCGTGGAGAATTTCCGTGAGAGTTGCTGTAAGGTTCGTACGGTTGTATTCGTTTTACATCTTATCGGACATAAGAATCAGTGGTGGATATTTCGGAACCCCCGTAATATCATATCATCGAATACAAAGATAAATGCAAATAAAGCATATTTCAAAATTTATTGATTCATGTTTCATGGAAGAAATGGCGATGTAAATCTATAATTTTACAATCAGAGAGATCATTGTAAGAGAAAGTCATTGAATGATACTTACTGCAAAAATAATTTGAAAATATCGGGTTCAATATCCTCTATCTTGATAGGGCCTGACTTGGATAATGGTCCTAGGAATTGAGCGTAGAATATCGGACTCCTGCATACTAGAACGAACTGATGAGCTCTCACTTCCTCTTCTCCCACAAGAAACGTGACGTCACACAAGATGTTCCTCTCCAAACCTATCAATAAACTCTGTTCTAGGAATTTGCCATACTGCCAATGATTTGATGCATCCATTCTGAAAGCATGAAAATATCGTCAATTTATCGCTTACTAAAACATTTATGCAAATAATCATACTTTGTATTTCTCCTTTCGTTTTGTTCTAAACTTTTTTTGTCTGAGAAAGCTCTGATATAGTTTTAAACGGAAGTTGTTGATAAATTTTGAATGATGGAACTAAAACCCCTTACCCCATTACCTGCATGCTACTCTTCTTTTGTTTGAAGCCAAAAGTCCGCTTAAATACCTTCTCAAACAATTTTCTTCTAATATCTAAATTTAGATTGTTGGAAATTTTCAAAAACGATCAGATAGCAAACGTTTGAAAAATGATTTATATTTTGACTCATGTACAAGTAAACCATAGAAAATAAGCTCACCTTATTAATCATAAATATTATATCGTATATATAAGTTATATATTATATAAATCACGTCATTCACTCATTGACTGCATGTGTCTACAAAAAGAAACTTGTACTTCCTTTTTCGTTTTCATGTGAAATAAACTTTAAAGAGTATTTTCCAGTTATTGTTAATGTTAGGGTCACTGCCTGTATTTACTTTTCTTGTGGAAGGAAGGATAACCCTCGTTTATTATCATCACTTTGTTATAAAAATCTTGGTTTTAGTTTTAGTATTCGATATTATTTGAAGGTTCTGCATGATTCTGCAAGAAACTCCGATAATAAATATGGAACATATATACCTTTCAATTTTGTGCACCAAATGCGCATTTCGACAACTTATGTCTCTTCAGTGAGGCTCGTGGAGCCGAATAATTGGAATTTACAAAAGATATAAACATTTGAAGAACAGTGCTGAAATCAAAATGACCGAAAAGTGAACCAAAGAATCAATCTAAAGACAGAGCTATGCTTGAGGGAGGTATTCCTTAGTTTTAGAGTGATTTACATCATTTCATGACTGAAAATTATATATTTCATGTCAACACAAAAACACTGACAAGTAGACCTTCAGTACAAAAGCACTGAAAACTAGACTTATATAGCCCTCGGGAACATCAGTGACACCGACCTTGTTGTTATAATGAATATAGAACATATATACCTTTCAATTTTGTGCACCAGATGCGCATTTCTACAACTTATGTCTCTTCAGTGATGCTCGTGGACGAATGATTGGAATTCACAAAAGATATAAATATTTGAAGAAGAGTGCTGAAACCAAAATGACCGAAAAGTTGAATCAAAGAATCAATTTAAGGACAGAGCTATGCGTGAGGGATAAGCTATTTACATTAATTTTTCATTAAATTCTATTTATTTTTTATTTATTTTATTTTCTAATATTTGTTTTTAATATGGGAGTTTTACCCTAAGTATTCTACTAGTGTTAACTGGATATTATTTGTAGGGCCGCACTTCCCATTGGTTGGTTTCTTAACGTGCGTTTGTATGCGGCAATATAAATAAGTCGTTGAAACGTTTTTAACTTAAATGGAATCTACACAGCAGAAATACAGTGGGGAAGACCCGGCATCTACGATGATCGGATTCAAGTCCAAGTCTGAAATAATTCTGTTTCCCAAAGTACATGTATACCCAGAGTCCCCATAAGCCAAATCCTACTATTACTACTGTCATAGTCCACAAAGCCACCTGGTGCTACAAATGTTTATATATCAAGAATAATCGACATATAATACAGCTAGTAAATGTTCACGAAAATCTAACATAACAGAGTCTATTGACCATGAGATGGTTAAGAGTTCACATAAAAGTTAAATAATAGGGTCATTTGGTCAAACTGACCACTACAGGTACACAGTTTTCGGTAGATCAATAGTTGGTGCTCATTAGGTAATGATCTCTGTCTATATATATATATCATCCATAGGTAGTGTAGTGCGCCGCTTCCTTACACTATATGTATAACTTTTTATCTCGAAACTATGTAAATATGAATATTATGATTTACCGAATGACTTTACTTACAATGTGGGATGGTATGTTTTTCTTTATGTACTCCTTTGGTTCTAGTTCTCTGCGAATTCTAAATTTAACTTTATTGAAAAACACTGCATAATTCAATTTATAGAGCGGTTTAACTTTTTGTCCGGACAGGTATAAGCAAAATCCCAAATAATTATTTCGAGCATATGCCCAAAACTTATATAGGTTTAAGTGGGTATTTAACAATTATGACCATTTGATAATAGTTGGGTGTCTCCAGAGACAGTTTAGTCCGCAATGAGGTCCCAATTTCACGTAAGAATGGTTTGTTTCATTCTAGTATTACGTCACACCAACATTATCGCATTGGTGTGTAATGTCATCTGCCTGTTACACCGCACAGAATTATAGACCAATACAACGGATCTCTCCAAAAATATGAGAGATCTTCTACGTAACATTGGACATGGTTTTGACTGTGTGGTCTGAAAGATATCGGCGGGATTGAACTCGGGCCCTCTCGGTCACGAACCATGCAATCTAACCAATTCTGCCTCGTTATTGATTAAACTATGCCTCTATCTCTATGTAAGGAAATATTTTTATATCCTCGCATTAAAATTTGGTTGTATTATGCTATACCGCTGTCGTCAGTCTGTCCCACGTATCTTGTCTTGGCAACGCCTCCTAAACCATGACAGGATTTTAAAGAAACTTTGTACAATGGAAGAACACCATATAAATATGTGCATATTAAAAAGAGAATGTTGTCCCCAAAATATTAACAGGAGTTCTGATCATTGGACAGATTTTCTTTAAATACTTTGTTTTCATAACACTTCGGGGGGATTTGATGAAACTTGGTTCAAACACCATGTGAAGATGCTCATACTGAAACAGGAATGCTGTCCAAACATTTCAGGAGTTATGACTTTTGCACTCAGATTTTCTATAAAAATACAATTTCGTCTCAACTCCTCCTAATTGTTTGGGTTGATTTCGGTGAAATTTGGTACAAAGTAAGATCACATTCTGAAAATATGCATATTGAAATGAACTTTTCACATCTCCTCAAAATTTAATACAACTATAGTAAGTGTACTTATGAAAGGAGGATAGGGATGTCAACATGGGAAATGATTGATGCGTGAAGAAGATCAATTAACCTACAAACAATTGTAGAAAACTGAACTATTTTACCAGTATCAAAGGTGATATATATTTACCACAGTTAGATTAAATTTTTAGTTCTAGTTTGTATGACACATGCGGGCGCATTTTATGCCGTTTAGAGGTGCCCTATTTTTATCTGTTTTGTTACATTCCATTCATTTGAATAAAAAGATTTCAAAATGTCACTGATCATTAATGATCACTACAATTTCATTTTGTAATTTTTTGGTAATGGAGAGTGATGTTGATCCTCTGACACCATGTCAAACACTGACTTATACTTAATAATGCTTAAATAAGGCAGGGAGGGCGAGACAGGGTAGGTGGGAGGGGGGGGAATGTATGGGAGGGGAAGGAGAGACATTATATATGAGGGAGAGAATAGTGAGAGGAAAGGATGGGACCTGGAAGCATAAGGAGAAGGAAATGGAGAAATACCATCTGTCCTCTCTATCAATTACTTAGGCTATGTAGTGTATTACTAATGAATAAATTTCATTTATCAGATTGCATGTTGAACAAATATCCATAGATCAATGCGAAATAATGCGAATGCACAACATGATGAATCAGATATTTAAGTAGTGTTAAAAATGTAAGCATTAAAATTGACCAAAGTCATTAAACAGAGTAATGATACAGTTATAAATGAACAAACTAAAATGAGAAAGCCAAAATATAATCAATGCATTATCAATTCTGACATTCTGACAGAGCATTCGTATTGATGTAATGAAAATAAATAACATTTCAAAACACAAAATCATTGAATGTATAGGAAACTAATTAAAAAGTAATAAGTGAACTATCAACCGACTACTGATACCATTGGTGCTCTACTGGAGGTATGGTTAAATTGTCTTATGGTAATCATATGTTAACCAATAAATATAATCAGGTATCATTAAAGAGGTGTGGTTTCTAACAGGTTTCATATTACAGGTTTACGGTGGTTTTACCAAACTAATTATAAAATGGCACTCAATAATCCAAACAACCAATTTTACCATCATGTGAAATCCACGGGTGTCTGAGGATCTACCTCGTGGGTTTCACACGATGCTACTTTACCTCGAAATAACTTATTGAATAATGTTTTATCTTGGTAAGATCTATAGGTACTAACAAGAATTTTTAGTTAAACACTGATGCCACCCCAACCCCATCCCCTTTGTGGCTGAATAAATATTCCAACTAATATTTCGCAAGGCTTTTCTGTGATTTATAATTTTGTAATGGATCAGAAGACATTTTGGTGCCTGGTGTGTCAGGGTTTTCACTTAGTCGGAAAAAGATGGGTTATGTTTCAATTGTTCAATATGTAAACAACATTAACACAATATCAGCTTCAGAGCTTGCCTATTTTTCACCAAATGTTTATTTTTAAAAATATAAAAAAATTCTTATAATTTAAATTCAATTATAACTCTGAACTTCAATGTACAAATAATCACAGAATCACATTTCAAAATCGATTCAATAGTTTCTGAGGACAAATCCATGAAACCCTCCGAAAGTAACGCATCATTTGTCTGTCTTTGAATGAAATCCAAACTGAACTGCTTCAAGTCGTTCAAGTCATATGTATGCGTTTCTTCTAATATTGCACAAACATTTTCCATGGAAATGTTACATGTCATGTATTCAACACCTCAATCAGACAATACCTCAACATAGTACTCTCTGGAACAGTAATGAATTGATGTGACGTTCTCATTTGTTAACACAATATCACTACTGTATAGATATCTGGTAAATGAGTAATAATCGTCATTAAGATTTGTGTTATAATTTAAAAGTAAATAACAATACTAGAATTACATGTGTCTGTGCGCCACGAATATCCGCGACAGCATCAAAGGTTTTTCAAGGGCCAAAACTTCTGTAAAATATTTTGGACGAAGTTCCTTTACGAAATGCACATTACATATTATGATCTTTCTTTGTACCAATTTTCACTGAAATCCTCTCAAAATTTAAGAAGGGGTTGGGAAGTCAAGGTGAATTTACTATATTTGTAAACAAATCTAAGTCCAAGGACAAACACCTTTAACAACTGTTTGGACAGTATTCCCTTTACAATATGCATGTCTGCATATTGTGATCTTTGTACCAAGTTTTCGTTGAAATCCTCCCAAAATTTTAGGAGGAGTTGCGAATACAAAATGCATGACGGCTGGAATGACAATGAGATGCAATACCCCCGGCCACAAATGGTGGGGCATAAAAAATGGTAACGTGACACTCATAATTACATACCGCGGTGAATATTTTTACCAAATGAATTGTAAATCCGAATAGTATATTAATTTTTTCCTTTACTTCGCGTACTAACGCGAACTTGTCTCAAACTAGATAAGATATGGCTTGTAAAGGGTTTCTTGCAAAAGTCACTGAATGTTACTTACTGCACAAATAATTTGAAAATGCCGGGTTCAATATCCTTTATCTTGATAGGGCCTGACTGGGATAATGGTCCTAGAAACTGAGCATAGAATAGCGGACTCCTGCAAACTAATATGAACTTATGAGCTCTCACTGCCTCTTCTCCCACAAGAAACGTGACGTCACATTATATGTTCTTCTCCAAACCTATCAATAAACTCTGTGACAGGAATTTGCCACACTGCCAGTGACTTGACGCATCCATTCTGTAAGTATGAAAATATCGTCAATTTATCGCTTACTAGGAAAGAAAGAAAAGTTACTGACTCAGCCGTATGACAGAAGTCACCACGGAAATACACAGTATTTAATGTAATGATATAAAATACATAAGTACATTACGAAAATATTCGGTTATAGTGCAGTTACGATACCGACTTAGGACGGTCAGTTGATAAGACAATTGTCAATCAATTGGTGTGGTTCAAACATATAGAGTCTTCCCATGTGATGTCTTACTATTAATATTAGCAGCCATGTTGGAGTACCACTCTCGGGGTTTTTCCATTACTACCATGTAAACTTTATTATAGTTTTGAAAAAATTCAAATCAAGGCAGATTACGTGACTTCAGTCTCAACCAATCAGTAAATATAATCAATCAGTTGACAATTTTCAATAAAACAGAAGTTTAAATGATATACAATGTGATTACATGTATATTACAAAATTAAGTTATATCAAGCAGCTTTGCATGGGCAGTGATGAATAAGTCCGAGAATTTTACTCCAATGAGGGAGATATCTCTAGCTGAAACATTCTGGTTGTATAAACTATGAAATAATCATAATTTGATGTTTACCCTTTCGTTCTGTTCTAAACTTTTTTCCGAAGAGCTCTGATGCGTTATATATCTTAAACGGAAGTTGTAGATAAATCATAAATGATGGTACTGAAACTGCCCCCCCCCCCCCCCCCCCCCCACTTCCCTATCAAAATCTGCACATATAGTTGTCTTCCCATGATTATTTGTACAAGTAGTGTGAATGCGTAAGACAGTGTAAGGAATCATGGGATAGGACTCAGTATACAAATAACATCTCAATCCATGTTCTTTCGTAATATTTTAATTAAGATGATTGGGAATTTTTAAAAAACGACCAGATTGCAAACGTTTGAAGAATTATTTATGTTTTGATTCGTTCACTAAATCATAGGAAACGAACATGTAATATAATAAATATAGAACATATATACCTTTTAACTTAGTGCACCATATGCGCATTTCGACAACTTGTCTCTCAGTGATGCTCGTGGCCAAATGATTGGAATTCTCAAAATAGATAAATATTGTTGAAACCAAAATGACCGAAAAGTGAACCAAAGGATCTATCTAAGGACAGAGCTATGCATGAGGGAGAGTGATTTACTTAATTTGATGACTGGAAATTTGAAGTATCTATTTCATGTCAGTACAAAAGCACTGAAAATAATGTGATATAATATCCTGAATTCATGCTATTTATTCATCAACCACCGTATGTCTGCAGAGAGAAGCTTGTATTTTCTCTTTTCTTTTCATGTGAAATAAACTTTGACGAGTATTTCCGAAGGTATCGTTAATATTAGGGTCACTAAACATACTGTACTGTTTTTGTGAAAGGAGATCCCTCGTCTATTATCATGACTTTGCTACAAAAATCTGGACTAGAATGTTATTCGATATTATATGTATCGTCTTAACAGGGAGTCGGTTTTGCACGTTTTCTTATAAAGCACTCCGATAAGCTTTTTACATTTAATTTTCATTTTAATCTTTAAAGCTATGACCCGTATTCAAACGATTCTACAAACAGGTTAATAAAGATAATCAAGTGTCTTTTTATAACTTTATTTTAAATATGAAATGTTAGATCTATAAAAAGACACAAGTAATCCAGTATCAATGACCCTTATTCAGGAAGTTTCTCCTTTAATATTCTACTTCTATTAGTTCAAACTAGATACTATGTATATTACTTTCTCTATGTAAATATAAAATTCATGATTTACTAAATGACTTTACTTACAATGTGAGATAGTATGCATCTTTTCCTTTATGTACTTCGTTAGTTCTCGTCCTCGTCTGTGTGGAGTAGATCAAACTACTTAAAGCTTCGCAATCATTTTCTGCGAAACCTATTTTTAGCTTTATGCGGAAATATAGCATAACTATGCCGAATACGTTCGCCCTATACTTTGGGTTAACTTTTTGTTTGGATATGTATATGGAAAAAAATTTTGATACTTGACTTTCGCATGTGCCCACCCCCCCCCCCCCCGCACCTCCGCCCTTTTCCGGAAACCTGGATCCGCCACTGCGATAGTTCATTGAGTCTGACTTGGAAAGGAAGTGTTTGGTTCTAGTTTTACGTCACATCAACGCTGATATGATAATGTCATCTGCCTGATGCAACGTACATAAATACAGACTGATGCAACGGATCCCTCCAAAGATATGCGAGACCTTCTACATAACATAGGACATCGGTTATACTGTGGTCTGAAAGACATCGGTGGGATCGAACCCAAGCCCTCTCGGACACAAGCTATGCATCCTTGGAAATGACTAAACTATGCCTCTATCTCTATCTGTAGAAGGTTTTTTTTTCTGTTTTGTTACACTCCATTAATTCACAAATAGTGTAAACAGAAATCAAAAGCTTCAAGAGCCACAAAGACATCGAGCTAAATTGTCAAAAGTGGTCAAAAGTAGCAGAAGTTGGGTAGTTGTGTTCATCACTTGATGAATTCCGATATTTTTTTGGAATAGAGTAAATAGATGAAAGCTTAAACACCACAACCATATATCATATAATATCAAATTATCTCTTCAATCGCTTCCCCTTACCTTCGATTGTTTTCCATCCTCCGTGACCCCAACCCATATGCCATTGAAACTTCGACAAGTACACTTCCTAACGCGGCTTCTGATTGGTCGGAAGGAACTCTCGAGTTTTATCATGCTACGAACGACCATTCTGAAGCCGTGTTAGGAAGTGTATTTGTCGAAGTTTAAATGACATGTGGGTTGATCGGGGATAAACAAGATGAAAGTGCTTTTGCATGGTGAAAGTTTTTGGTACAGACAAAAAGGTTTACTCATTAGGAACACTCTTTTGGAATATGAATTAAGCCCTTACCCTAGTAGTTGACAAGTCAAGGGCAAGAATTAAGTTACTGAGAAGTGGAACAAATTCATAGTGAAGGTAAATTTTTTTAGTATGGACAGAAATCTCTACTTATAAAGAATACACTTTTGAAATATGAAATATGAAATTCCTTACCCTAGAAGTTAACCAGTTAAATATTTTTTTAAAGTATGTCAAATGTCTTATCACAAAGAATGTACATGTGAAATAAATCCGGAACAACATCGCCATTTTTTTTTTCAAAGATAGATATGGACATGTTGTTACAATTGCATGTGAAATATGGAAACCTTATTTTTAATTTGTATCAACATATATATGATTTTGGTAACAATTTTTGTCTACTCTACTAACGCTGACATTAGGGCTATCAGCTTCTATATATCGTCCTCACACATTGGTTATTATCCGGTCGTTTATTTTATGTGCACGTGTGTTAGGGCTTCAACGCCAATCCATTCGCCGTAATGACGCAAGCTGATTGTGAATCACAATCACACTTTATCGGTTGATTTGGAATTTGGATTTGAAAAACTTTACATGAGAGTTCTACTAATTTACTTTTACATGCATCCAATCTAAAATTCTGTCTTAATCCCTGCTATCATCCTTTTTATCTGCATTAAATTTTGTAGGCGATTTGAAACATGCCATTTTGAATGACGTCGTGGGAACTTTTCCAATTATGAGGAAGACCATGTGTCATATACACATCACAGTGGGTGATTTAGAAGGGACTCCCCCCTTTTCGCCACATATTTACTACTAGAAATCCAGATTTGGCACCAAAATGGCTGAGTAGTTTGGATAATACACATGTGCCCTCCATTTTCGGAAATCCTAGATCCGCTACTGCATCGTCTTTACTTTTCTATGGCTCCGAGAAGAGACAGGTCACCACAGCCATTTCGTAGAGTCTATTCCCTCTCCAGCTAGTGTTATTTATAGCACAGGCGGTAAGGGCAGATAACAAGCTGTACACACTGCGTGTAGATATTTAATGTGTCTGCAGTAGCATACACAGCATTGGTATACAATATCAGATGTAATTTATGAGAGGCTCGTGATGTTTAGCCTCGGGGAAGTAATTAATTATGTCAATATTTCTTGATTCTAGATTAAATGAAAAAAACAAAACGAAATCCAGTGAGATAAAATTAACAGATAACGCGTCAGTTAAACCTAGGTCAGCCTCGTGATGAATTAGTGCCAATAGTAGTCACCTGTCTACATGTAGATATTTTAAGATCTAGACAGGCATTGTCAGTCTTTATTTAGGATTCTATGAAATATTTAATTTGTTCTTTTTTTAAACTGAAATTTATATCTAAATATTTCGAAGATCGCGCTATCTTTTTCCATATTGGCGCTTATATGTCAAATCAGGCTTTGATCGAGGGTGTTACAAGCGTTTTACTAAGATTTCTCCAAATAAGGCAATATGTCACGTGGTCTTCCCCTTATTTGTAAAAATTCCCATAAATTGCAATCGTAATTCTAATCGGCTTGCGTCATTACGGCGAACGAATATCTAATACACACAATAAACGATAGAATAATAACAAGTGTGTTAGGAAAATATATTGATAATTAAAGTAAAGCAGCCCTATGCTTAAACCAATTTCTGTTCAATGAAATGTCAATAACAAGGATAACAAATCCGGTTTTGCAAAATACGAAAGTAACTGATGTCACATGACTATGGCACTAACAACAATGTACCACCGTGGACATTCACGGACCCCTGAAATTCAGAGGTCATTACGGGAATGAATATAATAAATATACGGCGAATGAATGACGCAAGAACTTTACAACTTTAAAAGATGTATTACTTTGTTACGTGAATTGAGATTGGCGGTGCAGATGTAAGATAAGATAAATTTTATTTAACGTTGACATGGTCTTTACGATCACTAGAAGACTGTCGAGCAATTGCTCGACGCCTTAAAAACTGAAATGAAAAACAACGACCCCCAAAAAACCCCAAACAAAAAAACACCCACCAAAAACAAAATATAAAAATCCCAAAACAATGTAACCCCCCTCCAAAAAAAAAAAAACAAAAACAAAACAAAAAAAAAAACCCAAACAAACAAAAAACAAAACAAGAAAAAAATACCGAAACAAACAAAACAGAAGAACAAAAAACCAAAATAAAACAAACATCCAGCCCAAAAATATCTCCCTTTCATTAAAACACGCCACAACATTTTACATGGCCACATGAAGGAACGTTCCTGCCCAGTCTTGACTAAGGAAATCCAACACAGTGCTCTAGCGCACACGGTCACAGAGAACCCATAAGGAGACCAACAAATCCACATCTTTCGGAATGATCAACAACGATTTAATCTATCATATACAACAGTTTTTATCGAAATAATTTGTAAAATGCATTGTCATGAACATAAACATGAAAGCATAGAAAAGAATCATGGTACATGTAGATAAATGTAGCTGTGATCAAGAGAAAGTGTACAATAGAAATAAAAGATCAACAATACAATCATACACATTGTTTTCGCAAAATAATAAAAATGTTAAACATATGAGTCACTCACTGCTATGTAAGTTAGTTTGAACATAGAAAAGAGAGTTTCTAAAAAGACAACTACTCTACCGAGAAATTAAGATTACTCAAACATTGGTATAATGAACTTTTGGCTCATTGAAGAAGAGGAGTTTTAACTGACCTTTGCCCTTGATGAAGGAGTTATCAATTCTTAACAATGATATAAAAGAACTATTATAAAGTTTACAATATACATCTTAAAAGCCCTGAAAGAATACATGTATAAATCAATTGTACATTCAGAATTGAGAATGATAATCGAAATTGCCTACTGATCACCTCAGTTTAAAGGTTACCTGTTTATAAAGTGCATTTTTAAAATTCTTATTAAGTTTTTTTTTTTTTTTTTTTTTTGCAAATAAACTTTCTGTATGAAAGTCACTTCTGTATGAAAGTCACATCTAAATAAAGGTTAACTCTGTTTGAGGATTACCTCTGTGTGATACTCATATCTGTGTCACCTCTGTATTAAAATCACCTCTGTGTACAGGTCACCTCTGTGTACAGATCAGCTCTGCTTAAAGGTCACATTGAAGTTGTGACCAGCATACACTGGTATGACTGTATTGGACTATTTATAGTTTTTATGACTACATAATAATATCTCTCTTTAAGAGTGAAGAGCAAAAACATTTCCAATTGAAATTCAGGCATCTTGTCCAAATAAAATACACTAAGATGCAAGAGGCCTGCAAGTCCTTTGTAGTTTAAATGATTTTGTGACCAATTGTATCCCTAAGTTTTTACTAATTCAACAATCCAAAAGAATCAGATGTCGAAGAATGTTTGTTACATTTGAAACATATTTTAATATACATAATGTTCAGTACATCTACAAAAAGCTTCTCTTAGTATTCAACATAGAAACAATTTCACTTGAACCAATATACAGTCAAACTTGTGTATTAAGGTCAGCTAAGGGAATAGTGAAAAGTGACCTTTATAGACAGGTGGCCTTTATACAGAGGTCTATTGTCTAGGAAATAGAATTTGGGAATTTAAAATGTAACCTTTAAAGACAGGTGACCTCTTAATAGAGGTGGCCGCTAAGACAGGTTTCACTGTATGTTATAAAATCGAATTTAACAGTGAAATACTGAAGTGCCTTAAAGACAAAGCAAATAAAATGGCAAATTCTGACAAACTCATTTAGAAGAAAAACTCATGATAAAGTGAATCTTATTCATATGCCATGGAATGTATTTCTTTGAAGTGAGCTTGACTAGCGATGTAAAGAATAAAAGGGTTTACAACCAGAACAACAAAATCAATCAGCATGCACCAAAGTGCTTAACATACATTGTTATTGGTCTATTTCGGTGTTCACAATTTATTCTTTAAAATACAAATGGGGTTGGTTTATGCCCAATTATCTGGCATTATACATTACAACAAACATTGTTAATAAATATATACAACCTTTGCGTGGGGAACAAAATATATAAATGTAAAACCACATCTCGTGAACATTATAGAGTTGATTCAAAATATATATCATAAATAACAAAACAAATTTCGTGTAAAGGCTTCCTTTTGCCTGGGAAAATTAGAATACTAAAGTGGTCAAACGGAACAACTGTCGTCTGCTATTCATTTTTCAAAAGTGACTTCCATCAAACAGAGAGAGTCAAGTTTAGTCAATTTTAATGCCATACTTACGCGCGTAGTAATGACGGTATGACGTCAACGTTTATCGGAATTGAGAAGCTTGTTTATATTAGACATGTAAAGATGGATGTTACGTAGATCTACTGTACTATTCTAACTATTGCTTGATAAAAGCCAGGAGGCCGAAAATTTGCGACAAAGAGTGTTTGTGTCAAATCTTTATGTTTGACTTCAATGTTTTATTACACTCCTGTTGTTGGCACTTTTTACCCAATGACCTCACACTCTCTTTTCATGCCTGCAGCAATGCTGACTCCACATGCTTTTGTCATCCATTTTACTTATAGCAAGTCAATCATCCTCAAGGCACACGGTCTCACTTCTGGTTCAAGTTGGTCCATTAATGCCCACTTTAGTGTTATTATTTTTGCCATTTTGTCACACCTCTAGGTTTAAGTGTGTCCACTAATGCCCACTTTGATGTTTTTATAATGAGTAAGATTTTGTCTCACGTCTGGTTTCCAGTAAGCCTTTTAATGCCCACTTTGATTGTTTGTTGTGATTACCAACGCAAGTTGCAACAGTTTCTTTTATATCGTACTTTAATCTTAAGTTTCATTTTGATAGACTCAGCTTATCTCAACCTATAAGGTGCTTGCCTGTGATTGACAGGTCTCGGACTGATGTCCCACTGCTGTCTTGTCTTTCTAATGAGACAGCCAATACAAAGGTCTAGTGTCACGGTAGACCTGGCACATTTAACCTCACCTATTGCATTGGTTGAGTCTTATTGATTCTTTTCGTTACACAGACTTATTTCCCATTTGAGACGGTATCTGACGTAAAATAATTATGACGTCATCAATTTACTAAGAAAATGTCATTTGTGGACTGTTCCCTGAGTTTTAGATCAATTTCCATAGAATTTGATGATGTCATAAGTATTTGACGTCAGAAACCGTCCCAAATGGGAAGTAACTCTGTATAACGCAAAGACCGAATAGCATAGGTCTAAATTTCTCAGCCATGCTTTAGGCAGATGCCGTTACGCAGTAACTGAAATAATTGATGGAGTAATATAAAAAAAGAAACGATTCATTTAAACAGATTTGTATGTACATTTACCTCCTCTTTATCAAAGTACATGTTTGTTAAAGTTAACAATCAAACAGAACATACTTATTGCACTACATTATTAAACTAGAAATGTTATAATTTAATATAATGAGAACACTTAAGAATTATTTTGCACAAAATCCTTATATTTATATGTGTTTTGTTTATGAAGTCCGCTGGATGCCCCATTTTATGTATCAAAATCATAATTCCAAGAGGGGGGGGGGGCAGTCAAATGACAGAATAGATGCACAACTTATGATATGATGCCATATGATGACATAATTCTGATAGGGTCATGATCCCAATGTAAACATTGGAAAATGGTGTGCAGTTTATTTTTAACTTTTTAACTTTCATATAGAGAAAATGCAGTCAGTATGTAAATATTTAAATGAACATGTAATTAATGATATTCATCTTGATATATGATATTACCTTATAACTCTCACAAGCTCATGGAATGCTATATCAACATTGAGTGGAGGGTTTTGGCACTTGTTTCTATATAGGGAATCTAAAGACAGAATATGAATCATTTTATTATGTAATGAACACTCACATCAAGAATGCAACCAAATGATTCATTAAAATGCATGACCACTTGAAAATATTCTTATTTCGTATTCTCACAGAAATACTAAATATCAGATTTTATATATGTGCATTAATTTGGTGCACCGTATGCGCATTTTAATAACGTATGTCTTTTCAGGGATGCTCAAGTCCAACACTGTAGAAATAGAAAGAATAAATATCCAGAAAGGAAACTCAATTCCAAGTCCCCTTAAACATGAAAGCAGTAGAAGCCATCTAAGGACAGAGCTGTGCATGAGGGTGATACTCCTTAGTTTAAGAATAAATTACAAATTTTTTACACAGTAAACTTGGAGTATATATTTCAGGTTAGTACGGAGGTACTGAAAATGGACGTACACTGCAGAATATTAAATTGTGTGTTTTAATGGTTTAACACCACTCAAAGATTATTTCCCTTATATGGGGCGGCACACTGGTGTGATTTGGTGGATAAGGTGCTCAGCTCATGATCGAGAGGTTCCAGATTCGACTCCTGCCCTGGGCACACCGGTGTTCTGTCTTTCGGATAAAACAGTACAAACTGAGATCCTTTGTCACGGTAGGTGTGGCACGTAAAAGATCCCTCACTTCTCCGGGTGAGTCCGTTGCAAAGGTCAAATTTCTATGCAATGCATCAGGCAGACACCGTCACCATATATGTGAAATAATCATGGAGTGACGTAAAACAATAATCGATTTATCAATACGGATGCGGCAAGTGCCTTGCACACTGCTTCATTTTTTGATCCAATACTATAGACCTATCATAAGCACAGAAGGATCTTTAACATTCCAACATATAACATAACACTGATCCTTTCTTTATACACTCTCATCTGACAGACATGTAGGAAGGCAGAGGATGGTAAGTCACTATTGAGAACTATGACATCAGGAAGCGAACATCAGGTGCTCAGATTTGGCATCCAGTGCGATACCAATGCATCAACCTTCCCTTACTACAACAATGACCCACAGCAGACACTAATGGAGCTGACATAGTGTAATCTGTAACGTGATTGGCTTGCGACCATCAGGACCCTGGGGTGAGTCCTAATGTTGACTCCTTGGTGTCCATTCAGATGAGAAAGTAAAAAACAAGATCCCTGTTACAGTAGACATGAGATGTAAAAGATCCCTCACTGCTTTGTGTGAGATGGTTGCATAGGTTTAGATTCCTCTGTATTACATCCGGCAAATGCTGTTACCATAAGTGCGATAATCTTGGTGTGAATTAAAACAATAAAAAAAGGTTCTGATATCCCTGGAAACCAGAACCGAGACGAGTATGAAAAGGAAATTAAGCATCTCCTGTCTGGCTAGCCACATCTACCAAAAATTCATCAAAATACATATCTCACACAAACAAAAATTCATCCCTGCAAAAACATACTGTAGACATACAGTTATAACTATAGTAAAACAGGCTTTAAAGACCACTTGTACCTTTGTACACTGTCTGTTTTTTACCATTTATTGAAAATGTATACAGTGAAACTTGTGAAATATTGTATACAGTGAAAGGGAAGGAGGAAAACGTGGTCACTTAAGGCAGGTGGTCTTCAGACACAGGTTGATTTGTATAAATAATCAGTAGAAAGATACTGGAAATGTGGCTGTTTAAGACAGGTGATTGATTGATACATTTCATTAAATTTATACATATATCTTTGACTATTCACATGTAAAGATGATGGATAAATCCAAACCATAAGTCTAAAAATCATGAAACCAGAGGACATACAAAATCAGTGAAAATCAAAAATAAGTGGAAAATAAGAAAATATGTCTACTTGAAGAGCATATGTGAACCCCTGTGATGGACTGAGATCAGGTGCCCCGGGGAGAGTGAGCATCTTCTGCTTGCTAGAAACACCCGTCACATATACCCAGTAGAAAGAGTCAAATCGTGTAAATTCAATATGTATTTATATAGGGAGAAGTCAAAGTAGGTAACCTTCTAGTATAGAAGGTGTCAAATCTGTGTAAAATGATCGGAATCGGTCTCAGCCCTCAATATCATTTAAAAGTCTGGATAACGAGATATCATATGGAGTAATAAGAGTCTCGTATACTCATAACTCATAACGAAATATCATATGGAGTAATAAGAGTCTCGTATACTCATAAATGGATGGTAAGATCTCTTCATTTCTTCTCTTTCTTTGTCGGACCAAGTCGACTCTTGGCAACTAGAGTCATGGGGTAATTATCTCTACAATGAACAGCAGAAAGTTTAGTTTCATATGTATGTGGGAATGCACCTCATTAAGATTAAAGAGGAAATGGTATAAGGGAAAGAGGAAAGTGGGTTCCCAGACCTCCAGCCTTCAAAACCAACACCTTTGTCACTGATGTATTGTTCACAGCAGTGGTGCTTTTGTCACGGGAGTCACTGCAGATCTGATACCTGGCAACAAACAGTGGTGCTCCTGTCACAGGAGTCACTGCAGATCTGATAACCCGCACTAAACAGTGGTGATTTTGTCACAGGAGTCACAGCAGATCTGATAACCCGCATTAAACAGTGGTGATTTTGTCGAAGGTGTCACTGTAGATCCGATACCTTGATTCATATAAAGGTGCTCCTGTCAAATGAGTCACTGCAGATCTGATACCCTGCATCAAACATCAGTTGTTTCAGCCACAGGATTCACTTAAGATCCAATACCAAGCATCAAACAGTGGAGCTCTAGTCAAAGGAGTCACTGCAAATCCGATACCCAGTAACAAATTAGTGTTTTTGACACAGAAGTCACTGCAGATCCCATACCACACATCAAACTGTGGTGCTCTTGTCAAATGAGTCACTGCAGATCCCATACCCCGCATCAGACAATAGTGCTCTTGTCACAGGAGTCACTACATCCTATAATCCACATCAAACAGTGGTGCTCTTGTCACAGGAGTCACTGCAGATCTAATACCCCGCATCAAATTTTTTCCCGTTCGAATTCTCTATTATTAGGTATGGTCGCTTTTTAATTTTTTAAATAATTGAACATTATGAGTCCATGGCCTACCATGACACGGGAACTCGGTATTTACTCTCTCATCCTAAAGACTGGACACCAGCATCTATAGGAATCGGACCCGAGACCCCTCGATCATGAATCTAGCACGTTACCGATTGAGCTACGCCGACTCGGATGTATTACATGATACTAATATATGATATCGCGACTAGAATAAAGTGCAACACTGCAACTCATCGTTGCCTTTCGTTTCATTGCACCTCTATCGAGTCTGTTCACACTCACGAGCCACGGCCGGGGCTTGAACCCGCGACTTCTCGGTCACAAACCAAGCACCTGACAGTTTGAGCTACGCCAACTCTCCTGATTATAAATGTACTTTATATACCCGGTATTATATAGCAACATATACCTTATAGTAAGAGTAGTAGCCAACGTTTTAAAAACAGAAAGGAAAAGAGGCACAGATAACTTTTACCATCTCTTTTTGTGTGTAATATTTTACCACACGACTATGGAAATTCGTAAAATAGTTATAACAATACCTTTTAATGTTTTAAAAACAATTTCCTTTGAAATATTACAGGCGATCATGATTCGATTCTAGAATGCGCCATTGTATAAGAGGTTGTCCCCCCCCCTTCCCCACTTTTCTTGATTCCATGTCCATTACTGAGGCATTGGTGTAAGCGACTAACAAGTCCAACACCGATTAACTTAAAGACTTTTAAGGGCCAATTTCCTCCGTTAATTGGAATTGTATTATTATAGTAAATATAGAACACATATACCTTATTATTTCGTGCACAATATGCGCATTTCGTCAGTGATGCTCGTGGCCAAATGATTGAAATTCTCAAAATATATAGATAGAAATTGATGGCGCTTTATATGTCCATACTCATAAACAAGATCAAGTGCAAGATAACGAAAGAGATATTTCCTTTCACTGATAAAAAATAATCATGCACTACTATAAACCTAGAGCACTTACATGGGAGTCCCAGGTTTTGAATTTCCACATATTTCGGTAAGTGTACATTACAGTAATATTAGTAGCCCATGGGTTGAAGTTCTCCTTTTGATCTTGCACTTGAATATAATTTAGGAACTGACAGTAGAAAAACGGAAGTGCACGATTGAACTTCGTCTTTCACAATAGCTTACTGTAGTCTTAAGACAAAGAGCTGTGGATGAAATCGTCCAAGACAATTGTTCAGTCGTAGGCTTAAAGAAACACATATTAACAAATTCAGAGAATTGTGGTCCCCGCTTTCGGGGTTCTATTAGTAAGGGTGTAGTGACATATAGTCATTGTTGAGCATGTCTGCATGTATCTGCAGCGTCATTAGGGACACACAAGCCAAATATGAAGGTCCTACGGTTAAACACTTACATTGAAGTAGGTCACAGGTCACGGTCAAGGTAACATAATAAAAAGAATTCGGTACCAACGGAAAGGTATTGCAATTAGGGACGCACATGCCAACCTCCTTATGACCAAGATTAAAGTTTTAGTGACAGACGGACAGACGAATGAATTTAATTTCCCCACGCTTTCGTGAAGGAAGAGAACAGCCTTTCAAGTAATGTGGTACATTCTCAGAAAGCTCAGTCGACAGCGTTTTGGATTCGTGAATGAAAGGTCTCGGGTAAAAACCTAACCGGTGATTCGTTCTGCCTATCGGACCAACAGTAAATACATGCAGAACATTTACAAACATTTCCCTGAACAGGGAATTATTAAATATAATATAATATATAATATAATATGTTATCCAAATTTACAACGAACGTTTCCATATTCTGCATATCGAAGTTTTCGTCGAATTCTATGTATGTTAAAGTTACCCAAAATCCTTAAAAATTTCCTACAAATTTTAATGAAATGGGCTGGATGTGCCATGCAACGACCTCAAACAAAACCCAATCGTCTGTCCCACCAGAATAGAGCTTCACCACTACCGCCGTCTTTACCAAGCAAAAGAGTTTCATCACCATCACATGAACTAAACATTAGACCTTCACCAACCAAACGAGCTTTGTCACTACCACCATCACCAACAAAAGAGCTTCACCACCATCGCCACCACCACACAAAGTCTGCTGCTCACAAAGTGTTGTAGAGCCTGTGTGACGTTCTACACGGGACATCTGAGTCACGAAGTGCACGGTAATCAATCCGTGATGTGAACTCGGTCAAGCTGTATCCCTTGTTATAGAAAAATTTACAAATTACAGGAGGAAAACTTACGCGTTATCTTCCTTAATTCAAAATAAAACGTCCATATAGGTTTATTGAATATTTTTCTTTAGACCACACACAAGAACGGATTGGGGTGGGGGGGGAGATGGGGGGATCTGCTGGTTCCCCTTTTTTTGCCACAGGTTTACAATGCATATATAGATAATAAGGATGGACACACTCAACTTCTATGTACTTTCATTTTAACTGACTACAGAAGTGTTACGAAGGCTGTGGAGAACAAAGACACTCGCCAATAATAAATGTACATTGGATATTGGGCTAAGCATTTCCTTTATTATATATTATATGAACTATACTAGTAACAGACTTGGTAAGACGGGAAAAAGGAGAAGGGGGAGAGTTATAGAGGAGAGGAAGAACCAAATACAATTGATGTACGGTAAAGTGGCGGTGGACAAACTGACAAATATTGAAGGGGAAAAAGGGAGGGGGTCACACTTCCTTGTCCACCCCTTATAATTTCATGAAATAAAACATTGACCGGAAGTACCAGAAATATAAAGTTACAATAATTGCAAAAACTATTCCCGTTATCTGAATACGATCCTCCCCCTCCCCCTTTTTGGATTTAAGGAAAATTTTCATAGCAGATAGAAACTGTAAATTTTAGAAGAGAAAAATTTGTTTAAGAAATGAGTAGATGAGCATTAGAATCACACGATTCAACAACTCTGTCCATACGCAGTTCCTTTAAGGAAGTTGCGTGATAAACCCTCTCATCCCCCCTTTTTTCTCAAATAAAATTTGGTATAAGTACTTGTAGAGGAAGCATTATTACGGTTACCATTGGGTCCCCCAGTCGGTTTAAAAGAAAGGTGTGTTTGTGAAACACGAATGACCACGGCGGTAACAACGTCCAATTAAGGCAAATTTTGAAGTCTCCATCTCTCATGTATCAAAAGTTGTGACGAAAGTTAAAGTTGAAAACAAACAGACAAACAAACAAACAGCCAGGACAAAAACAACATGCCCCCGATCTATGGATACCGAGAAATTAATAATCCTTGCGAATAAACAGATCAATATTTAAATGGTTTAAAGAAAATCTTCAATATCATTAAATTCCGTTCCTTTCTGATAAGAAATGTATGAAGAATGTCGGTACATATTACTTTTTTGCCATTCTCTTAGCAAGGACTGACAAGTACGATTCCCTTGTTGCCCTAATATGTTTAAAAGGTTTGATAACCTCCTTCTCCCATGTCGCGATATAATGTAAACATTAATCAACCAAACAAATGATCCGGGTCCGATTCCGACAGCTTTTCTGTGATTTCTAATTTTGTACTGGATCAGACGAAATTCAGGCTGTGCCCTGAGGCGGATAAAGTTGAGTTACGTTTCAACTATAAAATATATAAGCAATATTTCATATAAATTTATATCAGCTTCAGAGGGTGTCTATTTTTCACCAAATATTTATTCAAAAAATTGATACAATATCAATTTACATGTAATTATAAATCTGAGCTTCAATGTACGAAGACGTTTTGCGATGTCTTAAGTGAGCTTCTGACAATTTATATGGAAGATAACAGCAGCGCTGGGATCTGTCCTGAATACACATTTGTTTCACCAAAATTCTCTGCATCATAATCAAGGCACGGTTCTTCGAAACTGATAGCACTAGATTTGAATCTGACTATGTCTTTTCCACTTGATCCTTGGTATCCTGTCATACAGTTCTCATATTTAGTATATATAGTGTAGGACTTGTTAGGTATCACTTCCACAGACCACGGAAATAACACATCGTACATTCTATCATGACTGGCCTCAGTGCCAGTACATGTGGTCTCTAGAAGTGTTTCATGCTCTTCGTTCCCTAAACGAATGTGTACGTCTTGATCAATGAAATCCTCAGTAGGGGTATACACCGTTATTCCATGAATACATATCTTTTCAGAACTTTTGAAAGATATTGCATGAGTATGTGCGTAGGAGTTCGAAGACTTTATTGTTCTACGAAATCGTTTTACACGAATATAATTTCTAGATTTGAAGGGAAATGTTGTTTGTATACACGATATTACAGTAGCTTTATTGATCTGTTGTAAGAATACATCTTCTACCTCTTTTGCAGATAGAATATCTCGTCCAGCTATTTTCCTTTTAAAGTAAGTTTCATTCATAACAGGAAAACGTATATGACGAATTATATTTCCAAGAACAATTCTAATGTTCACATCCGACGGGTCCAAACTTTGTTTCGAACACTCGTTTTTGCTCCAAGCTATGGTTTTTTTCGAATATGAATTCTTCGTTAGATGTAAGAGAGTCGCATTTCAAAATCGATTCAATATTTTCGGGGGACAAATCCATGAATCCCTCCGAAAGCAATACATCATTTGTCCGCCTTTGAATAAAATCCAAACATAACTGCTTCAAGTCGCTCAAGTCATATCTACGCGTTTCTTCTAATATTGTACAAACATTTTCTACGGAAATGTTACTTTCCATGTATTCAACACATCTATCAGACAATACGTCTGCACAGTACTTTCTGGAACAGTAATGAATTGATGTGACGTTTTCATTTGTTAACACAATATCACTACTGTATAGGTATCTGGAAAAAGAATAATAATCTCCGTTAACATTTTGTTAACATAACTACTGTAAAAGTTTTCGACAGAATTCCCCGTACAATGGGAACATCTACATATTGTGATCTCTGTACCAAATTTCATTAATATCATATAAATGGTTGAGGAAGAGTTGCGAAGACAAAATGCTGAACGGAATGACGGCGAGGTGCAATCCTATATGCAATGATATATATATAAAGGTGGTATTGTGGTAAAGTGCAATTCATAATAAGATACCATGTCGATTTTTTTTCACTCAGAATTTGGAAAAGTGTATTGAATATTTTATGTGTGTGATATGGAAGCTTACTGCAAAAATAATTTGAAAATATCGGGTTCAATATCCTCTATCTTGATGGGACCTGGACCTGACTGGGATAATGGTCCTAGGAACTGAGCGTAGAATATTGGACTCCTGCAAACTAATATGAACTTATGAGCTCTCACTTCCTCTTCTCTAACAAGAAACGTGACGTCACATAAGATGTTCTTCTCCAAACCTATCAATAAACTCTGTGACAGGAATTTGCCACACTGCCAGTGATTTGACGCATCCATTCTGAAAGCATGAAAATGCCGTTAGTTTATCGGTTACTAAAACATCTATGCAAAGTAATGATACGTTGTATTTCTACTTCGTTTTGTTCTAAAGCCGGCGTGGCCTAGTGGATAAGATGCTCGGCTCGTGATCGAGAGGTCCCGGTTTCGACTGCCGCCCTGGACACACTGGTGTTCTGTCTTTCGAATGAAACAGTAAAAAACGAGGTCACGTGTTACGGTAGGCGTGGCACGTAAAAGATCCCTCACTGCTTCGGGTGTGTCCGTTGCAAAGGTCCAAAATTTGTATGCAATGCATCAGTCAGATGCCGTGACCATATATGTGAAATAATCGTGGAGTGACGTAAAACAATAATCAATCAATCAATCAATTCGTTTTGTTCTAAAGAATTTTTTCCGGGAAAATGCTGATACGTTATAGAGCTTTAAACGACAGTTGCTGATAAATTTTCGATGATCCAAATTTTATATTGTTGGAAATTTTTAAAGACGACCAGATTGCAAACTTTTTCAAAAAATATCTATACTTTGAAGCATGAAAAAGTAAACCATAGAAAACGAGCTTACCTTATTTATCATACATATAATATAATATCCTGAATTCACGTTATTTACTCATTGACTTCATGTGTCTGCAGAAAGAAAATTGTACTTCCTCTTTAGTTTTCATGTGAAATAAACTTTAAAGAGTATTTCCCAGGTATTGTTAAATTAAGGGTCACTACCTGTACTTACTGTTCTTGTGGAAGGAAAAAAAAAACATCCCTCGTTAATTTTCATAATTATGTTATAACATTCGGGGCTTTAATTGTATTTCATATTATTTCTATCATCTTAACGGGAAGTCAGTTCTGCATGTTTTCTTTTAATGAACTCCGATAAGCTATTTACATTTATTTTTCATTTAAGTTTTTGAAATTTATGACCCTCATTTAAATGTTTCTACAAACAAGTCAATAATGAAAATCAAGTAGTCCTGTATCAACGACTGCCGTTATGGGAGTTTCTCCCTAAGTATTCCACTAGTATTAACTAGATACTATATCTACAACTTTTATCTCGAAATTATGTAATTATCAATTTCATGATTTACCGAATGACTTTACTTACAATGTGGGATGGTATGCTTTTTGTTATGAACCTCGTTGTTTCTCGTCCTCTTCTCTATATGACAGGTCATATTACTAATTCCTCACGATCGATATTTTTCTGCGAATTCTATATTTAATTTTATTGGAAAACATTGCATACTTTTAAACATATCGATACGATCAATTTATAAAGCGGTTTAACTTTTTGTTCGGACAGGTAAAGGCAAAACCTCTAAAAAGTATGTCAAGCATGCTCGCAATTTCCTGAGCAGTGGTGCGGTTAAAATGATAATTCATGTAAAATTGAATATATAAGTTTAAGTAGGTATTTAACGATTATTGACAAGTTGATAGTAGTTGGGTGTCTCGAGAGACAGTAATTATATAAAAGTCCTCAATCAGGTCCAAGTTTCACGATCTCTCATTGAATCCTTCTTGGAGTAAAAAGTGTTTGTTTGATTCTAGTTTTACGTCACATGAACATTATTACACTGATGTGATGATGTCATCTGCCTGATGCAACACATAGAATTATAAGCCAAGACAACGGATCCTTCCAAAGAGGGACCTTCTACATAACATGGAAACTCGGATTTTTACTATGTGGTCTGAATGACATTGGCGGCATTGAACCCAGGCGCTCTCGGTCATGAGCCACGCAATCTAACTAAATGTGCTCCGTTACTGACTAAACTATGCCTCTGTCTCTATATTAGTATTTTTATATCCTCGCATAAAAATGTGGATTTATATTATGCTATACCGCTGCTGTCTGTTTGTCCCACGTATCTTGTCTTCGCAACGCCTCCTAAACCTTCGCGGGATTTTAAGGTAATTTGTACGATTAAATAACACCATTTTAAATAATACATATTGGAAAGGGAATGTTGTCCAAAACTTAACAGGAGTTCTGACCGTTGGACTTAGATTTTCTTTAAATACTTTTTCTTCGTAAGACTTTGGAGGGATTTTGATGAAACTTGGTTCAAAGCAAAAACACCATGTGAAGATGTGAATGCTGAAACAGGAATGCTGTCCAAAAACAATTGCAGGAGTTATGACCCTTGGATTCAGATTTTCGTCGCAACTCCTCCTAAATCTTGGGGTTGATTTCGATGAAATTCGGTACAAAAGAATGTTCAAATTACAAAGATATGCATATCGAACAGTAATTTTCACGTCTCCTCAAAATTTAATACAACTGTAGTAGGTGTACTTATGAAAGGAGGATGGGGGTGTCAGCATGGGAAATGATTGATGCGTGAAGAAGATCAATTAACCTACAAACAATTGAAGAAAACTGAACTATTTTACCAGTATCAAAGGTAATATATATTTACCACAGTTAAATTAAATATCTAGTACTAGTTTGTATGACACCTAAGATAAAAAAAAAATGCGGGCGTATTTTGTGCCCTTTAAAGTTCCCTATTTTTATTGATGTTGATCCTCTCACACTATATCACACACTTAAACATTGGGACGGGAGACAGGGTAGGTGGGAGGGGAGGAAATGTATGGGAGGGGAATGAGAGACATTATATATGAGGGAGAGAATAGTGAGAGGAAAGGATGGGACCTGGAAGCATAAGGAGAAGGAAATGTAGAAATACCATCTGTCCTCTCTATCAATTACTTAAGCTATGTAGTGTATTACTAATGAATGAGTTTCATTCATCAGATTGCCTGTTGAACAAATATCCATAGATCAATCCGAAATAATGCGAGTGCACAACATGATGAATAAGATGTTTAACTAGTGTTGAAAGAGCAAGCATTAAATTTGACCAAAGTCATTATACAGAGTAATGATACAGTTTAAAATGAACAAACTAAAAAAGACCAAGCCAAGAAATGATCATTGTATTATCATTTGCTTTGGTAAATATTCACTTGCAAAATGTTTTGAAATGTAAAAACCAAATAGTCATAATATTTAGCATCGAAAAGCATTATATTCAACACATTTAGCACATTGCTGTTCAGAAATCTTTCTAAAATTTTAGCAGAGCATTTCTATTGATGTAATGATAATAAATAACATTTCAAAACACAAAATCATTAAACTTTAAACAGAATATAAGAAATTAATTTTAAAAGTAATAAGTCAACTATCAACCGACTACTACTATCGTTGCTGCTATACTGCAGATATGGTTATATTGTATTATGGTAATACCAATGTTAAAACAATAAATATAACCAAGTATAATTATAAATTTACCTCCAAATAACATGAATAAAGTTTCATCTTGATCTATAGGCAATAATAAGAAGTTTTTGTTAAACACTGATGCCACCCTTAGACTGAATAAAAGTTCCAACAAATATTTCGCAAGGCTTTTCTGTGATTTCTTAGTTTGTCATGGATCGAAAGAAATTCTAGTGCCTACTGTGTCTTTTTCAGGGTGCGCCCTTAATCGAAAAAGGTGGGTAATGTTTCGACTATTTACCGTGTAAGCAACATTCATACAAATATAAAAGCTTTGTTCAATTCTAACTCTAAACTTTAATGTACGAAGATATTTGCGATGCTTTAAAATAACTTTTAACAATCTATATGGACGACAACAGCAGCGCCGGGATCTGTCCTGAATATACATTAGTTTCATTGTAATCAGAACTATCTGAATCACAGTCAGAGGATGGTTTTTCGAAACTGATAGCACTAGACTTGAACCTGACAATGTCCTTCCCTCTTGATCCTTGGTACCCTTTCATATAGTTAGCATATTTAGTACAAACAGTGTAGAACTTATTAGGTATTACTTCCACAGACCACGGAAATAATACATCGTACATCTTATCATGGCTAGCATCAATTCCAGTACATGTGGTCTCTAGAATTGTTTCATGCTCTTCATTCTCTAAACGAATGTGTACGTCCTGATTAATAAAATCATCTTTTGGGGTATACACCGTTATGCCATGAATACATATCTTTTCAGAACTTTTGAAAGATATTGCATTGGTTTGTCCGTAACATATCGTATCCCTTATTGTTCTACGAAATCGTTTTACACGAACATATTTTCTAGATTTGAAGGGAAATGTTGTTTGTATGCATGATATTACAGTAGCTTTATTGAACTGTTGTAAGAATACATCGATTACTTCTTCTGGGAAAAGAATATCTCGTCCTGCTATTTTGCTTTTGAAGTATGCTTCATTCATGATTGGGAAACGTATATGACGAATTATATTTCCAAGAACAATTCTAATGTTCACATCCAACGGGTCCAAACTTTTTTTTGAACACTCTTTTTTGCTCCAATCTATGACTTTTTCGAATATGAATTCTTCGTTAGATGTAAGAGAATCGCATTTCAAAATCGATTCAATATTTTCGGGGGACAAATCCATGAATCCCTCCGTAAGCAACACATCGTTTGTCTGTCTTTGAAAAAAGTCCATACTTAACTCCTTCAAGTCGCTCAAGTCATATGTATGCGCTTCTTCTAATATTGTACAAACGTTTTCCACGGAAATATTACTTTTCATGTATGCAACACATCTATTAGACAATATGTCTACACAGTACTTTCTGGAACAGTAATGGATTGATGTGACGTTTTCATTTGTTAACATAATATTACTACTGTATAGGTATCTGGAAAAAGAATAATATCGCAGTTAACATGTATGTTTATAATCTAAAAGTACATAACAATACTAAACCCTTGCTTTTTTCAATCAGAAAATCAATGAATAAAAAATTCATTGAATGATACTTACTGCAAAAATAATTTGAAAATATCGGGTTCAATATCCTCTATCTTGATAGGGCCTGACTGGGATAATGGTCCTAGGAACTGTGCGTAGAATATTGGACTACTGCATACTAATATGAACTTATGAGCTCTCATTTTCTCTTCTCCAACAAGAAACGTGACGTCACATAAGATGTTCTTCTCCAAACCTATTAATAAACTCTGTGACAGGAATTTGCCACACTGCCAGTGATTTGACGCATCCATTCTGTAAGTATGAAAATATCGTCAGTTTATCGCTAACTAGGAAAGAAAGAAAAGTTACAGACTCAGTCGTATGACAGAAGTCACGACAGAAATATATACAGTATTTATTGTAATAATGTGAAACAAAAAACCACATAAGGACATCACAAAAATATTCGGTTGTAGTGCAGTTACGATACCGACTTGGGACGGCCAATTGATATGACAATTGCGAATCAGTTGGTGTGGTTCAAATATATAAAGTCTTCCCATGTGATGTCACACTACTAGCATTAGCAGCCATGTTGGAATACAACTCTCGCACTTTTTCCATTACTACCATGTAAACTTCATTATATTTTTGAGAAATTTGCTATCAAGACAAATTTTGTGATTTCAGTCTCAATCAATCAATCAGTTGGCGATTTTTGATAAAACATAAGTTTAGATATACAATGTGATTATATTACAAAATTAAGTTATAACAACTTTGAATGGGGAGTTGAGAATTGAACTCAAATGAGGGAGATAACTCTAGCTAATTTGAGGAAAACAAGTTTGTATATGAAATAATCATACCATAGACAGATCCAGACATCTTTGAAAGAGGGGTTGCAGTCTCCCATGAAAAAAGTTTTGCACTATCGGTCTGGAATGGGATGGGGGGATTGCAGCCCTAAAAATGGTCGAAAATGACCTTTTTTGGTCAAATTTTCCGACCAAAGGGGTGTTGTACCCCCTTCCTTTCCACCCTCTAAATCCCCCGATACATACTTTGATGGTTACGCTTTCGTTTTAGTCTAAACTCACTTTTCCGGAGAGCTCTGATACGTTATGAACTTTAAACGGAAGTTGTAGATAAATGAATGATGGAACTGAAACTGCCCCCCCCCCACATCCCCCGCTTCCTATTCCTATCAAAAGTCTGCACATACAATAGTCTTGCCCCACGATTCCTTGTACTAGTACTGTATAGTGCGTAACGCAGTGCAAGGAATCACGGGACAGGACTAAGTATGCAAATAAGTTCTCAATAGGTGTTCTTTCATAATATCTAAATTTAGATTATTGGAAATTTTCAAAATCGACCACATTACAAACGTTTGAAGAATTATTTATGTTTTGATTCGTTTCAAGAACTAAATCATAGAAAACGAACTTACCTTAATATAAATAATGTGATATAGTATCCTGAATTCAGGCTATTTATTCATCGACCACGTGTGTCTGCAGAAAGAAGCTTGTACTTCCTCTTTTCTTTTCATGTGAAATAAACTTTGACGAGTATTTCCGAAGGTATCGTTAATATTAGGGTCACTAACCATATGTACTGTTTTTGTGAAAAGAGATCCCTCGTTCATTATCATGGCTTTGCTATAGAAATCTGGGCTATAGTTTTATTTCGTATTTTAGGTATCATCTTACCAGGAAGTCGGTTTTGCACGTTTTCTTATAAAGCACTCCGATAAGCTTTTTACATTTTAAAAATTTTCATTTAAATGTTTAAACGCGTGACGCTTGTTCAAATGATTCTACTAACAGGTTTGAAATAGTGATAATCAAGTGTCTTTTGATAATTTTATTTTCAATATCAAATGCTATAAAAAGACACAAGTAATCCAGTATCAATGACTCTCATTCAGGAAGTTTCTCCTTTAGTATTCTACCACTGTTAAATCAAACTAGATACCATTTATATGACACTGATCTTGAAACTATGTAAATGCGAAATTCATGATTGACCGAGAGACTCTACTTACCTTGTAGGATGGTATGCTTCTTTTCTCTATGTGCTACGTTAGTTCTCGTCCTCCTCTGTGCGGAGTAGATCAAACTACGTACTAAAGCTCTGCAATCATTTTCTGCGAAATCTATTTATAACTATATACGGAAATATAGCATAGTTTGACTATGTCGTATACGTTCATCCTATACATTGGGTTAACTTTTTGTTTGGAAATGTATATGAAATAAATAAATAAATAAATAAGATACTAATAATAACAAAACACCAAAAAACAAGAACTACGTTAATAATACCCGAAAATTCCTGAGCACTGACGCGATTAAAACGAAATTGTAAAACTGAATAAATAGGTTCGATTGGATATTTAACAATTATTTACTAGTGGATTGTATTTAGTAGTCTGGAGAAACAGTTCAAGATTGCAATCACGTCCCAGTTTCACAATCCAGAGACAGATTTAGAGAAAAGGCTGGGGGGGGGGGGGGGGGTCACCCCCCACTTGCCATAAATGTACTAGGCATATATAGACAATGAGGTTGAATACATTCAACTACATGTAATATGAGTAAAACTCAAGATTTGGCAAAAATGGCTGATACTTGACTTTCGCATGCCCCCCTGGATCCACCACTGCAATCTCTCATTGAGTCTTATCTAGGATTGGAAGTTTTGTTTCATTCTAGTTTTACGTCACATCAACGCTGATATGGTGATGCCATCTGCCTGATGCAAGGCACATACCGGTAAATATAGATCGATACCACGGAACATTCCAAAGAACATTCTACGTTACATGGGACTTCGGTATTTTACTGTGGTCTGAAAGACATTGGCGGGATCGAACCCAAGCCCTGTCTGACACAAGCTATGCATCTGAACAATTGTGCTTCGCAAATGACTAAACTGTCTCTATCTCTATCTATAGAATTAGTTTTTTTTTTCTGTTTTGATACACTACATTAATTAATAGTGTAATAGTGAAACATTGTTAGTGGTTGTTAAAATCCGACAACCAAGTCCCCCCCCCAAAAAAAATTATCAAAAATAACAACCCCCCCCCCAAAAAAAAAAACCCTAAAACAAAACAAAACCAAAAAAAGACAACACCACCCCCAAAACCCAAACAAACAAAACCACCAAAAACAAAACATAAAATGAAAGGACTTGAAAGTCCTCAAGGTCGGAATTGCATGGTCAAGTACATCAAAGGTAATAAAGTCGTGATCCACCAAGAGATCACACACCAAGCGTGTAATGTTTAGGATCAGTATTGACAAAAACACGGTCTGCGTTGAACAGAACAAACAAAAACAATGAAGGACTTGATGCATCGCCTTCGGGCTTTCGCCCATTCACACATAAAGAATTAATGTACAATGGCAAACTCCAAGCACTTCCCGAGATATACGAGGTCAAATCCGCATGGCCATGGACCCAGCTAACCATCCGATCGTATGGGGAAAGACGGTCCATTTTGGAAATGCAACAGACGAATGAACTATACATGTCATGTTTAAAGCATATTTGACTTGAATTCTTTGCCTGAAATCGCAAATCAAAGTCATTCGCCTTTTCATTTGCCGATTTTGTCAAACAAATCCGCTATCATTCTCTCTCATCACTTTTGACCTTGACAGTAGTATGAAATTAGCAATCGGGACAAAGTCTCCCGCTTTACCTGTACATTAGGGGAAAACGACGTCTACACATGTAGATCTAAAATAACTGGCTATTTTTAGTAACATTACACATCAGCAACTACCAAGACGTTTGTTTATCGTTGTGACGAGAAGATTGTAGAGTACTTCGAATTCTACTGCTATAAAAAGAAGCGATATTCTCAAGTTTTATTAATTATAATACAACGGATACTAGTACGGACTAGTAGTGTACTTCTTGTTACGGCACAGCTACACAATAATGTCAATCGTACTTTTTCGGGACTTTTCGTCGAGTATTCGGAAAGACTGCATGTCCTCCAGCGTATGGATATAACTCGTCTAAATCGATGGAATAACGGCACTTCTATTTTCTCATCTGATCAAACTTATCTTGCATTGACTCGTACAATATGAATTATAAGTACTAAAAGTAAATCTAATCGCGCTTTTTCTAAATATCAACGCACTATTTATACACGAGGAGGTATTTACTGCGTTCCACGCGTTCCCCACAGCATATTGTAACGACTAGGGTCTGAAATTGCTACGCAATTCCGACCAAAAAACCAACACAAAGGAAACAAAAGCCCCCCCCCCCCACACACACACACACACACACATACACACACCCCACAAAAAACCCAAAACGAACGAACAAACAAACAAAACACAAAACAAAAAACCAAAACAATACAACCCTCCCCCCAAATCAAACAAAAAACAAAACACTCCATTTCAGAAAAACACTCCAAAACATTTCACATGGCCACATGAAGGAATTTTCATACCCAGTCTTGACAAAGGAAAATCCAACATAGTGCTCTGGCACACACTATCATAGAAAATCCAACATAGTGCTCTGGCACACACTATCATAGAAAATCCAACATAGTGCTCTGGCACACACGGTCACAGAAAGTCCATAAAGAGACAAACAAATCCACACACTTCAGAATGATTAACCAACGATTTAATCTATCATATAGAACAGTTTTGATGAAAATAATTGTAAAATGCCATAACCTTAAAGGCATAAGAATCATGGTACATATTGATAACAAAGTGATTACGCTGTGATCAAAAGAAAGTCTACAATAGAAATTAAAGATCAACAATACAATCATATTTTTTGTTTTGGCAAAATAATAAAAATGTTAAACATATGAATCACTTACTGCTATGTAAATTAGTTTGAACTTAAAAAAAGATTTTCTAAAAATACAGTAATTCTACCAGAGAAGTTAATTAAGATTACTCAAGCATTGGTATAACGAGCTTTTTGGCTCATTGAAGCACAAGAGTTTCACCTGACCTTTACCCTTGATGACCTTTACACTTGATGAAGGAGTTATCAAATCTTAAAAGTAATATAAAACAACTCTTATAAAGTTTACAATATACATCTTAAAACACCCCAAAGAATACATGTATAAATCAATTTCACATTCAGAATGGAGAAACATGGTGAAAATTGCCTCACTGATCACCTCAATTTGAAGGTCACCTATTTATAAAGTACGCATTTTAAATTCTGATTATCTAAGGGTTTTTTTTTTTTTTACAAATAAACTTTCAGTATAAAGATCACCTCTTCATAAAGGTCACTTTTGTATGAATGTCACCTCTGAATAAAGGTAAACTCTGTATGACGATTACCTCTGTGAGGTCACCTTTGTGTAAAGGTCACCTCTAAGTAAAGGTCACCTCTGTATGAAGGTGACCACTGTGTAATGCTTATATCTTAGCAAAGTTCAGCTTTGGATAAAGTTCATCTCTGTGTAAAGGTCACCTCTGTTTGAAGGTCACATCTGTTTACAGGCCACCTATGTGTCAAGGTCACATTGAAGTTATGACCAGAATACACTGGTATGACTGTATTGGACTATTCATAATTTTGATGATTACAGAATACATGTAATATATTTCTGTAAGAGGGAAGAGCAAAAACATTTCCAATTCAAATTCAGGCATCTTGTTTAAATACAATACACTATGAAGCAGGAGAACTGCAATTACTTTACATTATAAATGATTTTGTGACCATTTGTATTCCTGAGCTTTCTCTAGTTTAACAAGCCAAAAGAATTATATGTCTAAGAATGTTTGTTACAAGAATTTGAGCATATTTTAGTATACATGATGTTCAGTAAATATACAAAATGCTTTTCCAAGTATTCAACATGGAAGCAATTTCACTTCAACCAATATATGTTATAAAATCGAATTTAACAGTGAAATACTGAAAAGTGCTTTAAAGACAAAGCAAATACAATGCTAAATTCTGACAGACTCATTTAGAAGAAAAACTCATGCTAAAGTGAATCTTATTCATATGCCATGGAATGTATTTCTTTGAAGTGAGCAATGAAAGCTTGACTAGCAATGTAAAGAATAAAAGGGTTTACAACCAGAACAACAAAATCAATCAGCAAGCACCATAGTGCATAACATACTTTGTTATTGGTCTATTCCTGTGTTTATCTATTCACAATGGAAATGAAATTATAATGTTTCTTTAAAACACAAATGGGGTTGGTTTATGCCCAATTATCTGGCATTATACATTACAACAAACATTGTTAATAAGTATATACAACCTTTGCGTGGGGAACAAAATATATAAATGTAAAACCACAGCTCGTGAACATTACAGAGTTGATTCAAAATACATATCATAAATAACAAAACAAATTTCGTGTAAAGGCTTCCTTTTGCCTGGGAAAATTAGAATACTAAAGTGGTCAAATCAGCTGTCATCTGCTATTCATTTTTCAAAAGTGACTCTTATCAAACAGACAGACAGTGGACACAAAGTGATCTTTGTATGTCACCTTGCTTTAAATGTGATACAATAACTTAGAGTAAAGTAAGATTTTAAAGTGAAAAAATTATTCATTTACTGCTGAAAAATTGCTATGGACAATCATACAATTCTGAAAATCTATGAAAATGCTTGAGAAAATCACAGAAAAAATTTGCTGTAAATTTTTAACATTGCACCTTGAAAATTCAATCAACAAGCTAGATTGTTATCTGGACACTTGTACACAAGTTTATTTTACTGTTGCGAAACTTCTGTTATAAAGGAAAGTTGGAAAACACACACATGTATATGTCTGAATTACAACTCCTTTATTGCATTTCAGAAAATGAAATGTCAAGTTTTTGTAGAAAAAAAGATTTTAAAATGTCACTGGATATTAGCGATCAGCACAATTATATTTTGTACGTTTGAGTAATGAAGAATGATGTTGATCTGACATCATATCAAACACTAACTAATTACCTAAAAAGTGTGTGTGTGTGTGTGCGTGTGTGTGTGTGTGTGGGGGGGGGGAATGTAAGGCAGGGTAGGAGAGGATTTGTGAGGGAGAGAATATTGGAGGGAAAGGATGGGATGTAGAATGAATAAGGGAGGGAAAGGGGGTCTTCTCCTCTGTGTATAGTGGGTTATTAATGAATAAATTTCATTTATCACATTGACTGTTGAACAAATATACTTAGATCAATGCAAGTGCACAACATGAAAAATCAGATGTTTAACTAGTGTTGAAAAAGGAAACATTAAAATTGACCAAAGTCATTAAACAGAGTAATGATAAAGTTACACATGAACAAACTAAAATAATCAAGCCAAGAAATAAACACTACATTACCATTTCCTGAAATATCTTCTCTTGAAAATTGCAATTAGTTTGTAGAAAGTGAAAACCAAATAGCCATTACATTTAATATCCAAAAGTATCAAATTCAAGATTTTGGCCACATTGCTCTTTAAAGATCAATTCTATAATTTTGGCGTAGTATGTAAAAACAACAAAATCATTAAACTTAAAACAGAATATAAGAAACTAATTAGAAAACTAATAAGTCAACTATTAACCAAATACTACTTTTGTTGGTGCTATACTGCATGAATTGTTAAATTGTATTATGGTAATCATATTTTAAAACAATAAATACAATCTTGTATTATTATAAAGGTATGGTTTTTCATCAGGTTTCATATTCCAGGCTTATGGTGGTTTAATTTTATGTAAAATATGATTATATCTAAAAACATTTTACAAAAGTCATGCAGCCATTGCATCAATACTTCACATAACTAACTTTATCTTCAAAAACTTTATTGAATAATGTTCTTAAAACGTAATAAGATCTTCAGGCAATAAAAAGGATTGTCAAAAACTGAACCCCCCCCCCTCCACTGACGGTAGTAAATGCAATAGATTTTGTAAAATGTCACAGATATGACAATATGATGTAAAAGCTTTTGGTTTCAAAAGAAAGGTCTTGTTACAAAGAATACACATGGGAAATATCAAAGCCGTATTTATCACGAAATATTCAAAATCTATGACCAACAACCAAAGTTAAAGTTAACTTATTTCGCCGAGGACCTGGAACGGCCAATAACAGTATGTCCAAGAATTATTTATAGGGTAAGGATAGGGGTGGGGGTCAAGAAAGCAAAAACAATAATCTTTTGTATGTTAGACAGATGAGTTTTGCTATGGTTTCTAAGGGATGTATTTCATATCAATTTCTTTTTGTGGTTTAATGAATACAGACTCCGAGGAAATCACAGGTAACGACTAAATAATCAGCAAAAATATAAATTTGGCAATCAATCAAATTGTGATGACAAAACAATATTTTAAAGGTATAATGTATCTTTGCCTAAAATATAGAAATACAACTATTTTGGGCAATGCATGTAAATACTACAGGAATGGGCAATGATGGGAATGGACGATTCTGAGGTAGTGAATGATAATCTAATGATAACGATAAATGTAGAATATAGAACAGGAAATTCAACCACAGTAATTGAGGGAACATGTGTGTCAGTTGCAACTCCCTGTTCAAAAGTGTGACTCCTATAGCACACAGTGGGATATTTGATGAAGTGATCCCTCTATGTCACTTTCCTTCGCAGGTGACGTAGAAATGAAAAGCTACATATGGTTTATGTTAATGTTTGTTGTCTATATATCTCATGGTTAAAGCAAATAACTTCTATTATTTGCAAAATAAAATGTCAAAGTTCTTCATTTCTTTTCCAAATTGAGATAACTTGACCTGTAAAATCAATTGAAATCCCCGAAATCTATTCCCGAGATATATCTGAGTTTAGTATGATGTGGTTATTTTGCTTGTAATACATAGTATGGTAATGTTATTATAGCAATGGCAAACACAATTACAAAATTTTCCTTTAAGTAGTACAACCCCTCTGAAAATGGAAATTTCATTTGTGTGCTAGTGTATTCATGTTTGTAATTTTTAAAACTATGATAAAGACATAAATGTTTTCCATATTTGAAATATTATTGTAAATTGCTACTCAAATTGACTTTATATGGAATTATAGTAAATTCATAATGATAATTAATCAGTTTTTAGAGGCAAGTGTTACTTTAAATATTTGAAGATTAATTCAGTAAAACTTACAAATAAAAATTTATTCCTGCTAATCAAATTCTATTTTTTTACATATTTTATCGAACAAATTTTAACCACTGATGTATTACATGAACACAATAAAACGGGGAAATATTACAACCCAAGTAAGCATAAAAAATGTATAAATAATCAAATTAAAAAATAATTTAACAATACAAGGATATATGCTTCAGTGGTACAGACCATTACAATAAGGGGAGTTATCTGCTCTTGCTATTCAGATAGACTGCAAAAGTGGAAAAAATAGTGGTATAAAAGTTGTGCAACACGAGTAATACCACTTGACTTTTCTTATTTATATGGTCAAATGTGGTAAGATATGGTCAGAAGCCTAACAGTAACCTTTATATATTTCACTGTGCCAAGCAAAAAAATAGACTTTTAATCAAGGGCAGATAATTCATCTTGCTGATTCTGAGAATAGTACACTTCATAAGAAGATAAGCAGTAAAAGGTGATTGGTGACCTTATGGATTGTGATTAACCTTCATGTATTTTATAGTATTTTGAAATTTTTCTAAAGGACTAAAGGTGCAGGGGTTTGGAAGGAATGGAAAAAAAATCTAAAGAATGAAATATGAAAAATAATTTCAAATCTCTCTATTAAATACCAATAGAGAAGTATCACACAAAGAATAAAACTTAAAGTGTTAGCTTTGCATGTTTACACTAACTGATGTCAAGGAAATCTTTGTTTTCTTTTCCAGTTCTGTTGGCATGATATAAAAAACAATACAGGATTGTGTGTACAGAACAATGACATGCATCGTTCTGGCTGACTGACCATCATCTTTCGAATAAATGGCAATGCTGAATCGTTGAAACTTCAATTTGTGGTATTCAAGTGGATAAAAAATTGAGTGAAGTAAATCATATAAAAAAGTCTTCCTAATAAAGAAATAAATGTTGTGTGTATGTCTAGGTCAAGGTCTTTCACTTTTGTATAATGTCTGTAATTTACATGCTTGTTTCAATTTTTAAAATGCATACAGTTGAATCTACATTCCCTGCTAATTTATTACAATTAATTCTTTGTTCCACAGGTAAGAAATCTCAAAACATTCAAATATCATTTTATAATCGTCCTCAATTACATAAGTGATGCACTTCCGTACAGAATGAAATTAATCTTATATGAAAGCTGTTTGTACAAGAAATGACTTGAGAAACGGAGGAAAATTTTTGACCTGCAAACAACAAATTTACATTATGCCTCAGTATCATGCAGAAAGATGCAGTTATTTGTCATTTCTGATTATTTTTTAAATGCTTTTTAATGTTTTCAAAATAATGATTAAAAAAAAAATGGTCCATAAGAAATGAATTGAAAAATTCATTTGTACTAGTCTTTTTTTTCGTTATGTCATTACGCATTAAACTTAAATAAAATAAATTACCATTTGAACTTTTAAAAATTCTAATTCTCAATGCAAATACTATTTTTTATGTTTACTCTTTCAAAGGTAGGTTTGAATAAAATGTGCTGAGGAAACAGTAAACATTTCTAGAAAATGTCTTTTTGCATTTTCTCTCATGATTATCTTTAGCTCTACATGTTGAAATAAAAAATGTAATTTAGAGTTAAAAACGTTTTAAAGGTGAAAACCTCATCTGTATACAATGAAAATCCAGTGACTATTCGTTCATTAAGTAGCCAGTTAGATTAACAAAAAAAAGGAAAAACATTTAAAAACTATCATAAGATAGAGTACATTGACCTTTCAACCTCTTTCTTACAAAAATAATAAACATGGGTGTTTGCAACCTTAAGTTTGCAAGAAACTTCAGTATAAAAAATACATACTGGCAAACTCTGAAATAACACATTTCTTCAAAAAATACAATTCATAAATCACAAAATAGCACATTTCGACTTTTTCCTTCTTCTGTTTCTCTGAGCTTTTAAATCAACTGGTTGTTTCCTGAAAAAAAGAAACATAATTAAAGTTATGACATGAACAATTGCAGTCTAATGTAACCACAGAAATCACATTATGAATGGGATAGACAGGCTTTTTAATTATCTACACTTATCAGAGCTAATCATGTCTTTATATTTGACTTCAATGTTTTATAACACTCCTGTTGTTGTGTTTTGCATCTCTGACACTTTTTACACAGTGATCTCACATTTTCTTTTCATGCCTGCAGCAATACTGAAATATTTTTGTGGACTCCACATGTTTTGGTCATCCATGTTAGTCGTAGCAAGTTTTTCGCCTTAAAAGCACACTGTCTTACATCTGGGTTCATGTGGGTCCATTAATACCCACTTTAGTGGGTGATTGTGAGTGCCACATGGCCTCACCTCTGATTTCTAGTGGCTCCATTAATGCCTACTTTGGTTGGTTGTGATCAATGCTACTTTGTGTCACCTCTGGTTTCTAGTGGTTCCATTACCCACATTCCGGAGTTATTGACAATGCCACTTTTCTACTTTAATTTAGCTCAACCTGTAAGTAGCTTAGCTTGTTAGTGACAGGTCATGGACTGGAGTCCCACTTCTGTCTGACCTCTGCTGTTCTCATGAGACAGTCAATACCAAGGTCTAGTGTCATGGTAGACCTTGCACAAAAAGCTCACCTACCACATTGGTCAAGTCATAAGCATAGGTCATAAATTCTCTGCCATGCTTCAGACAGATTTCATTACACAGTAAGCGAAGTAATGGATTGAGTGATATAAAACAAGAAACAGCTCATCTGAACAGATTTGTATGCACCTCTTCTATATTAAATTAAATGTTTATCAAAGTTAACAATCAAACCTGACTTACTTACTGCACTACATTACTAAACTAGAAAGGTTAGCATTTATTATAATGAGAATACTTAAATGAACATGTAATTAATGATATTCATCTTGCTGTATGATATTACCTTATAACTCTCACAAGCTCATGGAATGCTATATCAACGTTGAGTGGAGGGTTTTTGGCACTTGTTTCTATATAGGGAATCTGTAGACAGAATATGAATCATTTTATTATGTAATGGACACTCACATCAAGAATGCAACCGAATGATTCATTAAAATGTGTGACCACTTATTTTGTAATGTCACAAAAACACTAAATATCACAATTTATATATGTGCATTAATTTGGTACACCATACGTGCATTTCGTGTCTTTTCATTGAAGCTCAAGGCTGACATTGTGGAAATCGTAAGAATAAATATTCAAAAAGCAAACTCAATTCCAAATTGGGACAGAGCTGTACATGAGGGAGATACTCCTTTGCATAGGAATAAATTAGAAATTTTTGCACAGTAAACTTGGAGTATATATATATTTCAGGTTAGTAGGGAGGTACTGAAAACTGATGTACACTGCAGAATATATTTGTTTTGTTTTGTTATATTTTAGCGCCACTATAAAATTATTTCACTTATACCGTGGTGACACCAGCCTGGTGCACTGCTTCATACTTTGGTACAATGCTACAGACCTACTGGGTATCTCCAGCACAGAAGGATCTTCCAATTTATACTGTAACAATGATCCTCTCTCTATACACTCTCATCTGACAGCCATGAAGGAAGGCAGATGGTGGTAAGTCACTACAGAGAACTTTTGACATCAGGAATCACACACAGATGCGAAAATTTGACATCCAGTGCGATACCAATGGATAATCATTCCCTTACCACAACAATGATCCAAAGCAGACATTTATGGAGCTGGCATAGTGTAATCTACTAGATGATTGGCTTGTGACCATGAGGACCCTGGTTCGAGTCCTGATGGTGACTTGCTGGTGCCCATTCAGATGAGACAGTAAAAAACAAGATCCCTGTTACAGTAAACCTGGGATGTGATAGATCCCTCACTGCTTTATGCAAGTCAGTTACATACCTTTAAACTCTTCTGTATTGCATTAGGCAAATGCTATTATCATATAAGTGCAATAATCTTGGTGTGAATTAAAACAATAAAAAAAGGTTCTGGTATCCCTGGAAACCAGAACCAAGACCAGTATGAAAGGGAGAAATAAGCATCTCCTGTCTGGCTAGCAACACCATGAATTCCTCGAAATACAGATGACACACACAAAAATTCATCACTGCATACACATACTGTAGACATACAGTCATAACTATAGTGAAACAGGCTTTAAAGACCACCTGTAAGAATACTTTTGTTACACTGTCTATCTTTTCACCTGTTACATTTCTTTTTAATAACATTCACTGTGTGTATTTGCATGTTGAACATGACAGCCTACTTTTAAATTTGATTTTGTTATCATTCTTTGAAAATGAACACAGTGAAGCTTGGATTACCAAAGCCAAAGGGAAGAGGAAAAAGTGGTCATGTAAGGCAGGTGGCCTTCAGATACAGGTTATTTTGGATAGGTAATTAGTAGAAAGATACTGGAAAAGTGGCTGTTCAAGACAAGAGATTTCTTGAGACAATTTATTTAATTTATACATATATCCTTGACTATTACACATACCCGTAAATGGACGGCGAGATCTCTTCCTGCATCTTCTGAGACCTTTCTTTGTTGGACCAGGTCGACTTTGTTGGCAACTAGAATCATGGGGTAATTATCTCTACAATACACAACAGAAAATTTAGTTTCATATGTAGGAATGCACCTCAACAAGATTGAAGAGGAAATGGTAAAAGGGGGTGGAAGTGGGTGCCAGACCTCCAAGTGCCAAGTGGTGCTCTTGTCAAAGGAGTCACTGCAGATCTAATACCCCACATCAAACAGTGGTGCTCTTGTCAAAGGATTCATTGCAGATCTGGTACCCTGTATCAAACAGTGGTGCTCTTGTCACAGGAATCACTGCAGATCTGGTACCCTGCATCAAACAGTGGTGTTCTTCTCACTGGAGTCACTGCAGATCTGATACCCCACATCAAACAGTAGTGCTCTTGTCAAAGAGTCACTGCAGATCGCATACCCTGCATCAAACAGTGGTGCTCTTGTCACAGAAGTCACTGCAGATCCCATACCCCACAAGTAACAGTGGTGCTCTTGTCACAGGATTCACTGCAGATCTGATACCTCACATCAAACAGTGGTGCTCTTGACACAGGAGTCCTGCAGATCTGATACCCTGCATCAAACAGTGGTTTTCTTGTCACAGGAGTCACTGCAGATCTTATACCCTTGCATCAAACAGTGGCACTCTTCTCAAAGGAGTCACTGCAGATCTGGTACCCTGCATCAAACAGTGGTTTTCTTGTCGCAGGAGTCACTGCAGATCTGATACCCTGCATCAAACAGTGGTGCTCTTGTCACAGGAGTCACTGCAGATCTGGTACCCTGCATCAAACAGTGGTGCTCTTGTCACAGAAGTCACTGCAGATCCAATACCCTTGCATCAAACATTTTACCCATTCGAATTCCATATTATGCAGAAGCTATGGTGGCTTTTTAATTTTTTTTAATATCTGAACATTATGAAGGCACTGATTTTAGCCGAGGTATAGACAAAATCCTTTCTACTTGATATATACTGATAGTAGCCGAGTGCCGAAGTCCATATCACACTAAGTGGAGATATGATCGCTATCAGCTCTACATGTACATACACATGTTTTATCGTGATGAATATAGTATAAAACTTCCTGTTACCTGATTGTACCCTGGATCACTTTGGTTTCTATGATGAGTAATCGTATGTTATTTGACAACAGATTCTGTCCTACAATATTCCCAAAAATAGATAAAGGAATTTCCGAGATTTCATAGAAAGGATTTAAAGTTATGGATAAGCCTTCCTTATCATCCATGAAGTTTTGTATATAAGATTATTTACTAGTATACGGTGATAAATGGATTGGCTCTCCTTTATCAAATAGAAAGAGAAAAATATGTAGGTTATTTAGCGTGACTCCAGTTTTACGTCACACCAGGGTTATTGTATATTTGCATGATTCCAATTTTACGTCACACCAAGGTTATTGTATATTTGCATGATTCCAGTTTTACGTCACACCAGAGTTACTGTATATTTGTATTTGAAAGTTGACGATATCTGTCTGACGTAATGCACAGAAATTTAGACCTATACAAGCCCTCTCGAAGTAGTGAGGGATCATCTACGTGCCACGCCTACCATGACACGGGACCTGGGTTTTTACTGCCTAATCCGAGAATGGACACCGGCACCAGTAGGACTCGAACCCCGGACCCCTAGGTCATGAACCGAGTACGTTACCGATAGAGCTACCCCTGCTCGGACTGGCTGAGTATTACACGATGTATTAAATCGCGACTAAACTAAAGTGCTACACTGCATCTCACCGTTGCCTCTCATTTCATTGCATCTCTATCAAGTTTGTTTACACTCACGTGCCATCGGCGGGGCTTGAATCCTGGATCTCGGTCAGGATCCTCCTTGTAAGACTAGTAGCCAATACGTGTTCGAAAACAGACAGGAAAGAGGGGGAGGTGCACAAATGGCTTTTGCCATCTTTTTATGTAATATCTTATTACACGACCATGAAAAGTCGTAAAGTTCCAATATCTCTTAATGTTTTAAAAACAATTTCCTTTGAAATACTACAGGCGATCATGATTCGATTCCCAGATTGCGCCACTGTTAAGAGGTCCCCCCCCCCCAAAAAAAAAAAAACTATCCTTGCTTTCATGTCCATTACTGAGACATTGGTGTAAGCGACTAACACGTCCATTATAAATCATCTTATAAACTTTTAAAGGCCAATTTCCTCCGTTAATTGGAATTGCATTATTACAGAACAGACCGATTGTTCAAACTTTTGCAAATCATGTGTCAGCACTTTTTCCACCTTAGCTATGCCACACGTGTAAAAATTGAAAGCGATTATCTATGTCCACACTCACAGACAAGATCAAATTCAAGATAACAAAGAAATATTTCCTTCCACTGATAAAAAAATAATGAAGCACTACCATAAACCTAGAGCACGTACATGGGAGTCCAAAGTTCTAAATTTCCACATATTTCGGTAAGTATACATTACATAAATATTAGTAACCCATGGATTGGAAGTTCTCCTTTTGATCTTGCACTTGAATATAATTTAGGATCTGACAGTTGGAAAACGGAAGTGCACGATTGAACTTCGGCTTTCACATTAGCTTACTGTAGTCTTAAAACTAAGAGTGGTGGATTAAATCGTCTAAGACAATTTTTCAGTCGTAGACCTAAAGAAACACAAAAAAGAAGGACAGCCTTTCAAATAATGTCGCACATTCCGAGAAAGCTCAGTCGACAGCGTGCTCGATTCGCGGACGCGAGGTCTTTGGTACAAATCTTACCGGTGGTTCCTTCTGCCTTTCGGAAAAAGAGTAAATACCTGAGGAATATTTACGAACATTTCCCTGAATAGGGAATCATTAAATTTCTGATGGTATGTCTAATCCCAAATTACAACAAACGTTTCCATATTTTGCAATCTAAGTTTTAAGTCGTATTCTATGTTGGTGAAAATTACCCAAAATCCTACAAATTTTTAATGAAATGGACCGGATGTTCCGTGCAACGAACCAAACCCAAACCCAATCGTCTGTCCCACCAGAAAAGAGCTTCACCATCACCGCCGCCTTTACCAAGCAACTTTACCAAACAGCTACATCACCACCATATCAATCAAAACAAAAGAGCTTTACCGCCACCACTAAAACCAAATAGAGCTTCACCACCACTAAACAAAAGAGCTTCGCCACTACCACCACCACCAAACAAAAGAGCTTCGCCACTACCACCACCAAACAAAAGAGCTTCATCACCACCGCCATCACCACACAAAGTATGCCGCTCACAAAGTGTGGTAGAGCCTGTGTGACGTTCTACACGAAGAGCACGGTGATCAATGGGTGATGTGAACTCAGTCAAGCTGTATCCCTTGTTATAGAAAAAGGTACAAATTACAGGAGGAAACCTACACGTTATCTTCTTTAATTCAAAATAAAACGTCCATACAGGTTTATTGATCATTTTTCTTTATACCACATACCGGAACGGATTGGGGGAGGGGGGGGGGGGGGGGCTGGTTCCCCCTTTTTTGCCACAAATTTACAAGGCATATATAGAAGATAAGGTTGGACACACTCAAGTAATATGAGTAAAACTCCTGATTTGGCACCCAGGATGGCCGAGTATATTGCATGGATAATACTTGACTTTCACATGTGTGCCCCATTTTCGGAAATACTGGATCCACCACTGACGTATATAATATTAATTACCATTATATACAAGTAGATCGACTTCTATGTACTTTGATTTCAACTGAATACAGAAGTGTTACGAACTGAGAACAAGGCTGCGGAGAACAAAGACACTTGTCAATAATAAATGTTCATTGGATATGGGGCTAAGCATTTCCTTTATTATATATTACATGAACTATACTAGTAGCAGACCGGGTAAGACGGAAAAAAGGAGAAAGGGCAGATATGAAGAGCAGAGGAAAGGAAGGAGTGATACGGGGGAGAGTTATAGAGGAGAGGAAGAATAAAATACAACTGATGTACGATAAATTGGTGGTGGCCAAACTGAGAAATATTGAAGGAAAAAAGGGATGGGGGTCACACTACCTTGTCCAACCCTTATAATTTCATGAATTAAAACATTGACCGTATGTACCAGAAACATAACGTTACTGTTTTAATATTCATTGAGTGCAAATACTCAATAATTCCCGTTATCTGAATACGATCCTTCCCCCTTACCCTTTTTCGACTTAAGGAAAATATTCATAGCAGATACATGTAGAAACTGTACATTTTAGACTAGAAATATTTGTTTAAGAAATGAGAAGATGAGCATCAGAATCACACGATTCAACAACTCTGTCCATACGAAGTTCCCTTCAGGAAGCTGCGTAATAAACCCTCTCATCCCCCCTTTTTCTCAAATGTAAGTGTTACCACTCTCTTCGAGTATCTACATCACAAGCCTTTATCTCTTTCTACTGAAAATTTGGTACAAGCGCCTGTGGAGGAAGTATTATCACGGTTACCATTTGGTCCCCACAGCCGGCTTAGACAACAAGAGGCCCAAGTGGGCCTATATCGCTCACCTGAGCACAAAGTGCATATTTACAAGCAAGCAAGAAATTCTGTGCAGGGGTTCTGGAGAGGAAGATGAAAATGTGTCAATCAAACAGAGCCAATGGCGGCCATCATGGATTACGGATCGGCATGAAAAACCTATACTTGGTAAAGGACCTTGAGTACATACTTTCTATGCAGTTTGATGAATTTCTGTGCAGTGGTTCTGGAGAAGAAGTTGAAAATGTGTCAACCAATCAGAGTCAATGGCGGCCATCTTGGATCACGGATCGGCATAAAAAACACCAAACTTGGTTGAGGACCTTGAGTACTTACTTTCTATGCAGTTTGATGAATTTCTGTGCAGTGGTTCTGGAGAAGACGTCGAAAATGTGTGAACCAATCAGAGTCAATGGCGGCCATCTTGGATCACGGATCGGCATAAAAAACAAAAATGTGGTAGAGGATGTTGAGTACTTACTTTCTATGAAGTTTAATGAAATTCTATGCAGCTGTTCTGGAGAAGAAGTCGAAAATGTGTCAACCAATCAGAGTCAATGGCGGTTATCTTGGATCACCGATCGGCATAAAAACACAAACTTGGTAGAGGACCTTGAGTACTTACTTCCTATGAAGTTTGGTGAAATTCTGTGCAGCAGTTCTGGAGGAGAAATCGAAAATGTGTCAACCAATCAGAGCCAATGGCGGCCATCTTGGATCAAGGATCGGCATAAAAAACACAAACTTGGTAGAGGACCTGGAGTACTTACCTCCTATGAAGTTTGGTGAAATTCTGTGCAGCAGTTCTGGAGGAGAAATCGAAAATGTGTCAACCAATCAGAGCCAATGGCGGCCATCTTGGATCAAGGATCGGCATAAAAAACACAAACTTGGTAGAGGACCTGGAGTACTTACCTCCTATGAAGTTTGGTGAAATTCTGTGCAGCAGTTCTGGAGAAGAAGTCGAAAATGTGTCAACCAATCAGAGCCGATGGCGGCCATCTTGGATCACGGATCGGCATAAAAAACACAAACTTGGTAGAGGACTTTGAGTACTTACTTCCTATGAAGTTTAGTGAAATTCTGTGAAGCATTTCTGGAGGAGAAGTCGAAAATGTGTCAACCAATCAGAGCCAATGGCGGCCATCTTGGATCACGGATCGGCATAAAAAACACAAACTTTGTAGAGGACCTTGAGTACTTACTTCCTATGGAGTTTGGTGAAATTCTGTGCAGCGGTTCTGGAGAAGAAGTCGAAAATGTAGAAAAGTTAACGACGGACGACGGACGGACGACAGACGGACGCTGCACTATGACAATAGCTCACTTGAGCTACGCTCAGGTGAGCTAAAAAAAGGAAAAAACAAGATGTTTTTGAAAAATGAATGACCCCGGCGGTAATAACGCCAAAATTCGAAGTCTCTATCTCTCATGGATCAAAAGTTGTGACGAAAGTTAAAGTTGACAACAAACAGACAGACAGACAAACAAACAGCCAGGACAAAAACAACATGCCCCCGATCTATCGATCCCGTGAAATTAAAAATCCTTACGAATAAACACAGCAATGTTCAAATGGTTTAAAGAAAATCATCAGTATCAATAAATTCCTATCTTTTCAGATCATAAATACATGTAGAATGTCCGTATATATTGGGGTTTTTTTTTTTTTTTTTTTTTTTTTTGGTTTTTGCCATACGCTTAGCACGGACTGACCAGTATTGATTGATTGATTGATTTTTGTTTAACGTCACACCACGAATATTTCACGTATATGGTGACGGCATCTGCCTGAGGCGGGGCATACAAATTTTGACCTTTGCAATGGACCCACCCGAAGCAGTGAGGGATCTTTAATGTGCCATGCATACCACGACACGGGGCGTCGGTAGCAGAGCAGGTGATCCGGGCACGATTCCCGGATTGCACCACTATGTTTATGAGGTTGGTTACCTCCTTTTCCCCATGTCGCGATGTCAGTGAGACATTGCTGAAGCGACGTAAAACACCGATCAACCAACCAGACAGCTTCTATCACTGAACTCTTTTTATCGCAGTTTCCGTGTTCAACGAGAATGACTCAAAGCAGGATGTTCCCGATCACCACTAGATTTATGACATTACCTGTATAACAATATTCCAACTTTACGGCAATCGCCTTTGATGCAATTTTTAAAGTTCCAGCGTCGCTACCTTGCACATTGTGAGTCGACACGTACAATCTGGCTTCTCTTGATTCAAAATAAAAACTGACCGACATTGTGATATATATTATGGCATCAGCCCTCATTTTTATCAAAATCAGACAGACTTGTAAACATTTGCAAGCAAACCGTATATAGTATGGCCTTTAAGCCGGTATGGCCGAAGGGAAGCGGTGCTCGGCTCGTGAACTAGAGGTCCCGGGTTCGATTCCCGCCCTGGGCACACCTGTGTTCTGTCGGTCGGACTAAACAGTAAAAACCGCGATCCCGTGTCACGGTAGGCGTGACACGTAAAAGATCCCTCACTGCTTCAGGTGGGTCCGTTGCAAAGATAGAAATTTCTATGCAATACATCAGACAGATGCTGTACCCGTATACGTGAAATAACCGTGGAGTAATGTAAAACAATAATAAATCAATCAATCAAAGAAAGGCCTTAAGGTCGAAATAAATATGCATCGTCAACCTCAGTCCCACATACAATTTTGTAATATTTTGGTTTACTCTATCATACAGCTGATGCAGAAAAACTCATATCCGATGTTAAGTTCCGATGTTAGCTCAAATATCCTTAAAAGTTATTTGGATTTCTACCCAAGCCAATTGTTAAGTTCCTAAAATAATCAATTCAATCCTCTCGTATGACATAGAAGTGAACGTTCGGGTCAAACTTGTTCTTTACTGTCAATGAAAGTTGTGCAATCAAAGAAATGTGTATTTAAAATCAAAATCAAAGGACTCAAAAAGTCCTGAGAGTTGCCTTTGCTGATTTTAAGTATGTAATCATTTTACCATTTTAGTGGCGGATTCAGGATTTCAGGAAAATGTGTGTGTGTGTGTGTGTGTGGGGGGGGGGGGGGGGGGGCAAAAATTAGGTCTTTGTTGCAACTACATCGTCATTATACCTATGTACAAAATGCTAATAAAATTTCCTCTCATCATACTATCTTACGGCAAAGAGTTTGCAATTGCTTGTATCTGAAATGAACGTGCAATCGACAACTTCATGGCAACAAGTTTTTTCAGAGGAAATGCGGGAAGATCGATCTTTAAATTTGTCATATATGTGAAACAGAACTAAGTTCCAGAACATGTTGGGGAAAACTTTAATTGAAATATCTCGATAAAAACAAGCGATACAAGATCAAGACAAATGCTTCGTCCGGAGAATTACACAATCGAGTACATCCGACGGTGTCGGTGGTAAACACATCGTAAAGTAGTCACAACTACATATTATTACGCGAAATTTGAAAACATTATTGCAACTCCTTTTTCGAGTTATTGAAACTAGCTTATGTTTAGCTTAAATTAACTGAGCTAAAGGTACATTGTGCTGATCAAGAATTTTTAAGACAACATCAGTAATTTTCGGCACTTTATTTTTCAGCGGCGTAGTAAGCTCTATATCGGTAGTGAAAGTTATAACCCCTGAAAAGCGAGAATTTGAAAAGCGATGCCATTGCGCCTAGCGCTCTATGAGAGCGCCGACTCAAAAAGGAAAACTATACACAACACCAAACCCTACAAGTACATGATAGACGAGCTGTCATACAAAATAACTACCAGTGTTTTTTATTTTTATTCTTTTTTTCCAAAGGTGCCTGTGCCTTTGCATTTGGGATTTGCGTTTGGAATTCTTGTCCCATTTGTATAATGCTAAAAGATCAATGTGTGGGAAAAATGGGAAAACTCGATGAAATTTCCACTGTAAAGGGTTCTATAACATTGTTGCTGGTGTCTTAGTCATGTAACACAAGTTACTTTTGTGTTTTATATTGTAACGGATATGATTTGAAGGGAAAAAACCGAGTACGGTACGCTTGATATTAGTTGAACAAAAATATCAGTGAGTTGGCTGATTGAATTTTGACGTCGCTTTAACCTTTGTACAATTATAATAATTTATATCGTTGTTAAGAAACGGAAGGTAGCTAATATCTTAAACACAGTGGCATGCAACGACATTCGAATGTGAATCGTCTGCGCCGTAAGCCGAGCGCTTGAAAACTACACGCACTCAAATAGATGTCACTGTACTTTGTACAATACACAGATTAGCTAGTTACATCCAAAATCAACTTGCACATTCACGTCTGACAAAACCAAGTTTTTATCGTTGCACGTAATCAATGTAATTGTGCATGATACTGTCATACATAACTGCCTTGTCACGAACGTGATCGCAACACTTTGAAGTTCACTTTAAACGTAATGTTATAGCGATGCTAATTTCAGTTCACAGCAAATTAAAAGAAATATTTCAGTAATTTTCTAAGTCCCACGATAAGATACTTATATGTACTTATATTTATGAAATATTTAAATCTGATTTGCAAAAGTCGGATTTGATTTCTTTTAAAAGGTTTAAGTCACTGCGTACAGAAGTCTCTTGAGGGAGCGGCGAGCTTTGATCATGACCTTTGACCTAACAGGTGCTTTTTGACAATTAGTCATTCTATCAACCTACCTGATGAGCATTTAATACATTGATCAAATTAACCACAAATCTACCTCAATCTACGTGTGCATGTCGAATGAATACATAAATATTTTGAGAATGTAGTTGCCGAGAGGAATTCATTTATTCAAGATTCGAATTGGTAAACTTTTATATCAGATATAAGAACTTACTGAACATGTTGATGCATATATGTACAACATTCCGACCCTGTTTAGATGATAAAAGAGTATCTGGATGATTTCATTTTCACTATGTATGTAATGTTTGAATCTTCAAAGTAGGATCAAAATGTTTGCTATTCATCTTGCGATTTCGCGGATCAATCATCTTAAATGTAAATAAAATAGATTTATTTTTGTCTGATTTTTACAGCTGTATGTCTCGGTGAAATGTTTCGATTTTTTTTACTAAAAAAAATATTGGAGTAGACGGATTCGTGGACGGGGGGTTGGGGTTCAAATCTATTCGTTCGGATTTTGTCAAAAAGAAAAAAAAAAGAAAAAAAGAAAGGAAAAAAAAAAAGAATAAAAAAAAAAGAAATACTCTAATTAGTCAACTCGTCTACCACAATCACAAAGCCAATTTACATCTTTGTATCAAAAATATATGAGCGGGGGTCAATTGGGTAAGCGCTTGGTGATGACTGAGAGGTCGCGGGTTAGATTCCCGCCAGGGGCACGTCGATGTCCTGCGTTTCGGATGAGACCGTTAAAACCGAAGTTATATGACGGTAGACGTGGCCCCTCACTGCTTCAGGTGAGTCCACCGCATGGGTATTTATTACTCACACTGCATCATGGGGTGCCGTCATGTGCAATAAACTTTGTTTTAAAACAAGATTTAAATAAAAACCTTTCATACAGCATCCATAGGATAATGATACCCTTTATTCTGTAGTCCAATATTCAAAATTTTGAATTTCAATGCCAATGGCGGATCCAGGATTTCCGAAAAAAAAAAGGGGGGGGCACTTGTGAAAGTCAAATATTGCCCAAAATACTCAGCCACTTTGGGTGCAAAATTTTAAGCTTTACTCATACTTGTGGAGAAAAATCTCTAAATCAGCAATTGAATGCAAGTGAGAAATTCATGCGACGATTCAGGGGGAGAAAGACAGAAATTCGGCAAATATGTCAACTTTGTAATCTTTATGGTGAACTAAGTAAATTCACATCCAAATTTACAATCGGATCTTCTACTTGAAAATGCGGATCCCCTGCAGATTTTCTGGATCCGCGTCTGTACATTAATATTGCGGTACACAATGAACAGTACATAATAAGCAAAGGCGGTGTCAGTTCCAAATTTGCACATACTGTTACGTATTGTCAAATGATATTCAATAGGTCATTGCAACAGGAAATGCCAAACTAAATTATATTACCCCTGATCCAATAATTCAATATTTATTCAAAACATCCTTCAGTCCCTTCAGAGTAAATACCGACAGTATTAAAAGTTGCCCTAATTTATTTGTTCAGATGAAAAGGCAGGATATGTTAGTATTCTGTGTTTAGGGCGTGGGTTTATGTCACATTCTCCATGCTTAACGTTCGGGAACATCTTTTTAATGCTGAGCAATTGAAAAGATATATTCAGAAGTTTTCGTCTTTACTCAAATGTTAATTCTGTATAGAATTGGGTTCTTGTACGAATGTGAAGTTCAAAGAAGGCTGGCAAGAAGTACATGTAGGTCACTGAAAGAAAATAATGGACAGAAATATTTTTATTTAAGCCCAAAGACATGATTAATCCTTATTTCGTAGAGCAGTATATAATTTCTTGCGCTATAAATTGTAATACGATCTTCCACTTTATGGAGTTACTGTGTTACCACTATAAAATGACGTACGTTTTACGCTATAAAGTGACAACTTAGAAGTTGTGATGCTATAAAGTGAATCACACATTTACACTCCACAGTAGCTAAGGTGCTAAAGCTATAAAAGGAAACATACTGTAAAATTATCTATCTAGTTGTACGTCACGACCATTATATACATATATATATATATATATATATATATATATATATATATATATATATATATATATTGATAGCCCTTTTGTCTCATTTGATAACTTTTGATTTTTCTGATCAAAAGTGATCATATCAAAAGGTTGTCACGTGATCACTTTTGATCAGAAAAATCAAAAGCTATCAAAAGACACGTTTTTTTCATTTTATTTTTATTTTTAAACAGTGAGGTATATTTTAATGGGATTCACCAGCTATACGCGACCGATTCTAGCTTTTATATTAATTTACATAAATTAAATGCTCAATTCTTTGATGAGAAGCGGTCTGAAAAATTCCGAATGTATTATGGGGAACGTTTTTGGTTTTATCGTAATCGATTATGCAAATTTCCATCATATATTATGATATTATTGTAAATAATTGTGAATTCATTGGAGAAGCATACATTAATGAAAAATTCCTCATTATTTTCTCATTTAAGGGAATAATCATAGTAAAGCAAAAGATCGTAATATAAGGTTTTACATAGAAATTGAAGATAAATCCCGAGGAGTATATCCCGTGCAAAGTCATTTGTCTGGGTCATCTCAGCGTTTGTCAATAAACCTCACAGTCGAAATGCACCGTAAGATAGATATTCGGTTTTTACCGTCTCAAACGTTTATTGTCGACAGGACACAAGTTGGGTTCAAACCTGGGACTTCTCAACTCCAATGTACAAGGGAACTTGCAGTTTTTTTTAATTTTCATTCATTCCTAAACTGAATAATCCCGTCTCTAATATAACATTATGATATACCACAATATACAATATGATGAAAGGTATATTGTTTTAATTTGTATCGATATCACTTTTCTCCCCCTTAATATATTGTTGTCATGCAATTCGATTAAGTCTGCGCTCACGTTGGAGCAAGACGACTGGTTGCGGCAAGTACGTAGCGTCGCTTCCACACTCGTATTCTATTTCCAAAGGTCATGAAAGAGCCCGGCTTTTCCGGCATACAATGTCTTGCGAAAATCCCTATACAGCACAACGCTGCATACAGAATGAAACCAATGTCAGATCTTAAAAGTGATACCGTCATTTTCTTTGTTGAATTTCGCACGCGATATTTATCATGAAAGTTTATCAACAAGGTATAAGGGGTGTCATTTTCAATGTTTTATGACCCACCGTGACTTTATGACAAATTGGCCTTATTTGTCAATAAAACTGCGATAAGAAATTGGAATCTGTGTGTTTGACTGGAAACAAACACTGATGCGAACAATCACGAATTGTAACACCTCACACTGCAGGTATATACCAACCCAATATTTTATTGTTGGTTTAATCCGCTCTCAACATCTCAAGTTCGCAATGTAATTAATTTTGAATAAGTTATAAGGGTTCTTAAACATATGACGGGTGGCTTTTGCTATAATATACGGATTATGTTGATGGTTTTTCATTCAATGAGGGGAGAGAGACAAAAGGGTTATGACATCTATTCTTTATACCCCCTCCCTCCACGTTACAGTATCTCCCTCATTCTTTTCTATTCTTTCAATTTCAATCCCAAAGTTACATGTATTTCTACTTTCTACCTTGTCCAACACCTCATTTGAAAGAGGTGGATATTGAATTTGTGTATTAAGTTCTTACAATGGACTACCATTGACTGTTGGACTGTTTAGTCAGATAACAGATACAAATCAGGGGTGGATTCGGGGGGTGCCTTCCCTAAGAGATGACCTCTGAGCCTAAATACAAGTATGTTTTTGTTTTTCTTCCATCTTTTTTTTTTCTCAAAATAAGGAAAATGTGTTTTTCAATTTCCTCAACAAAGGCAGTAGTGAACAACCATACTGGTTGATCAAAAGAGAGTTACTGGGTTTCCCTTCCCTTCCCCTTCTGAGGAAACTTTTTTATCACCCTCTCCGCCTACCATCCCCTCTCCCCACCCCACGCCCAAAAAATCTCTTATAGACTTTACTAAAACATCTTTCACTTTTTCAACAATGGAGACCTCCTTCTTGGGCAAAGCTTCACCACAAAAGTGAAGACCCCCTCCACTTTAAAAAATTGCTGGATCTGCCCTCGAACCAAATGCATTGATACTACAGCAACAACACAAACTGAACCCTTAGGACCAGCTTATGTCAAGAATTCATATATATGTTCAAGAGATAGTTTGACTGCGGGAAGGCTTTTAAACTGCACCTAACACAGCTGGATGTAGCTTTTACTAAAAATCGAAAAATTCACTAACAAAACAAGCAAACTTCAGACAATGATAAAATCAAACATTTCCCATAAGCATTAGACTAACTCAGCATCTTTTTTTTTCCCTGTACATGCCAGAACCCCCAAAAAGACTAGCCACAAGACAGAGTCACATAGGTAGATGTAAGATGGAAAGAGTTTTTCAAACTTTTGCTCAAAATATGGATCATTCCGACCAAATCTGCAGTAAATTTTTCAAATGTCTTTATCATGTTTATATGATGAAAACAGTTGATCTGCAGTAATGTGTTCAACTAATTTCATCAGGTTTATATAATGAAGACAGTTGAACAATTTTTATGTTTTTCAAATTTTTCAAGGCAGCGTATTATTCATGTACATGCTTTTGTATGCAAGTATATTTGGTAATTATGCTTTGGTGAGAAATTTTTATGTACCTGTCTTTTACTCTTAGAATCTGGGTATGGAAATTCTGAATGCTTTCATAGCTGTGTCGATCTGTGACAGAATACACAAGGAGAAACCCATCTCCTTTCCTCATGTACTGTTCTCTCATGGCACTGAATTCCTCCTGACCAGCAGTATCTAATACTGAATTAAAAGCGAAAGTTTGTGATTCAAATGCTGAATATTTAGTAAAAATTATGAAATACTTTATTGTAAAACTGGTAAAATATTTTACTAACATTAAAGAAATATGATGTCAAAAATATATATACAAGTAATGATACAAGAATTTTTCAGTTTCAAAATTTTCTATCTAATTTTTCATTTACATGGAAATTAAGAAAATTCAATTATTTCAAGTTCAATTTATTCATATTTGAAGAAAACATCTTGAAAAAATATCAAGGAATTGTGAAACCATAATTTTTCAAAATTGATGACTTTGCTTATTCAGAATTTAGTAGCTTTCAAACATGGAAAGATACAACTTGTTTTTAAATTACATTTTCATTCATGTATGCCCCTCTCTCAACACAACCACAAAAGTTATTGCATGAAATCAAGCAATTAGTAAGTAGGTTATGATGTAAAATTAAAAGATACTGACAACAACAACAAAAAAGGCAGTTTTATAAATGATAAAATTGTTTAGGATAAATATCTTTATACCAATATACATGTACAAGCACATGTACCAATACAGATTATATATGTTATAGAATTCTATGATTTATGGATCATACATGTACATTTTTGTGAACTGTCTTTCCAATAGTAGCAGTGTATTTAGCTACGAATAAAATTTTAATACTTGCAGAACGAAACAATAATAATAATAATAATAATAATAATAATAATAATAGTAATTATAATAATTATAATAATAATAATGATAATAATAATAATAATAATAATAATAATAATAATAATAATAATAATCAATATTGAAAATTGTTCAAATATGAGATACTTCAATTAGATGTACTGAATATTGCTATTTATAATTCTAAAATATATCTATTCAGTATTCCATAAGATAAAGGAGATAATTAACTTAAAGTTACTACATTGTAATATACAAGGAAGGGAACAATGAAAAAGGTGACAAAGTCAAATTTTCAGAAAGTCAGAAAGAAGTTCTTTAGTTGCAGTAGAGAATTTTTCTCTATTACTGAGGTTGGGTTAGAATCATCCCCTGATATGCAACAAAGAAACAAATATATACATGTAAATAATTTTATAACAAAAAAATAATAAATATATATATAAATGAATAAATAAATAAAATGAAGTCTTGTGAATTTTGAAGTAAATTGTTAGAAAGAAAGAAAGAAAGAAAGAAAGCAGTCAAGGAGGATATATTATCCCAAGTAATGCACATGCAAAGTTTCAATATTGTTCAGAAGTTTGACAAATGTAATAATTATAGGAAAGTTTGTTGCCACTGACTGACAAACTAAGATTTAATGCCATCAAATTTCCCATTCGAAAAGTGGGGGGCATAAAATATGTAGATCTACACATTTATTTAATAACAGAAGCTGTGTGAATCATTTAATTATTTTAACTCATCGTTAAAAAAAAAAAGAATTCATGTTACCTCAACCCCTCATATTCATTACTTACCATCTAGTATACACCATCTGCCGTCGATTTCTGTATGCTGAAGGTACGAGTCTTCTATAGTGGGGTCATAGTCCTCCACAAACATCTTCTGAAAGAACTGAATCGTCAGAGCAGATTTACCTACACCACCATCACCCACCACCACTAATTTGTAGGTGATGGCATTATGGGAGGGGGGTTTCGACATGTTTATAAATCCAATAGATTCTCAAATCACATGTAGGCAGTACTGGCTTACTTCAAAATATTTTTTTCTGTCTCTTCGTGTCTGTAACTTTTCCCACAACTTAAAGATGCCATATCGATTGCATTTAAGAAAAGTATTTCCTCGTGAAGTTGATGTAATGTGAAAGGCTTCCTCAATGATTGTATGAATATATGAATCTGATAATATCGACGCAGAAACAAAACAGAGTAAATTCCAACAAGCACGTTCTGATTTGTTATTTTCTTCAACGACTCGAGCAACAAGTTTCCCTTTACAAAGATAGACAGGAAATGGTTAAATGTTAATTGGATTCGCGACAAGAGCAAGGTACTTTAAAAACGTGATCTAATCCTCTTTCGCCTTTACTATCTGGTTACGTCTAGTGTGACCTTCACCTTTACTGACACCGTTCTAGTTACTAAACCGTGTCACGCAAATATGTATTGATATACCTCTATTTACCATCAGATTCTAAAAAATTCAAGACTTTTTTTAAGGATCTGTTAATACAAAACCAGTCTGATGGTGGACTCTGCACTATCGACTTGTATATAAACACACACAGCTTTATAAATATCTAAGTTATATATAAACGCATGCGTATTGGCTGCGTTATTTTTAGAACATAAATCCCAAGAATCAACAGGTGCCCGTGTAACGTAAGATATTCAAATATTCTAGATTTGTTTTGTTTGTTTGTTTATAGATTTATATACAAAATTTATTTATTTATGTACAAACTTTATGCTTTGTACAGCACGATTGCAATTCTATTTTGAGAAGAATGAAAGGTTAAACCCGGCAGCAGTGGCGGATTTAGACGTGGACCGGAGTCCCCGCCCCTTTTCGCCACATATTTACAAACAAAAATCCAGATTTGGCACCAAAAAATGGCGGAGTAGTTTGGCTAATATCTATGTGCCCCCCCCCCCCTTTTTTCGGAAATCCTGGATCCGCTATTGAGCACAGACACGTTTCATTTACTCTGTCTTTGATGTCAGTGCATCCTCTTTTTGTTGATTATTTCGCCGATATCTGTTTAACTTAAAACTTACGATGAATCACAAATATTTGACACAGGGTCTAGGCAGAGACATATATACACATATGTCTCTTGTCTAGGTGTCGCTGCTAAGCCTCCAACCCCCTCACTCCTGGCCCGTTCCTCTGCTGTCTGTCTTCCTTAAAAACACAAGTGAGGGTTGGGAGCCTAATTAGCAGCGATACCTAGACCATGTTATATATGACGACACATCAAACATAGATATTTACAATTCAATTCAATTCATTTATTTCTTTATGTCAAAGACACATCAGATATGTATATCAACAATATATAAATTCTTACAAAGACAGCAGAGAGTGAATGAGTATAAATAATTGGACATGCGATACATTGCAGTTTTTACGAGTTATGTAATAGTAATTATAAATATACATCCATATATGTGTACATAAATGCATACAAATACATGTAATTACAATTAAGGTAACAAACATTCCATACATTCATTACAGAAATGGCCGATTTTCTGCTTGAGATTTGTTTACTTTTGCTTTTTTTCTCGTAGAAAACATTTATTTTAGAGTATTCCGGTAAAATTTTTATCAATTCATGTGCCAAAAATTTAAGAATTGTCATAAGGATTTAAGTAAAACAGATCCCATGATTTTTGCCATATTTACTATATACTCATGACAGGTAAATAAGGAATGTACACAAATTTAAGTAAATGCCTGCATTTACTTTCTTTTTAAATTAATGACGTTTAGTGAAACGCTTTTAAGTGCAAAGTTACGCCTTCTACGTGTACGCGTAGGCTTGGACTTTTTACAATATTTAGTGAATAATCTATGTTAACAAAAGGAAGGGGGAAGCTCTACAACTCGAGTTAGCAAGAAACAAAGCGCACGTACACACACAGAGAGAGAGAGAGAGAGAGGGAGAGAGAGACAGACAGAGAGAGAGAGAGAGAGAGAGAGAGAGGATTCACACAAAAAATCGTATTGCATTTTGATCAAAGTTTGTGTAAAGAAGGAAGTGGTGCCGGGTCCTTAATTCTTCTTGTCTCTCTCTTAACCCGCTACTATGTAACGATATATTCCGTGTACTTTGCATTAGTGTTTTAAGTGTTGTTTAGTGATGGGAAAAATTAGATAATGTGCCAATGGGGATTTAGTGAAGCGCGAAGGTGGCAGTGTTGGTGAATTAGTAAATTAAAAGAAAAATATTAATTATATATATGATATTGATTGATTGATTATTGATTTACGTCTCTCCACGATTATTTCACGTATATGGGGACGGCATCTGCCTGATGCATTGCATACAAATTTAGACCTTTGCAAAGGATTCACCCGAAGCAATGAGGGATCTTTTACGTACCACGCCTACCGTAATATATAGATATGTAAAATGGCGATATTCTCCCTTAATATTCTAGATCCAAGTCTCATTCTTCATTCGTACACATTGTATGTATGTACTATATTTATATATACATTTTCACAATATTTGTAAAAAAAATGTTTTCGATGGAAAATGAGCCATTTAAGATCCCCTCTGAATCTATCAAAAAATTGATAGTTTTCTTAACAGAACATCGATATGGTACAAATTTGAATCAGGTTGCAATATATATGTCTTAAATAAATAAATGATAAAAAGGAGGGATTATTTGGACACACTCACTTCCCTGCAACACTGACACGTATTGCTATCTAAACGCCTTACGCGTTCGCCTTTAATTACTTTATTTCCATGCACAAAAGACTAAAAATGTACCGAAAAGAACAGTAGAAATTAAAACTGAATGAATTTTCTGGTTTATTATGAGTCAACAAATTGAGATGTACATAAATAATCTCATCTATTTGCTTGTGATGTTTACATGTACAAGTACTTTATCCGCAGTTTCCAGTATTTTCGACAAATTTATGCGGTCTTTATGGTAATTCTCAGTACCGCATTTTGCTGTATTAATGATAAACTAATTCGAGCAAAAACTGATTTTAAAGTCGGATAAGTAATAACTACCGATAACCCTCTAAACGTCACTTTTCTTACCGAAAAAATGGATCAGTTTATATTGCTTGCAAGAATGCTCAAGTTCGACAAATGTTGTGAATGAAATGTTTACTACTTGAGTTGTCTATCTTAAATCAGCAAACAAATCTGATGTAAATCTAAGTGGAAGAAATTCGCACAGTTAGTTAGTTAAGTTGATTGTCACGCATAATGATGTACGTATATGAACTAAAGAAGTAAGATTTGTTGGAAATGCTGTATGTGTAATGCGTAAAATTTATCATTATTTTAGAATTTCCTCTGTTCACGATATAGCTCTTTCAGTAATGAAAACAGAGACTTTTATAGGATTAATCTTCTGTCGGTATCTATTATTGAGATATATATTGCATCTCAACCAACAAACATGTTAAAACAGGATACAAAACTGGAAAGAAAGATACAGTCTGCTCACATCAATTACATATGTTGACAGTTTGGTCAGTCACTTAAAAAAGTGTCTATCCATATCATATCTTCACCTTCTTCCTGATAAAGTGCAAGACTTCTGAGGGAATATAAATATGCTTAACTGAACATTTCCAGTTCCAGACTCCTAGTGGATTTTTAAATAATCCAAAACTTGTGGTGTCGGAAATGTCACAGTGTACCAAATTTCACTAAGCACTGTCCGTGTGCCAGTATTTTATGGTCATACTAACTTAAGCCTAGAGCCCAATCTTAAGCCTAGATGTGCCTAGGAGCGCTCAGGACACTCTCAGTTGATGAATGTTTAAATTTAAACTTAATAGACATAAATATTCATAAAATATGACATATGCAGATGTTGATCTTTGAACATGCAGTTTTCTGTGTTGTATTTTATTAATGAAATTTGGAGTCATAATCTACAAATAACAACATATTGAGAAAAAGCTACCTCACACTGACCGGGTAATTCTTGAGTCCCTATTATTGATTAATCACTTTAATTAAAAGATTTATATTATTAAACAAACAAATATTTCAATGGGAAAGC